>CM064523.1:36986262-37171431 GCA_032716605.1 Paralithodes platypus
GGATGGAGTACATCTCTCTCGACTAGGAGTTTCGACCTTGGCCAGCTCACTCGACAAGATTGTTGCGGGGTTTCGTTAAAAAAACCTGGGTGTGTAAGTAAAATACTGTCTCCATATGGACAGGTACTTCATGTGACAAACCAGTGAGTAAAATAGAAATAATCAGTCAAGATAGTGCGGATATAGTGATGTGTAATAGTAGTATCGATAACACTACACATGTAACTGATAGTACAGATCAGAATCCTGATAGAGTAGAATTTCCGTCTAGAGCTAGTAGTTCAACAGGAAATAATAAGTTAGCTAAACACAATAGAAAATTAGTTGCACATAAAAGTAATAGGTTGAGGGTATATTATACAAATTGTAGGAGTTTATGTAACAAAATGAACGAACTTAGAGCAATCGTTAGCACAGAAAATATAGACATAATAGCGCTAACTGAAACGTGGATTAATACAAAATCTAGGCATTTTTTAGCAGAATTTGATATTCCAGGATATAGTTTGTTTAAATATGACCGAACAAGTAGGAGGGGCGGGGGTATAGCAGTGTTTGTCAGGAGTACATTAAAAAGCTGTATTAAATCAGGTATTAGACTAAATAAGGATAATGAAAGTGTTTGGGTAGAGGTTAACGAAGGTAGTGAGACCATAGTTATTGGAGTTATATAGAGACCGCCTAATATGAGTAGAAATGGCGGAAAATCGTTATGGGAGGAAATTAAAATAGCATCAAGGTTTAGCAATGTGTGCATTATGGGGGATTTTAATTTTCCGAACATTGATTGGCAGCACCAAATAGGCGACTCCGATTCAGTAGAGTTTATTGAGGTAGTACACGATAGTTTTTTATTTCAATTCATAGATACGCCGACTAGAGGTATTAATATTCTTGATTTAGTTTTCAGTAACAATGAACATATGATAAATAATGTAGAGATTGGTGACCACCTAGGAAATAGCGATCATAAATCTATTTATTTTAATATTCAATGGACAGGGAATGCTAAAGAGAATACGACACTTATCCCAGATTTCAGAAAAGCCGATTATGGTGGGCTAAGAAGAGACTTAAGGGTGGACCCTATTGTTAAGCAATTAAGTCAGGATATGCCAGAGTTAAACTTTCCACCTACATATAACCAGTTAAATGCTTCACTCCACAATGCTCAAAATAAATATATCCCTAAAAGAAGATTTAGATCGACGCAGAACCAACCAAAATGGATGACTAATAAGCTAATAGATCTTATAGGAAAAAAGAAAGGAATATATCGAAAAATAAAGAAAGGTGAAAATCATTTACATATATACTATCAGACTCTATCAAGGACAGGTCAAAAAGGAAATCAGGAAAGCAAAAATAAATTATGAAATAAGGATAGCCAGCGACTCAAAAAAATAACCCTAAAGCTTTTTACCAACTATATAAATCTAAAGTTAGAGATGTAATAGGCCCCCTAAAAAACTTCAATAGGCGAAATAACAGAAAATGATTTAGAAATGTGCAGTACATTAAATAGTCAGTTTCTTTCCGTGTTTACTAATGAAAATTTTGGCACAGATTCCAGAAGTCAATATGGTATATAGTGATAGTATAGAAAATATGTTAAGTACAGTTAGTATAAGTAGAAATGATGTGCTTAAGGAAATTGACAGACTGAAACCTCAAAAATCGCCTGGTCCTGACGAGGTATATGCTAGAGTATTAAAAGAATGCAGAGATGAGTTAAGTAGTCCATTAGCATTTATATTTAACAAGTCATTAGAAACAGGTTTAGTTCCAGAAGCTTGGAAGCTTGCAAATGTAGTTCCGATCTTCAAAAAAGGTGATAAATCGATAGCATCCAATTACCGTCCCATTAGTCTCACATCAATCATAGGAAAGTTGCTAGAGTCCATTATTGCTAGGAAAATTAGAAGCCACTTAGTAAAATTTAACTTAATAAATTCTTCTCAGCATGGATTCACTCAGGGACGTTCTTGCCTTACTAATTTGCTTAGCTTTTTCTCAGAGGTATATGAAGCAGTAGATAGTGACAAGTCATATGATATTATATATTTAGATTTCAGTAAAGCTTTCGACAGAGTCCCTCATGAGAGATTGATGAGAAAGGTTGAGGCACATTAATAGTCGGGTCATAATTGGGATGGATTAGGTCATGGCTAATTGGTAGGAAACAGAGAGTCAGCATAAATGGTAGCAAGTCAGAGTGGGGAGCAGTCAAAAGTGATGTCCCCCAGGGATCGGTATTAGGTCCCCTGTTGTTTCTTATATACATAAATGACCTAGATTTAGGTATAACTAGTAGGATAAGTAAATTCGCAGACGATACTAAAATGGGGAGATCAATTGATTCAGATAGCGATATAGAGTGCCTCCAAAGGGATCTAGACACCTTACATGAATGGTCAGTAAATTGGCAGATGAAGTTTAACATTGACAAATGCAAGGTATTAAAGATAGGGAAGATGCAAACAAATGTTAAATATAAACTAGCTAATTTAGAATTAGAAAATTCAGACTGCGAGAAAGATCTAGGTGTGTTTGTTAGCAATGATTTGAAGCCTAGAAAACAGTGTATAAGCGTTCGTAATAAGGCAAACAGGATTCTCGGGTTCATCTCTAGGAGTGTGAGTAACAGAACTGCTGATGTTATCTTAAAGCTTTACTTGTCATTAGTGAGACCCCATATGGATTATGCTGTCCAATTTTGTTGTCCTTATTACAGAATGGACATAGATTCATTGGAGAGAATTCAGCGTAGAATGACAAAAATGATCCATAATATTAGAAATTTTCCGTATGAAGAAAGGTTGAAGAAATTAGGTTTACATTCGTTAGAGAGACGCAGAGTTAGAGGGGATATGATAGAGGTGTTCACGTGGGTTAGTGGGTTTAACAAAGGGGACATGACAAATGTACTAAAATTCAGTGATAGCGAAAGAACTCGTACCAATGGTTTCAAATTAGATAAATTTCGTTTCAGAAAAGATATAGGCAAATATTGGTTTGGTAACAGAGTTGTAGATGGGTGGAATAGGCTACCAAGTGATATAGTGGGATCAAGAACGATAGGGAGCTTTAAGAAAAAATTGGATAAGCATATGGACGAGAAGGGTTGGGTGTGAAGGGGGATCAGCCGGGTTGGGCCAATCATCGCTCTGCAGACCCCCGTAATCCTGCGTTAATCTCTAACCGGTTTGGTAAGATGATCCTCAGGGTATTAGAGTGTTGAGCCTATAATTGGGCTTTGTAATTGGGGTTGTGTGGGACAGGGATCTGCCTTGCTTAGGCCAATCGGCTTTCTGCAGACTCCCATTTTCTTATGTTCTTATGTTTCGAACGCTTATACACTGTTGTCTAGGCTTCAAATCATTGCTAACAAACACACCTAGATCTTTCTCACAATTCGAGTTTTCTAATTCCACATTAGCTAGTTTATATTTAACATTTGTATGCATCTTCCCTATCTTTAATACCTTGCATTTGTCAATGTTAAACTTCATCTGCCAATTTACTGACCATTCGTGTAAGGTATCTAGATCCCTTTGGAGGCACTCTATATCTCTATCTGAATCAATTGTTCTCCCCATTTTGGTATCGTCTGCAAATTTACTTATCCTACTAGTTATACCTAAATCAAGGTCATTTATGTATATAACAATCAACAGAGGACCTAATACAGATCCCTGGGGGACACCACTTTTGACTGCTCCCCATTCTGACTTCGTACCATTTATGCTGACTCTCTGCTTCCTACCAATTAGCCATGACCTAATCCATCCCAACAACGCCCCACCTATTCCATGCGCCTCAACCTTTCTCATCAATCTCTCAATCTTTCTGTCGAAAGCTTTACTGAAATCTAAATATATTATATCATATGACTTGTCATTATCTACTGCTTCATATACCTCTGAGAAAAAACTAAGCAAATTAGTAAGGCAAGAACGTCCCTGAGTGAATCCATGCTGAGAAGAATTTATTAAATTAAATGTATCTAAGTGGTTTCTAATTTTACTAGCAATAATTGACTCTAGTAGCTTTCCTATGATTGATGTAAGACTAATGGGACGGTAATTGGATGCTATTGATTTGTCACCTTTTTTGAAGATCGGAACTACGTTTGCAAGCTTCCAAGCTTCTGGAACTATACCTGTCTCCAATGACTTGTTAAATACAAATGTTAATGGGTAACTTAACTCATCCCTACATTCTTTTAATACTCTAGCATATACCTCATCAGGACCAGGGGATTTATGAGGTTTCAGTCTGTCAATTTCCTTAAGCACATCATTTCTACTTATAGTAACCGTACTTAACCTATTTTCTATACTATCGCTATATACCTTACGGACTTCTGGAAACTGTGCCAAATTTTCATTAGTGAAAACGGAAAGAAATTGACTATTTAATGTACTGCATATTTCTAAATCATTTTCTGTCATTTCTCCTATCGAAGTTTTAAGGGGACCAATTACATCTCTAACCTTGGATTTATATAGTTGGTAAAAAGCTTTAGGATTATTTTGTGAGTCATTGGCAACCTTAATTTCATAATTTCTGTTTTCTTTCCTAATATCCTTTTTTACCTGTCTTGATAGATTCTGATAGTAAGCAAGTAGGTGAATTTCGCCTTTTCTATTTTTTCTATATATTCCTCTCTTTTGTCCTAGAAGATCTAATAGTCTATTATTCATCCATTTGGGTTGGTTCTGTGTTGATCTAAATTTTCTTTTGGGGATGTATTTATTTTGTGCATTGAATACTGACTTGATAAAATTATCGTATGTATCTACCAAGGTTGACGTCTCTTCCTGACTTAAGATGACAGGTGCCTGAGAAGGGGTACACTCATTTGGACACCTGGATCGACTTAACTTTTTGACCATAGGGTCCGATAATAGGGCTCTTCTTAACCCACCATAATTGGCTTTTCTAAAGTCAGGTATTAATGTTGTATTCTCTCTGGTATTACCTTTCCATTGTATATTAAAATACACAGAATTGTGGTCACTATTTCCTAGGTGGTCCCCTATCTCTACATTATTTACCATATGTTCATTGTTACTGAAAACTAAATCGAGAATATTATTACCTCTAGTCGGCGTATCTATGAATTGAAATAAAAAACTATCTTGTACTACCTCTATAAACTCCTCAGAATCAGAGTCTCCTATTTGATGCTGCCAATCTATATTCGGAAAATTAAAATCCCCCATAATGCACACATTGCTAAACCTTGATGCCATTTTAATTTCCTCCCATAATGACGTTCCGTCATTTCTACTCATATTTGGCGGTCAATACATAACTCCAATAACTATGGTCTCACTACCTTCGTTAACCTCTACCCAAACACTTTCATTATCGTTATTTAGTCTAATACCTGATTTAATACAGCTTTTTAATGTTCTCCTGACAAACACTGCTATACCGCCACCCGTCTTACTTGTTCGGTCATATTTAAACAAACTATATCCTGGTATATCAAATTCTGCTAAAAAATGCCTGGTTTCTGTATTAATCCACGTTTCAGTTAGCGCTATTATGTCTATATTTTCTTCGCTAACAAGGGCTCTAAGTTCGTTCATTTTGTTACATAGACTCCTACAGTTTGTGTAATATACTCTCAATTTACTTCTTTTCTTTATACCTAATTTACCTTTGTTTTTAGCGACATTTCCATCTTCCGTTGCACCATCACTACTATCATTTGCATTATAGTTATCATTTTTAGCATGAGACTGAATATCCTTATCGCTTTCGCCTGACGCTAAAATTGTTCCATTTAACCTCTCATTTACACTCTCAATATTTCTGTTCAAAACCCCACAACCACCCTATCTAAAGAGCTAGCTAATGTAGAAACCCCTAACCGTGAAAGATGAACCCCATCCCTTGCGTACATCCCATCTCTCCCATAGAAACTATCCCAGTTATCAATGAATGGTATTGCTTTTTCTTTGCAATATTTCTCCAAACGGCAATTGACACCAATCGCCCTGGATGTCCATTTCTTGGGAACTCCTCTTCTGGGTAGGATACAATGTACTACAGGGATCCCTCCCTTCATTCTAACTTTATCTAACACATCCCGATACTGCTGCAGCAGTTCCTCACTTCTACCCTTACCAACATCGTTACTCCCGGCACTGAGACAGATAATGGGGTTATCTCCACTATCTTCCAAGATGTGGTCCATCTTCTCTAAAACCCTCCCAACTCCATGGCCAGGCAGACACACAACCTTCCTAAGTTTAGTGCGGGTAGCCCTAACTAAATGTCTTACCATGGAGTCGCCCACAATCGACACAGACTTACCTTCTCGGGACACAGACTTACCTTTCCCTCGGGAGGATCCAGCAGCTGCAGTTGGAGAACCCCCGGTGGTGGCAGAAGCTCCCTTGGTGGTGGTGGGGGTAGGTAGCACAGCGTCAGAGGTTGGAGCTGAGTCGGCGGCAGGCACTTCGGTTATCCCTCCCTTATCCTGACTATCTTTTCCCTCACATTCGTCTCGCAAAGGAGAGAATGTATTTGTCACACTCATACCTATTCTACTATCCTGCTTCTTGAGTGTGACTTTCCCACCCGTATTTTTAACAACCTGCCATGAATACACATGTTCATCAACTTCCTCCCTTTTCCCCTTACTTGACTTTATTTCCTCTTGGCTAAGCTTGAAAGCTAGATTTTCGTCTTTAATCAAATCCACTTCCCTCTGAAGTTTAACATTAACCTCCCTTAGAGCCAAGACCTCTTCCTTCACCACAACCATCTCCTCTCTTACCTGGAGAATAAGATGATGCAGATCAGTTAGAGACTCGCACTCCATACCTGCCATGATCCCAATAAGCTTAGCGAGGAGCAAGAAACTAAGTACAGAAAAACAAAAACAAGTAAACTAACAGCTAAAAACTGAGCTATAACACTTTTACATAACACAAGTGCACTGCCCCCAAACACAGGTAGGTGTAATGGTCACTAAAGGTCACTGGTAAGTGGTCCAGGCAGGAGCTCAGATTAACACAACCTTCTCCTGTCACTGACTGAACTAGACTGACGTCTGACGCATGACGTCTGACCGGTATGGAGGTCACAATATTGACATAGGGGTACACTGTACCGGCTATGGTACACCAGGTACTCCTTATAATAATAGTGGATTGTGTTGAGGGTTGTGGATAGGGAGTGGAGCCACAATAACATTAGCTTGCTATGTGAGGTGTGACCAGTATGGAGGTCACAATATCGACATAGGGGTACACTGTACCTGCTATGGTACACCAGGTACTCGTTATAATAATAGTGGATTGTGTTGAGGGTTGTGGATAAATTCTGGAGCCACAATATCATTAGAATGCTATATGAGGTCTGACCGGTATGGAGGTCACAATATTGACATAGGGGTACACTGTACCGGCTATGATACACCAGGTACTCGTTATATTAAGAGTGGATTGTATTGAGGGTTGTGGATAGGGTCCGGAACCACAATATCATTGGCTTGCTATATAAGGTCTGACCAGTATGTAGGTCACAATATTGACATAGGGGTACACTGTACCGGCTATGGTACACCAGGTACTCGTTATATTAATAGTGGATTGTGTTGAGGGTTGTGGATAGATTCTGGAGCCACAATATCATTAGCATGCTATATGAGGTCTGACCGGTATGGAGGTCACAATATTGACATAGGGGTACACTGTACCGGCTATGGTACACCAGGTACTCTTTATATTAAGAGTGGATTGTGTTGAGGGTTGTGGATAGGGTCTGGAACAACAATATCATTGGCTTGCTATATGATGTCTGACCGGAATGGAGGTCACAATATTGGTATAGGGGTACACTGTACCGGCTATGGTACACCAGGTACTCGTTATATTAATAGTGGACTGTGTTGAGGGTTGTGGATAGGGTCTGGAGCCACATTATCATTAGCTTGCTATATGATGTTATGACTGGTATTGGAGGTCACAATATTGACATAGAGGTACACTTTACCGGCTATGTTACACCAGGTACTCGTTATATTAATAGTGGATTGTGTTGAGGGTTATGGATAGGGACTAGACCCACGGTATCATTAGCTTGCTATATGACGTCTGACCGGTATGGAGGTCACAATATTGACATAGGGGTACACTGTACCGGCTATGGAACACCAGGTACTCGTAATATTAATAGTGGATTGTGTTGAGGATTGTGGATAGGGCCTGGAGCAACAATATTATTAGCATGCCATATGACGTCCGACCGTTATGGAGGTCACAATATTGACATACGGATACACTGTACCGGCTATGGTACACCAGGTACTCATTATATTAATAGTGGATTTTGTTGAGGGTTGGGGATAGGGGTTGGAGCCACAACATCATTAGCTTGCTATGTGAGGTCTGACCAGTATTGAGGTCATAATATTGACATAGGGGTACACTGTACCGGCTATGGTACACCAGGTACACGTTATATTAATAGTGGATTGTGTAGAGGGTTTGGATAGGGTCTGGTGCCACAATATCATTAGCATGCTATATGAGGTCTGACCTGTATGGAGGTCACAATATTGACATACGGGTACACTTTACCGGCTATGGTACACCAGGTACTCGTCATATTAATAGTGCATTGTGTTAAGGATTGCGGATAGCGTCTGGAGCCACAACAGCATTAGCTTGCTATATGAGGTCTGACCGGTATAGAGGTCACACTATTGACATAGGGGTACACTGTACCGGCTATGGTACACCAGGTACACGTTAAATTGATAGTGGATTGCGTCAAGGGTTGTGGATAGGGTCTGGAGCCACAATATCATTAGCATGCTATATGAGGTCTAACCGGTATGGAGGTCACAATATTGACATAGGGGTATACTGTACCGGGTATGGTACACCAGGTACTCGTTATAATAATAGTGGATTGTGTTGAGGGTTGTGGATAGGGTCTGGAACCACAATATTATTGGCTTGCTATATGAGGTCTGACCGGTATGTAGGTCACAGTATTGACATAGGGGTACACTGTACCGGCTATGGTACAAGAGGTACTCGTTATATTAAGAGTGGATTGTGTTGAGGGTTGTGGATAGGGTCCGGAACCACAATATCATTGGCTTGCTATATATGGTCTGACCAGTATGTAGGTCACAATATTGACATAGTGGTACACTGTACCGGCTAGGGTACACCAGGTACATGTTATATTAATAGTGGATTGTGTTTAGGCTTGTGGATAGGGTCCGGAGCCACAATATCTTTAACTTGCTATATGATGTCTGACCGGTATGGAGGTCACATTATTGACATAGGGGTACACTGTACCGGCTATGGTACACCAGGTACTCGTCATATTAATAGTGCATTGTGTTAAGGGTTGGGGATAGCGTCTGGAGCCACAACAGCATTAGCTTGCTATATGAGGTCTGACCGGTATGGAGGTCACACTATTGACATAGGGGTACACTGTACCGGCTATGGTACACCAGGTACACGTTAAATTGATAGTGGATTGCGTCAAGGGTTGTGGATAGGGTCTGGAGCCACAATATCATTAGCATGCTATATGAGGTCTAACCGGTATGGAGGTCACAATATTGACATAGGGGTACACTGTACCGGGTATGGTACACCAGGTACTCGTTATAATAATAGTGGATTGTGTTGAGGGTTGTGGATAGAGTCTGGAACCACAATATTATTGGCTTGCTATATGAGGTCTGACCGGTATGTAGGTCACAGTATTAACATAGGGGTACACTGTACCGGCTATGGTACAGGAGGTACTCGTTATATTTATAGTGGATTGTGTTGAGGGTTGGGGATAGGGTCTGGAGCCACAATATCATTAGCTTGCTATATGAGGTCTGACCGGCATGTAGGTCATAATATTGACATAGGGGTACACTGTACCGGCTATGGTACACCAGGTACTAGTTATATTAATAGTAGATTGTGTTGAGTATTGGGGATAGGGTCTGGAGCAACAATATCATTAGCTTCCTATATGAGGTCTGACCGGTATGGAGGTCACAATATTGACATAGGGGTACACTGTAACGGCTATGGTACACAAGGTACTAATTATATTAATCGTGGTTTGTGTTGAGGGTTGTGGATAGGGACTGGAGCCACAATAGCAATAGCTTGCTCTATGAGGTCTGACCGGTATGGAGGTCACAATATTGACAGAGGGGTACACTCTACCGGCTATGGTACACCAGGTACTCCTTATAATAATAGTGGATTGTCTTGAGGGTTGTGGATAGGGAGTGGAGCCATAATAACATTAGCTTGCTATTAGAGGTCTGACCAGTATGGAGGTCACAATATTGACATAGGGGTACACTGTACCGGCTATGGTACACCAGGTACTCGTTATAATAATAGTGGATTGTGTTGAGGGTTGTGGATAGGGTCTGGAACCACAATATCATTGGCTTGCTATATAAGGTCTGACCGGTATGTTGGTCACAATATTGACATAGGGGCACTGTACCGGCTATGGTACACTAGGTACTCGTTATATTAAGAGTGGATTGTGTTGAGGGTTGTGGATAGGGTCTGGAACAACAATATCATTGACTTGCTATATGAGGTCTGACCGGTATGTAGGTCACAATATTGGTATAGGGGTACACTGTACCGGCTATGGTACACCAGGTACTCGTTATATTAATAGTGGATTGTGTTGAGGGTTGTGGATAGGGTCTGGAGCCACATTATCATTAGCTTGCTATATGATGTTATGACTGGTATGGAGGTCACAATATTGACATAGAGGTACACTTTACCGGCTGTGTTACACCAGGTACCCGTTATATTAATAGTGGATTGTGTTGAGGGTTATGGATAGGGACTAGACCCACGGTATCATTAGCTTGCTATTTGACGTCTGACCGGTATGGAGGTCACAATATTGACATAGGGGTACACTGTACCGGCTATGGTACACCAGGTACTCGTTATATTAATAGTGGATTGTGTTGAGAGTTGTGGATAGGGTCTGGAGCAACAATATTATTAGCATGCTTTATGACGTCTGACCGGTATGGAGTTCACAATATTAACATAGGGGTACACTGTACCGGCTATGGTACACCAGGTACTGCTTATAATAATTGTGGATTGTGTTGATGGTTGTGGATAGGGAGTGGAGCCACAATAACATTAACTTGCTGGCTCAGTTGATAGCGTGCCTGATTCCCACCTTGAAGGTTTCGCGTTCAATCCCCGCTCAGATTGAAAAGTTTTTCTGGGATACAGCCGGCGGCTACCATCTCCCCATGAGCAAGGGGGATGGGTAATGGTCTCTGGTAGACTAAAGAAAGCCAAGCGCTTGCGAATCCTCGAAGGAGGAGATACGGGCGCTATATAAGTAACCAGAAGATTATTATTATTATTATGTGAGGTCTGACCAGTATGGAGGTCACAATATCGACATAGGGGTACACTGTACCTGCTATGGTACACCAGGTACTCGTTATAATAATAGTGGATTGTGTTGAGGGTTGTGGATAGATTCTGGAGCCACAATATCATTAACATGCTATATTAGGTCTGACCGGTATGGAGGTCACAATATTGACATAGGGGTACACTGTACCGGCTATGATACACCAGGTACTCGTTATATTAAGAGTGGATTGTGTTGAGGGTTGTGGATAGGGTCTGGAACCACAATATCATTGGCTTGCTATATAAGGTCTGACCGGTATGTAGGTTACAATATTGACATAGGGGTACACTGTACCGGCTATGGTACACCAGATACTCGTTATATTAATAGTGGATTGTGTTGTGGGTTGTGGATAGATTCTGGAGCCACAATATCATTAGCATGCTATATGAGGTCTGACCGGAATGGAGGTCACAATATTGACATAGGGGTACACTGTACCGGCTATGGAACACCAGGTACTCGTTATATTAATAGTGGATTGTGATGAGGATTGTGGATAGGGCCTGGAGCAACAATATTATTAGCATGCCATATGACGTCCGACCGTTATGGAGATCACAATATTGACATACGGGTACACTGTACCGGCTATGGTACACCAGGTACTCATTATATTAATAGTGGATTTTGTTGAGGGTTGGGGATAGGGGTTGGAGCCACAATATCATTAGCTTGCTATGTGAGGTCTGACCGGTATGGAGGTCATAATATTGACATAGGGTTACACTGTACCAGCTATGGTACACCAGGTACACGTTATATTAATAGTTGATTGTGTAGAGGGTTTGGATAGGGTCTGGAGCCACAATATAATTAGCTGGCTATATTAGGTTTGACCGGTATGGAGGTCACAATATTGACATAAGGGTACACTGTACCGGTTATGGTACACCAGGTACTCGTCATATTAATGGTGCATTGTGTTAAGGGTTGGGGATAGGGTCTCGAGCCACAATATCATTAGCATGCTATATGAGGTCTAACCGGTATGGAGGTCACAATATTGACAAAGGGGTACACTGTACCGGGTATGGTACACCAGGTACTCGTTATATCAATAATTAATTGTGTTGAAGGTTGTGGTTAGGGCCTGGAGCCACAACAGCATTAGCTTGCTATATGAGGTCTGACCGGTATGGAGGTCACACTATTGACATAGGGGTACACTGTACCGGCTATGGTACACCAGGTACACGTTAAATTGATAGTGGATTGCATCAAGGGTTGTGGATAGGGTCTGGAGCCACAATATCATTAGCATGCTATATGAGGTCTAACCGGTATAGAGGTCACAATATTGACAAAGGGGTACACTGTACCGGGTATGGTACACCAGGTACTCGTTATAATAATAGTGGATTGTGTTGAGGGTTGTGGATAGGGTCTGGAACCACAATATTATTGGCTTGCTATATGAGGTCTGACCGGTATGTAGGTCACAATATTGACATAGGGATACACTGTACCGGCTATCGTACACGAGGTACTCGTTATATTTATAGTGGATTGTGGTGAGAGTTGGGGATAGGGTCTGGAGCCACAATATCATTAGCTTGCTATATGAGGTCTGACCGGCATGTAGGTCATAATATTGACATAGGGGTACACTGTACCGGCTATGGTACACCTGGTACTCGTTATATTAATAGTAGATTGTGTTGAGTATTGGGGATAGGGTCTGGAGCCAAAATATCATTAGCTTGGTATATGAGGTCTGACCGGTATGGAGGTCACAGTATTGACATAGGAGTACACTGTACCGGCTTTGGTACACCAGGTACTAGTTATATTAATCGTGGTTTGTGTTGAGGGTTGTGGATAGGGACTGGAGCCACAATAGCAATAGCTTGCTCTATGAGGTCTGACCGTTATGGAGGTCACAATATTGACAGAGGGGTACACTCTACCGGCTATGGTACACCAGGTACTCCTTATAATAATAGTGGATTGTCTTGAGGGTTGTGGATAGGGAGGGGAGCCACAATAACATTAGCTTGCTATGAGAGGTCTGACCAGTATGGAGGTCACAATATTGACATAGGAGTACACTGTACCGGCTATGGTACACCAGGTACTCGTTATAATAATAGTGGATTGTGTTGAGGGTTGTGGATAGATTCTGGAGCCACAATATCATTAGCATGCTATATGAGGTCTGACCGGTATGGAGGTCACAATATTGACATAGGGGTACACTGTACCGGCTATGGTACACCAGGTACTCGTTATATTAAGAGTGGATTGTGTTGAGGGTTGTGGATAGGGTCTGGAACCACAATATCATTGGCTTGCTATATAAGGTCTGACCGGTATGTAGGTCACAATATTGACATAGGGGTACACTGTACCGGCTATGGTACACTAGGTACTCGTTATATTAAGAGTGGATTGTGTTGAGGGTTGAGGATAGGGTCTGGAACAACAATATCATTGACTTGCTATATGAGGTCTGACCGGTATGTAGGTCACAATATTGGTATAGGGGTACACTGTACCGGCTATGGTACACCAGGTACTCGTTATATTAATAGTGGATTGTGTTGAGGGTTGTGGATAGGGTCTGGAGCCACATTATCATTAGCTTGCTATATGATGTTATGACTGGTATGGAGGTCACAATATTGACATAGAGGTACACTTTACCGGCTATGTTACACCAGGTACTCGTTATATTAATAGTGGATTGTGTTGAGGGTTATGGATAGGGTCTGGAGCAACAATATTATTAGCATGCTATATGACGTCTGACCGGTATGGAGGTCACAATATTGACATAGGGGTACACTGTACCGGCTATGGTACACCAGGTACTCCTTATAATAATAGTGGATTGTGTTGAGGGTTGTGGATAGGGGAGTGGAGCCACAATAACATTAGCTTGCTATGTGAGGTCTGACCAGTATGGAGGTCACAATATCGACATAGGGGTACACTGTATCTGCTATGGTACACCAGGTACTCGTTATAATAATAGTGGATTGTGTTGAGGGTTGTGGATAGATTCTGGAGCCACAATATCATTAGCATGCTATATGAGGTCTGACCGGTATGGAGGTCACAATATTGACATAGGGGTACACTGTACCGGCTATGATAAACCAGATACTCGTTATATTAAGAGTGGATTGTGTTGAGGGTTGTGGATAGGGTCTGGAACCACAATATCATTGGCTTGCTATATAAGGTCTGACCGGTATGTAGGTCACAATATTGACATAGGGGTACACTGTACCGGCTATGGTACACCATGTACTCGTTATATTAATAGTGGATTGTGTTGAGGGTTGTGGATAGATTCTGGAGCCACAATATCATTAGAATGCTATATGAGGTCTGACCGGTATGGAGGTCACAATATTGACATAGGGGTACACTGTACCGGCTATGGTACACCAGGTACTCTTTATATTAAGAGTGGATTGTGTTGAGGGTTGTGGATAGGGTCTGGAACAACAATATCATTGGCTTGCTATATGAGGTCTGACCGGTATGGAGGTCACAATATTGGTATAGGGGTACACTGTACCGGCTATGGTACACCAGGTACTCGTTATATTAATAGTGGATTGTGTTGAGGGTTGTGGATAGGGTCTGGAACCACATTATCATTAGCTTGCTATATGATGTTATGACTGGTATTGGAGGTCACAATATTGACATAGGGGTACACTGTACCGGCTATGGTACACCAGGTACTCGTTATATTAATAGTGGATTGTGTTGAGGGTTGTGGATAGGGTCTGGAACAACAATATCATTGGCTTGCTATATGACGTCTGACCGGTATGGAGTTCACAATATTAACATAGGGGTACACTGTACCGGCTATGGTACACCAGGTACTGCTTATAATAATAGTGGATTGTGTTGATGGTTGTGGATAGGGAGTGGAGCCACAATAACATTAACTTGACAGCCGTCCGGTTGGCTCAGTTGATAGCGTGCCTGATTCCCACCTTGAAGGTCTCGCGTTCAATCCCCGCTCAGATTGAAAAGTTTTTCTGGGATACAGCCGGCGGTTACCATCTCCCCATGAGCAAGGGGGATGGGTAATGGTCTCTGGTAGACTAAAGAAAGCCAAGCGCTTGCGAATTCTCGAAGGAGGAGAGACGGGCGCTATATAAGTAACCAGAAGATTATTATTATTATAATGTGAGGTCTGACCAGTATGGAGGTCACAATATCGACATAGGGGTACACTGTACCTGCTATGGTACACCAGGTACTCGTTATAATAATAGTGGATTGTGTTGAGGGTTGTGGATAGATTCTGGAGCCACAATATCATTAACATGCTATATTAGGTCTGACCGGTATGGAGGTCACAATATTGACATAGGGGTACACTGTACCGGCTATGATACACCAGGTACTCGTTATATTAAGAGTGGATTGTGTTGAGGGTTGTGGATAGGGTCTGGAACCACAATATCATTGGCTTGCTATATAAGGTCTGACCGGTATGTAGGTTACAATATTGACATAGGGGTACACTGTACCGGCTATGGTACACCAGGTACTCATTATATTAATAGTGGATTGTGTTGTGGGTTGTGGATAGATTCTGGAGCCACAATATCATTAGCATGCTATATGAGGTCTGACCGGAATGGAGGTCACAATATTGACATAGGGGTACACTCACTGTACCGGCTATTGTACACCAGGTACTCTTTATATTAATAGTGGATTGTGTTGAGGGTTGTGGATAGGGTTTGGAGCCACATTATCATTAGCTTGCTATATGATGTTATGACTGGTATTGGAGGTCACAATATTGACATAGAGGTACACTTTACCGGCTATGTTACACCAGGTACTCGTTATATTAATAGTGGATTGTGTTGAGGGTTATGGATAGGGACTAGAC
Source organism: Paralithodes platypus (assembly GCA_032716605.1). Lineage (NCBI taxonomy): Eukaryota > Metazoa > Arthropoda > Malacostraca > Decapoda > Lithodidae > Paralithodes > Paralithodes platypus. The sequence goes on from CM064523.1 coordinate 37,002,608, forward strand.
CCACGGTATCATTAGCTTGCTATATGACGTCTGACCGGTATGGAGGTCACAATATTGACATAGGGGTACACTGTACCGGCTATGGAACACCAGGTACTCGTTATATTTATAGTGGATTGTGATGAGGATTGTGGATAGGGCCTGGAGGAACAATATTATTAGCATGCCATATGACGTCCGACCGTTATGGAGATCACAATATTGACATACGGGTACACTGTACCGGCTATGGTACACCAGGTACTCATTATATTAATAGTGGATTTTGTTGAGGGTTGGGGATAGGGGTTGGAGCCACACTATCATTAGCTTGCTATGTGAGGTCTGACCGGTATGGAGGTCATAATATTGACATAGGGGTACACTGTACCAGCTATGGTACACCAGGTACACGTTATATTAATAGTTGATTGTGTAGAGGGTTTGGATAGGGTCTGGTGCCACAATATCATTAGCATGCTATATGAGGTCTGACCTGTATGGAGGTCACAATATTGACATAGGGGTACACTTTACCGGCTATGGTACACCAGGTATTCGTTATATTAATCGTGTATTGTGTTGAGGGTTGTGGATAGGGACTGGAGTCACAATAGCTTTAGCTATATATATGAGGTCTGACCGGTATGGAGGTCACAATATTGACATAGGGGTACACTGTACCGGCTATGGTACACCAGGTACTCGTTATAATAATAGTGGATTCTCTTGAGGGTTGGGGATAGGGTCTGGAGCCACAATATAATTAGCTTGCTATATAAGGTCTGACCGGTATGGAGGTCACAATATTGACATAGGGGTACACTGTGCCGGGTATGCTACACCAGGTACTTGTTATATTAATAGTGGATTGTGTTGAGGGTTGTGGATAGGGTCTGGAGCCACCATATCATTACCTTGCTATGTGAGTTCTGACCGGTATGGAGGTCACAATATTGACATAGTGGTACATTGTACCGGCTATGGTACACCAGGTACATGTTATATTAATAGTGGATTGTGTTTAGGCTTGTGGATAGGGTCCGGAGCCACAATATCTTTAACTTGCTATATGATGTCTGACCGGTATGGAGGTCACATTATTGACATAGGGGTACACTGTACCGGCTATGGTACACCAGGTACTCGTTATATCAATAGTGAATTGTGTTGAGGGTTGTGGTTAGGGCCTGGAGCCACAATATAATTAGCTGGCTATATTAGGTTTGACCGGTATGGAGGTCACAATATTGACATAAGGGTACACCGTACCGGTTATGGTACACCAGGTACTCGTCATATTAATGGTGCATTGTGTTAAGGGTTGGGGATAGCGTCTGGAGCCACAACAGCATTAGCTTGCTATATGAGGTCTGACCGGTATGGAGGTCACACTATTGACATAGGGGTACACTGTACCGGCTATGGTACACCAGGTACTCGTTATATCAATAATTAATTGTGTTGAGGGTTGTGGTTAGGGCCTGGAGCCACAATATAATTAGCTGGCTATATTAGGTTTGACCGGTATGGAGGTCACAATATTGACATAAGGGTACACTGTACCGGTTATGGTACACCAGGTACTCGTCATATTAATGGTGCATTGTGTTAAGGGTTGGGGATAGCGTCTGGAGCCACAACAGCATTAGCTTGCTATATGAGGTCTGACCGGTATGGAGGTCACACTATTGACATAGGGGTACACTGTACCGGCTATGGTACACCAGGTACACGTTAAATTGATAGTGGATTGCGTCAAGGGTTGTGGATAGGGTCTGGAGCCACAATATCATTAGCATGCTATATGAGGTCTAACCGGTATGGAGGTCACAATATTGACAAAGGGGTACACTGTACCGGCTATGGTACACCAGGTACTCGTTATAATAATAGTGGATTGTGTTGAGGGTTGTGGATAGGGTCTGGAACCACAATATTATTGGCTTGCTATATGAGGTCTGACAGGTATGTAGGTCATAATATTGACATAGGGGTACACTGTACCGGCTATCGTACACGAGGTACTCGTTATATTTATAGTGGATTGTGGTGAGAGTTGGGGATAGGGTCTGGAGCCACAATTTACTTAGCTTGCTATATGAGGTCTGACCGGCATGTAGGTCATAATATTGACATAGGGGTACACTGTACCGGCTATGGTACACCTGGTACTCGTTATATTAATAGTAGATTGTGTTGAGTATTGGGGATAGGGTCTGGAGCCAAAATATCATTAGCTTGCTATATGAGGTCTGACCGGTATGGAGGTCACAGTATTGACATAGGAGTACACTGTACCGGCTATGGTACACCAGGTACTAGTTATATTAATCGTGGTTTGTGTTGAGGGTTGTGGATAGGGACTGGAGCCACAATAGCAATAGCTTGCTCTATGAGGTCTGACCGTTATGGAGGTCACAATATTGACAGAGGGGTACACTCTACCGGCTATGGTACACCAGGTACTCCTTATAATAATAGTGGATTGTCTTGAGGGTTGTGGATAGGGAGGGGAGCCACAATAACATTAGCTTGCTATGAGAGGTCTGACCAGTATGGAGGTCACAATATTGACATAGGGGTACACTGTACCGGCTATGGTACACCAGATACTCGTTATAATAATAGTGGATTGTGTTGAGGGCTGTGGATAGATTCTGGAGCCACAATATCATTAGCATGGTATATGAGGTCTGACCGGTATGGAGGTCACAATATTGACATAGGGGTACACTGTACCGGCTATGGTACACCAGGTACTCGTTATATTACGAGTGGATTGTGTTGAGGGTTGTGGATAGGGTCTGGAACCACAATATCATTGGCTTGCTATATAAGGTCTGACCGGTATGTAGGTCACAATTTTGACATAGGGGTACACTGTACTGGCTATGGTACACTAGGTACTCGTTATATTAAGAGTGGATTGTGTTGAGGGTTGAGGATAGGGTCTGGAACAACAATATCATTGACTTGCTATATGAGGTCTGACCGGTATGTAGGTCACAATATTGGTATAGGGGTACACTGTACCGGCTATGGTACACCAGGTACTCGTTATATTAATAGTAGATTGTGTTGAGGGTTGTGGATAGGGTCTGGAGCCACATTATCATTAGCTTGCTATATGATGTTATGACTGGTATGGAGGTCACAATATTGACATAGAGGTACACTTTACCGGCTATGTTACACCAGGTACTCGTTATATTAATAGTGGATTGTGTTGAGGGTTATGGATAGGGTCTGGAGCAACAATATTATTAGCATGCTATATGACGTCTGACCGGTATGGAGGTCACAATATTGACATAGGGGTACACTGTACCGGCTATGGTACACCAGGTACTCCTTATAATAATAGTGGATTGTGTTGAGGGTTGTGGATAGGGGAGTGGAGCCACAATAACATTAGCTTGCTATGTGAGGTCTGACCAGTATGGAGGTCACAATATCGACATAGGGGTACACTCTATCTGCTATGGTACACCAGGTACACGTTATATTAATAATGGATTGTGTTGAGGGTTGCGGATAGGCTCTGGAGCCACAATATCATAAGCATGCTATATGAGGTCTGACCGGTATGGAGGTCACAATATTGACATAGGGGTACACTGTACCGGCTATGATAAACCAGATACTCGTTATATTAAGAGTGGATTGTGTTGAGGGTTGTGGATAGGGTCTGGAACCACAATATCATTGGCTTGCTATATGAGGTCTGACCGGTATGTAGGTCACAATATTGACATAGGGGTACACTGTACCGGCTATGGTACACCATGTACTCGTTATATTAATAGTGGATTGTGTTGAGGGTTGTGGATAGATTCTGGAGCCACAATATAATTAGAATGCTATATGAGGTCTGACCGGTATGGAGGTCACAATATTGACATAGGGGTACACTGTACCGGTTATGGTACACCAGGTACGCTTTATATTAAGAGTGGATTGTGTTGAGGGTTGTGGATAGGGTCTGGAACAACAATATCATTGGCTTGCTATATGAGGTCTGACCGGTATGGAGGTCACAATATTGGTATAGGGGTACACTGTACCGGCTATGGTACGCCAGGTACTCGTTATATTAATAGTGGATTGTGTTGAGGGTTGTGGATAGGGTCTGGAACCACATTATCATTAGCTTGCTATATGATGTTATGAATGGTATTGGAGGTCACAATATTGACATAGAGGTACACTTTACCGGCTATGTTGCACCAGGTACTCGTTATATTAATAGTGGATTGTGTTGAGGGTTATGGATAGGGACTAGACCCACGGTATCATTAGCTTGCTATATGACGTCTGACCGGTATGGAGGTCACAATATTGACATAGGGGTACACTGTACCGGCTATGGAACACCAGGTACTCGTTATATTAATAGTGGATTGTGTTGAGGATTGTGGATAGGGCCTGGAGCAACAATATTATTAGCATGCCATATGACGTCCGACTGTTATGGAGGTCACAATATTGACATACGGGTACACTGTACCGGCTATGGTACACCAGGTACTCATTATATTAATAGTGTATTTTGTTGAGGGTTGGGGATAGGGGTTGGAGCCACAATATCATTAGCTTGCTATGTGAGGTCTGACCGGTATGGAGGTCATAATATTGACATAGGGGTACACTGTACCGGCTATGGTACACCAGGTACACGTTATATTAATAGTGGATTGTGTATAGGGTTTGGATAGGGTCTGGTGCCACAATATCATTAGCATGCTATATGAGGTCTGACCTGTATGGAGGCCACAATATTGACATAGGGGTACACTTTACCGGCTATGGTACACCAGGTATTCGTTATATTAATCGTGTATTGTGTTGAGGGTTGTGGATAGGGACTGGAGTCACAATAGCTTTAGCTATATATATGAGGTCTGACCGGTATTGATGTCACAATATTGACATAGGGGTACACTGCACCGGCTATGGTACACCAGGTACTCGTTATATTAATAGTGGATTGTGTTGAGGGTTGTGGATAGGGACTGGAGCCACAATATCATTAGCTTTCTAAATGAGGTCTGGCCGGTATGGAGGTCACAATATAAACCTAGGGGTACACTGTACCGGCTATGGTACACCAGGTACTCGTTATATTAATAGTGGATTGTGTTGAAGGTTGTGGATAGGGTCTGGAGCCACAATATCATTAGCTTGCTATATGAAGTCTGACTGGTATGGAGGTCACAATATTGACATAGGGGTACACTGTACCGGCTATGGTACACCAGGTACTCGTTGTATTAATAGTGGATTGTGTTGAGGGTTCTGGATAGGGTTTGGAGCCACAATATCATTAGCTTGACATATGAGGTCTGACTGGTATGGAGGTCACAATATTGACGTAGGGGTACACTGTACCCCTATGTCAACGTTTGTGGTTGTTCACACCTTTACGTGAATACAACGTAGTTTTCGTAATGTTTTCAGGTTGTATAACTAGAGGTATTTGGAAGGTTTTGACAACATAGTAGAATATGTTGTAGTAGTTAATTATATTTTGGTCTATATACGCCATCCTACAACATTCTGTATTATAGTCCGGCGACCTTTATGGTTGTTTACGCATTTACGTGAATACAACGTATTCTTCTTAATATTGTTAGGTTGTATATCTTGACATTTGGAAGGTTATGACAACATAGAAAAATACATTGTAGTAGTTGGTTAAATTATGGTCTATTTATGTTATTCTACAACATTATGTGTTATGGTCCTGCGACTTTTGTAGTTGTTCACGCATGTACGTGAATACAACGTTATTTTCGTAAGTTGTCAAGTTACGGCTACACTTATATATGACGTGACAACGTAAAATTGTTGATTGGGGTTATACCACTGACTATCGTGAATTCACGATAGCTGGGTTATACGAGTTGTTGTTCTATTTGCAACATCTGCATCAGGTAATATTATTAATGATAAGAACGTGTATTAATATACAGCTAAAGTTCCTACTGTTTCTATGAGATACTATTAGAATATAGCAAATTATAATTACTGTATCATGATTCTTATACAGTGCATCTAACTCGAACTTTAAACTTATCTGACTATTAAGCGATTTGAAGTTGACTGAAAATAACAACAAAATGGGTAGGAAAGTATACATCTACAATACATATATCAATATTAGAAACACAAAATTAATTATATACAACAATTCATATGAAATAATTATATGACAGGACAACCTATCACGATTTTTTTTTCATACTACAGATCAATAAAACTTGAAAGACAGCACCACGTTTCAATAAGTAATTTTGATTATGTGTGAATGGAGGAGACAAACAGCAGGCTGCCTGTAACGAGTGTCTCCCCCAAAGACAAAAAAGTGACGGAGTCAGAGTATGAAGGGAAGATTAATTAAAGGAGAGAGTGTGTTGAGTAGAAGAAAGACCGAGAAAATTTGCTAATTCTTGGGTTGGAGAGCTGGACAGATTAGGAGACGGACTGTGTTGAAAGGCGGATGCCTCACACTCGCCGCAGGAGAGGGGGTATGCACTGAAAGTGCTCTGAAGAACACTGACTGTTGTAATACTGATAGAAGAGTGAAACATTTCACAAACTATGCTTGTCAACTGGTCAACACATAACGAAAAGGACCGTGATAACTAAAATGCATAAAATTAAAGATTACTGAGCATTCAAATCCAAAAAAAGAGAATAAGCAATGTTCTTGATAGTATTTCAATAAATTACAATTGGTAATAATGGTGTAGGACTTTCGAGGTTATAGTAGTTGACATAAAATGTATACAGGAAGCAGTGCACAGGTACAGGCTATTTCCGGAAATGTTTGATAGACAGTTATGTTTGTGGCAGCACTATGTGGCGTTATTATGTATACAATTGACAACTATACTGAGTTTGAATGATATAATGACCATGATCTACATTCTAATAATAACAATAATAATATTTAGAAGATTCCAAAATTAAAATTAGATATTTCAGAATATAGAATATAGAAAAGTGGCTGGGGAAAGGTGACCAAGTTAATCCTATATCATTATAATACCTTCTCCTCCTACTCTAATCCTTCTAATCGGTCACGTTATTTTGTCTCCTCACACACTGAAACACAGGACATTCCTATTTGTACAATGCTTCACTAGTATTGCTATATATTGTTTTATGATTTGCTCCTTGAATATGAGCTATATATATATATATATAAAGACGATACCAAAATAGGGAGAACAATATATTCAGATAGCGACATAGAGTGCCTCCAAAGGAATCTAGAGACCTTAAACGAATGGTCAGCAAATTGGCTGATGAATTTTAACACTGACAAATGCAAGGTATTAAAGATAGGGAAGACGAATACTAATGCAAAATATAAACTAGCTAATACGGAATTAGAAAACTCAGACTGCAAGAAGATTTGCGTGTGTTTGTTAGCAACGATTTGAAGCCTAGAAAACAGTGTATAAGCGTTCGTAACAAGACAAACAGGATTCTAGGGTTAATCTCAAGGAGTGTGAGTAACAGAACTGCCGATGTTATCTTGAAACTTTACTTGTCATTAGTGAGACCTCATATGGATTAGGCTGTCCAATTGTGGTGTTCTTATTACAGAATTGACATAAATTCGTTGGAGAGAATACAGCAAAGAATGACAACAAATATTCATAATATTAGAAATCTACCATATGAAGAAAGGTTGAAAAAATTAGGCTTACATTCGTTAGAAAGACGCAGAGTTAGAAGGGATATGACAGAAGTGTTCAAGTAGGTTAGTGGGATAAATAAAGGAGACATGAACAATTTACTGAAACTCAGTGATAGCGAAAGAACTCAAACAAATGGTTTCAAATTAGATAAATTTCGTTTCAGAAAAGATATAGGCAAATCTTGGTTTGGTAACAGAGTTGTAGATGGGTGGAATAAGCTACCAAGTGATATAGTGGGATCAAGAACGATAGGGAGCTTTAAGATAAAATTAGATAGGCATGTCCGCTGCATGTCTGCCTGCCGAGATCGGAACCTCTCCGGGTGGTCGGGGGCCGGGGGAGTGCTGGAGCGACCTTGGTGACCCTTGGACCTTTGGATGTGTTCGCCGCTCCTCTAGCGGCACCAAGGAGCGCGACGCCCCTCGTTATGGGTGGTGATTTGGTGCAGTAGACTGTTTGAAGCGACAGCTCGCTCCCTTGCGAGCATGGGCTCGTCTGGCACTTTTTGCAGTTCGACATCTAGGGCTCTCTTGAAGTTGTCTAACGAGATGTCCCTCATGTCTCTTACTCGCCGTGGGAGTTTGTTGAAGAGACGTGGGCCTCTGTGTGATAACCAGCCCTCTCGCAGAGAGCCCATAGCACCCCTGTTATTCATCCGGGGGATTTCGCATTCCCAGCCTCTCCTATCACTGAATTTCATGACTATCGGAGTATGTAGGTTTGGTACTAAACCCTCTGCGATTTTCCACGTGTATATTATTAGGTAACGTTCTCTTCTACGTTCCAGTGAGTACAGATTCAGTGCTCTTAAACGCTCCCAATATTGTAGATGTTTTATCGAACTTATATGCGAAGTGAAATTTCTTTGTACACTCTCTACGTCATTTATTTCACCTGCTTTGTATGGGGATGTTAGTACGCTACAGTATTCAAGCTGCGGTAGCACTAGAGATTTGAAGAGCGTTATCATAGGCAATTCACCGCGTGTTTTAAAAGTACGCAGGATCCAACCCGTTAGACGTTTCGCAGCCGCCACTTTGACCTGGTTATGTACTTTGAAACCCATATTTTCAGACATTAATACACCAAGGTCTTTCACACTGTCTTTCGGTTCTATTATGTGGTTAGATTCTGTTAAGTAATTTGTAATTTCTTTAACACCATTATTATCTCCGTACCGTATTAATTGGAATTTTTCCTCATTGAATTGCATGTTGTTTTCCCTGGTCCACTGGAACACTACATTCATGTCTTCCTGCAGTCGGCCCGTGTCCTCTTGTGTGTTTACTATCTTGCTTAATTTTGTGTCATCAGCAAAAGACGACACCGTACTGTGTCTGGTGTTGGTATCTATGTCGCAAATTACTATGAGGAACAGAAGGGGCGCTAGCACTGTTCCTTGGGGCACTGAGCTTTTGACATCCGAAGGCTCAGAAGTGACTTGGTTTACTGCTACCGATTGTTTTCGGTTTACGAGGAAATTGTATATCCACCGTCCGATTTTTCCAGTTATACCTTTTGCTTTCAGTTTGTGGGCTATTATGCCATGGTCACATTTATCAAATGCCTTAGCAAAATCGGTGTAAATGACATCCACGTTTTTCTTTTCTTCTAGCGCTTTAAGAATGTTGTCATAGTGTTCCAAAAGTTGTGAGAGACATGATCTTCCCGCTCTGAACCCATGTTGACCGGTGTTGTGTAGTTCATTTGTCTCCATGAATGTTGCAATTTTGCTTCGCAGGACTCGCTCGAAAACTTTAATGATGTGAGAGGTTAGAGCTACCGGGCAGTAGTTTTTTGGTAGTGCTTTACTCCCTCCTTTATGCAGTGGGGCAATTATTGCGTTTTTCAAGCTATCTGGTATGTCACCAGTGTCTAGACTCCTTCTCCACATTATAGCCAGGGGTTTTGAGAGGTTTTCCTTACATTTTTTCATTAGGATCGAATTCCAAGAGTCCGGGCCTGGTACCCTGGTCTCTGGGTCTTCTCCTGGGTGACCTGGATGTGTGTGAGTTGGTGCTTTTTATCTGTGTTTATTCGTTGTTTTATGTTGTTTTTGTGTTTTCCCTGTTCTTGCTCTGTCTTGAGTCGGCTACCCCCAAAATGGGGATTGGGCCTGAGCATATAGATAGATAGATAGATAGGCATATGGACGAGATGGGTTGGGTGTGAGGGGGATCTGCCGGGTGTGGGCCAATCGGCGCTCAGCAGACCCCCGTAATCTTGTTTTAATCTCTGACCGTTTTGGTGGGGTCAGTACTCAAGGTATTAGTGAGTTGGGCCTATAATTGGGCCTTGTAATTGGGGTTGGGTGTGACAGGGATCTGCCTTGTGTTGGCCGATCGTTTTTTTGCAGACTCCAATTTTCTTATGTTCTTATGTTATATCTCTCTCTCTCTCTCTCTCTCTCTCTCTCTCTCTCTCTCTCTCTCTCTCTCTCTCTCTCTCTCTCTTTCTCTCTCTCTCTCTTATGGAAGTCTTATATATACTGAATGAGTCAGACAATGTGGATTAAAACAAAATGCTTAGCCTCAACATTACACAAAGTTAGTAATATGAATATGATGAAAAGTTAACCGATTAATCTGAAGATATTTAAACTAAGTTAAGTCCGGAAATGAGATAACACAAAATATTCATAGCATTATTTTATTATGAATGGACAACATTTTGTCGTCAACATAATACACAGATTGTGCATCCATTAAAAGCCATTTTAGAGTGTGGGAGGCTAACAAACTTCAAAGTGTGGGCGAAAAGACTTCAAGGTGTGGGCTAACAAATTCCTAGTGTCGGCGAAAAGATACGTGGGCGAAAAGACTTGTGGGCGAGTTGACCGTAAACCCCTATCATATATTAAATGATTTAATATACTGTATCGAATGAAATAGTTCGGTCGCATAATTTATTTTACTAACTGTTATGCGATCTTATTCAAATTAGGAAGGACGTCTATCAGTTATAGTGCTACAAACCATCCAATGAACCTTAGCTAACATGACCCTTCCTAAGCAGTACAAAGCCGTCTAAATATATTGGAAATATAAAACACACATTACCGGTACTGCAATATATATATATAGCCTATATATATAATTTATAGTGTATATATAATACGTGTAGGCCTATGTGTGTGTCAAAATGAACGAAAAAAATTTCCTTGTAGTGGGTAGAGAGCAATGTTTATCCCTATCTTTAGTGCATAGATGAGAGAGAGAGAGAGAGAGGGGGGGGGGGGGGTTACCCGTGATCGCTGTACAGGACAGTAGATGTGGCAACATGTGGTATTGAGATGCCTTGGTATCGAATTGGCTCGGTATTAAGCTGGTAATGCCCCTTTCCCACTGATGCGATTTCATACGATTTTCGTCGCCGAGGACGTAGTCTTGTCAATTCGCAACGAATTTGTGCGACGTCAACGATTTTGACCGTTAAAAAACGTTGATAAGTTTACACTCGGCGACGATGTCGCCGATGTTACGAAGTATCGGCGACATTATGCGACGGCATCGCAAATTGAGCGATGGTTTGCCGATGACCTCGGCGAGAACTGTCACATTTGAATAAAATATTGCGAAATAATGCGAAGGATGAACGAATCCTCGGCGTATGTTCTGCGACGTCTTCGGCGAATTAAACGATGGTTCGGCGAATACCTCGGCGAGATTATAAGAAAACTTTTTGCATATATTTTATGGCACAAACATAAGAACATAAGAAAACGGGAGTCTGCAGAAAGCCGATCTGCCCACACAAGGCAGATCCCTGTCACACCCAACCCCAATTACAAGGCCTAATTATAGACCCAACTCACTAATGCCTTGAGGACTGACCTCACATGAACGGTCAGTGATCGACACCAGAGCGCCGATTGGCCAACACCAAGCAGATCCCCCCTCATACCCAACCCATCTCCTCGAAAATGTACAAATTTATCTTGAAGGGTGGTCTAGAGTTTTTTGTTTGAAGTTTGATGGAGGTCTAGTGAGGAAACTATGAAATAAAGGAATTAATGATCAAACAAACGGTCCGTTTCCCCTTAATGGGGAATATTTGGGCGTAATATTTGCTCATTTATATATTTGTTTATGATATATTTAGTTTCATCCCTAGACATCCATCAAGCATATAAAGCACCCACCAACACCCTCCTTCAAGATCAATTTGTACATTTTTCGATAGAAAAACTATCCTGGCCGACTCAAGTTTTTCCTGGCTAGCGATAGCGACCCTGTGCTTTTTGAGGAACCGGCCTTCGGCCAGGATAGTTTTTCTATCGAAAAATGTACAAATTGATCTTGAAGGAGGGTGTTGGGGGGTGCTTTATATGCTTGATGGATGTCTAGGGATGAAACTAAATATATCATAAACAAATATATAAATGAGCAAATATTACGCCCAAATATTCACCATTAAGGGGAAACGGACCGTTTGTTTGATCATTAATTCCTTTATTTCATAGTTTCCTCACTAGACCTCCATCAAACTTCAAACAAAAAACTCTAGACCACCCTTCAAGAAAAATTTGTACATTTTCGAGGAGATGGGTTGGGTATGAGGGGGGATCTGCTTGGTGTTGGCCAATCGGCGCTCTGGTGTCGATCACTGACCGTTCATGTGAGGTCAGTCCTCAGGGCATTAGTGAGTTGGGTCTATAATTAGGCCTTGTAATTGGGGTTGGATGTGACAGGGATCTGCCTTGTGTGGGCCGATCGGCTTTCTGCAGACTCCCGTTTTCTTATGTTCTTATGTTTGTGCCATGAAATATATGCAAAAAGTTTTCTGATAATCTCGCCGAGGTATCCGCCGAACCATCGTTTAATTCGCCGAAGACGTCGCAGAACATACGCCGAGGATTCGTTCATCCTTCGCATTATTTCGCAATATTTTATTCAAATGTGAGAGTTCTCGCCGAGGTCATCGGCAAACCATCGCTCAATTTGCCGATGCCGTCGCATAATGTCGCCGATACTTCGTAACATCGGCGACATCGTCGCCGAGTGTAAACTTATCAACGTTTTTTAACGGTCAAAATCGTTGACGTCGCATAAATTCGTTGCGAATTGACAAGACTACGTCCTCGGCGACGAAAATCGTATGAAATCGCATCAGTGGGAAAGGGGCATTACCAGCTCAATACCGAGCCAATTCGATACCAAGGCATCTCAATACCACATGTTGCCACATCTACTGTCCTGTACAGCGATCACGGGTAACCCCCCCCCCTCTCTCTCTCTCTCTCTCTCTCTCTCTCATCTATGCACTAAAGATAGGGATAAACATTGCTCTCTACCCCCTACAAGGATTTTGTTTCGTTCATTTTGACACAACATAGGCCTACACGTATTATATATACACTATAAATTATATATATAGGCTATATATATATATTGCAGTACCGGTAATGTGTGTTTTATATTTCCAATATATTTAGACGGCTTTGTACTGCTTAGGAAGGGTCATGTTAGCTAAGGTTCATTGGATGGTTTGTAGCACTATAACTGATAGACGTCCTTCCTAATTTGAATAAGATCGCATAACAGTTAGTAAAATAAATTATGCGACCGAACTATTTCATTCGATCTATCTATCTATCTATTGCCTGACGCCGTGATCCCCGAAGGGGTGGCCACGAACGAACCGCCCCCATGCACCTCTGTCCCCAGTCAGTCGACGCCCCTCCCCCCAACCAGCACCACCTTCGTTCATGTACTTCCTCACTCCATCCTTCCACCTCATATTCGGTCTACCTCTCCCCCTCTGTCCCTCCACCTCGCTCTCATACACCCTCTTAGTCATTCTCTCGCTTTCCATACGTTCCATATGGCCGAACCATCTCAAGTTGTTCCTTTTCACACTTTCCAGCACATCTACCTCCACACCACCTCCTTCTTACTTCCTCATTAGTCTGTCTATCCCTCCATGTAACTCCGCACGCACTCCTTAAGTAATTCATTTCCACTGCTCTCACTCTTGGTCTGAGTCTCTCAACCAACGTCCATGCTTCGCTTCCGTAAGTCAGTGTCGGGATTACCACACTGTCATGCAAGGACTTCTTCACTTCCATACTGACCACCCTATTTTTTGTTACTGCTTTTAGCGTTCCTACAACCCTCTTCCCCTGTTGTACCCTCTCCCGCACCTCTTCATCCATAGTCCCATCTTTACTCAACACACTGCCCAGATACTTAAAAGAGTTGACGATCTCCATAGCCTGACCGTTCAGCTTCACCTCACACTCTGTGACTTCACCCCTTTCGAAGACCATAACCTTGCTCTTCCCCGTATTTACCTTCAAATTCCGTTTTTCGCACACTGTTCCAAACTCATTTACCAGACCCTGCAACTCCCATTCATTATCACTCATCAGAACTGTATCATCCGCAAACAGCAGTATAGGTAGCTTCCACTCAATTCCCTCCCTTTTCAGCGATACACCAACATCCACTGCTCTTGATAGTATTTCTTTCATAACTCCATCCATATATACAGTAAACAACCACGGGGACATCACACACCCTGTTTCAAACCAACATTCAGGTCAAAGAACTCGCTCTGCTCACTCTCCACACGTACTGCCGCCTTTGCACCCTCATACATGCTCTTCACTGCTTTCAGCAACTTGCCCTCTACTCCGTATATTCTAAGTACTTTCCACAAACCTTCTCTATCCACTCTGTCATAGGCCTTCTCCAAGTCCATAAAGGCAACATACACCTTTTGTTTCTTCTCCAGATACTTCTCCACAACACAATTCAGGGTAAAAATCTGATCTACACATCCTCTTCCCTTCCTAAAACCTCCCTGCTCGTCGCCTATCCATTTCTCCGTTCTCACTCTCACTCTCTCAATCACTACCCTACTGTATACCTTCCCTACTACGCTTAGAAGACATATTCCTCGGTGGTTACCACACACTCCTCTTTCCCCTTTGCCCTTATATAGGGGGACTATTATGCCAGTCTTCCAGTCATCGGGTGCACTCCCCTTCTCCCATGCTAGTTTGCACATTTTCCATACCCATTCTATCACTATCTCACCACCATACCTCAACATTTCCCCACACACTCCATCTGTTCCTGGTGCTTTCCCCAACTTCACTCTTTTCATGGCTTCCCACACTTCTGACCTCCTGATCCCCACCTCCTCCTCCACTACTTCTCTTCTTCTCCCTCCCATACCATATCCAGCTATGTTTGCTGGCTCTTCATTCCTTTCATTTAGCAACTCACTGAAGTACTCCCTCCATCTTTCGACTCTCTCTTGCTTCTCGGCTAGCATTCTCCCATTCTTATCTTTCACACCCTTACTGTTTCCCTTGCTACCTTCCCTAACTTTCTTGACTTCTTTCCAGAACAGTTTCTTACTCTCCCTCCATTTTACACTCAGATTCCTTCCAAATTCCTCGATACAGTATATTAAATAATTTAAGATATGATAGGGGTTTACGGTTAATTCGCCCACAAGTCTTTTCGCCCACGTATCTTTTCGCCGACACTAGGAATTTGTTAGCCCACACCTTGAAGTCTTTTCGCCCACACTTTTGAAGTTTGTTAGCCTCCCACACTCTAAAATGGCTTTTAAAGGATGCACAATCTGTGTATTATGTTGACGACAAAATGTTGTCCATTCATAATAAAATAATGCTATGAATATTTTGTGTTATCTCATTTCCGGACTTAACTTAGTTTAAATATCTTCAGATTAATCGGTTAACTTTTCATCATATTCATATTACTAACTTTGTGTAATGTTGAGGCTAAGCATTTTGTTTTAATCCACATTGTCTGACTCATTCAGTATATATAAGATTCCATAAGAGAGAGAGAGAGAAAGAGAGAGAGAGAGAGAGAGAGAGAGAGAGAGAGAGAGAGAGAGAGAGAGAGAGAGAGATAACATAAGAACATAAGAAAATTGGAGTCTGCAAAAAAACGATCGGCCAACACAAGGCAGATCCCTGTCACACCCAACCCCAATTACAAGGCCCAATTATAGGCCCAACTCACTAATACCTTGAGTACTGACCCCACCAAAACGGTCAGAGATTAAAACAAGATTACGGGGTCTGCTGAGCGCCGGTTGGCCCACACCCGGCAGATCCCCCTCACACCCAACCCATCTCGTCCATATGCCTATCTATCTATCTATCTATATGCTCAGGCCTAATCCCCATTTTGGGGGTAGCCGACTCAAGACAGAGCAAGAACACGGAAAACACAAAAACAACATAAAACAACGAATAAACACAGATAAAAAGCACTAACTCACACACATCCAGGTCACCCAGGAGAAGACCCAGAGACCAGGGTCACCAAGGTCGCTCCAGCACTCCCCCGGCCCCCGACCACCTGGAGATAACCATTTGTTTGAGTTCTTTCGCTATCACTGAGTTTCAGTACATTGTTCATGTCTCCTTTATTTATCCCATTACCCACTTGAACACTTCTGTCATATCCCTTCTAACTCTGCGTCTTTCTAACGAATGTAAGCCTAATTTTTTCAACCTTTCTTCATATGGTAGATTTCTGATATTATGAATATTTTTTGTCATTCTTTGCTGTATTCTCTCCAACGAATCTATGTCCATTCTGTAATAAGAACACCACAATTGGACAGCCTAATCCATATGAGGTCTCACTAATGACAAGTAAAGTTTCAAAATAACATCGGCAGTTCTGTTACTCACACTCCTTGAGATTAACCCTAGAATCCTGTTTGTCTTGTTACGAACGCTTATACACTGTTTTCTAGGCTTCAAATCGTTGCTAACAAACACACCCAAATCTTTCTTGCAGTCTGAGTTTTCTAATTCCGTATTAGCTAGTTTATATTTTGCATTAGTATTCTTCTTCCCTATCTTTAATACCTTGCATTTGTCAGTGTTAAAATTCATCAGCCAATTTACTGACCATTCGTTTAAGGTCTCTAGATTCCTTTGGAGGCACTCTATGTCGCTATCTGAATCTATTGTTCTCCCTATTTTGGTATCGTCTTTATATATATATATATATATATATAGCTCATATTCAAGGAGCAAATCATAAAACAATATATAGCAATACTAGTGAAGCATTGTACAAATAGGAATGTCCTGTGTTTCAGTGTGTGAGGAGACAAAATAACGTGACCGATTAGAAGGATTAGAGTAGGAGGAGAAGGTATTATAATGATATAGGATTAACTCGGTCACCTTTCCCCAGCCACTTTTCTATATTCTATATTCTGAAATATCTAATGTTAATTTTGGAAGCTTCTAAATATTATTATTGTTATTATTAGAATGTAGATCATGGTCATTATATCATTCAAACTCAGTATAGTTGTCAATTTTATACATAATAACGCCACATAGTGCTGCCACAAACATAACTGTCGATCAAACATTTCCGGAAATAGCCTGTACCTGTGCACTGCTTCCTGTATACATTTTATGTCAACTACTATAACCTCGAAAGTCCTACACCATTATTACCAATTGTAATTTATTGAAATACTAACAAGAACATTGCTTATTCTCTTTTTTTGGATTTGAATGCTCAGTAATCTTTCATTTTATGCATTTTAGTTATCACGGTCCTTTTCGTTATGTGTTGACCAGTTGACAAGCATAGTTTGTGAAATGTTTCTCTCTTCTATCAGTATTACAACAGTCAGTGTTCTTCAGAGCACTCTCAGTGCATACCCCCTCTCCTGCGGCGAGTGTGAGGCATCCGCCTTTCAACACAGTCCCTCTCCTAATCTGTCCAGCTCTCCAACCCAAGAATTAGCAAATTTTCTCGGTCTTTCTTCTACTCAACAAACTCTCTCCCTTAATTAATCTTCCCTTCATACTCTGACTCCGTCACTTATTTGTCTTTGGGGGAGACACTCGTTACAGGCAGCCTGCTGTTTGTCTCCTCCATTCACACATAATAAAAATTACTTATTGAAACGTGGTGCTGTCTTTCAAGTTTTATTGATCTGTAGTATGAAGAAAAAAATCGTGATAGGTTGTCCTGTCATATAATTATTTCATATGAATTGTTGTATATAATTAATTTTGTGTTTCTAATATTGATATATGTATTGTAGATGTATACTTTCCTACCCATTTTGTTGTTATTTTCAGTCAACTTCAAATCGCTTAATAGTCAGATAAGTTTAAAGTTCGAGTTAGATGCACTGTATAAGAATCATGATACAGTAATTATAATTTGCTATATTCTAATAGTATCTCATAGAAACAGTAGGAACTTTAGCTGTATATTAATACACGTTCTTATCATTAATAATATTACCTGATGCAGATGTTCCAAATAGAACAACAACTCGTATAACCCAGCTATCGTGAATTCACGATAGTCAGTGGTATAACCCCAATCAACAATTTTACGTTGTCACGTCATATATAAGTGCAGCCGTAACTTGACAACTTACGAAAATAACGTTGTCTTCACGTACATGCGTGAACAACTACAACAGTGGCAGGACCATAACACATAATGTTGTAGAATAACTTAAATAGACCATAATTTAACCAACTACTACAATGCATTTTTCTATGTTGTCATAACCTTCTAAATGCCAAGATATACAACCAAACAATATTAAAAAAAATACGTTGTATTCACGTTAATGCGTAAACAACCATAAAGAACGCCGGACTATAATACAGAATGTTGTAGGATGACGTATATAGACCAAAATATAATTAACTACTACAACGTATTCTAAATGACAACGACAACGACACAGAATGATCCACAGGTACACGTGGAAACGGATGTTGACGATGAAGGATAAGACAGTGGTGGAACGAAAGTCATTGATTGATTATGTATGTGTGGATGAACGAATGAAGAAACCTGTGATGGATGCTAGGGTGTATAGGGGTATTGGAGGGGGTCTGTCTGATCATTATGTAGTGGTAGCTAAGGTTAGGATACAAAAGAAGTGGGTGAGGAGAGCGGGAGGGAGGCGAGAGGAGGGTGGAATGGTGAGGAGGGTGGAGAGGTTGCAGGAGGAGGAAGTCAGGGAGGAGTACAGGAGAGCAGTGGAAAGACGACTAGGTGGGTTCGACCTGGAAGTTATGGAGGAAGTGGAGGAGATGAGTAAGGTGTTTAAGGATGAGATCTGTGCAGCATGTGAGGAGGTGTGTGGAGTGAGGAGAAGAGGGAGGGGAGTGAAAGGTACAGCATGGTGGACAGAAGAGGTAAGAATAGCTGTGGAAGAAAAGAAGAAAGCATATAGAGAGTGGTTGGGTAGTAGAGGGAATGAAGATTCCGAGAGACAGAAACGAGCGAGGTACGTGGAGAGTAAGAGGGTGGTGAAGAGAGTAGTGAAGGAAAGTAAGAGAAGAGTAGATGAGGAATTGGAATGAATCTGAGTGTAAAATGGAGGGAGAGTAAGAAACTGTTCTGGAAAGAAGTCAAGAAAGTTAGGGAAGGTAGCAAGGGAAACAGTAAGGGTGTGAAAGATAAGAATGGGAGAATGCTAGCCGAGAAGCAAGAGAGAGTCGAAAGATGGAGGGAGTACTTCAGTGAGTTGCTAAATGAAAGGAATGAAGAGCCAGCAAACATAGCTGGATATGGTATGGGAGGGAGAAGAAGAGAAGTAGTGGAGGAGGAGGTGGGGATCAGGAGGTCAGAAGTGTGGGAAGCCATGAAAAGAGTGAAGTTGGGGAAAGCACCAGGAACAGATGGAGTGTGTGGGGAAATGTTGAGGTATGGTGGTGAGATAGTGATAGAATGGGTATGGAAAATGTGCAAACTAGCATGGGAGAAGGGGAGTGCACCCGATGACTGGAAGACTGGCATAATAGTCCCCCTATATAAGGGCAAAGGGGAAAGAGGAGTGTGTGGTAACCACCGAGGAATATGTCTTCTAAGCGTAGTAGGGAAGGTATACAGTAGGGTAGTGATTGAGAGAGTGAGAGTGAGAACGGAGAAATGGATAGGCGACGAGCAGGGAGGTTTTAGGAAGGGAAGAGGATGTGTAGATCAGATTTTACCCTGAATTGTGTAGTGGAGAAGTATCTGGAGAAGAAACAAAAGGTGTATGTTGCCTTTATGGACTTGGAGAAGGCCTATGACAGAGTGGATAGAGAAGGTTTGTGGAAAGTACTTAGAATATACGGAGTAGAGGGCAAGTTGCTGAAAGCAGTGAAGAGCATGTATGAGGGTGCAAAGGCGGCAGTACATGTGGAGAGTGAGCAGAGCGAGTTCTTTGACCTGAATGTTGGTTTGAAACAGGGGTGTGTGATGTCCCCGTGGTTGTTTACTGTATATATGGATGGAGTTATGAAATAAATACTATCAAGAGCAGTGGATGTTGGTGTATCGCTGAAAAGGGAGGGAATTGAGTGGAAGCTACCTATACTGCTGTTTGCGGATGATACAGTTCTGATGAGTGATAATGAATGGGAGTTGCAGGGTCTGGTAAATGAGTTTGGAACAGTGTGCGAAAAACGGAATTTGAAGGTAAATACGGGGAAGAGCAAGGTTATGGTCTTCGAAAGGGGTGAAGTCACAGAGTGTGAGGTGAAGCTGAATGGTCAGGCTATGGAGATCGTCAACTGTTTTAAGTATCTGGGCAGTGTGTTGAGTAAAGATGGGACTATGGATGAAGAGGTGCGGGAGAGGGTACAACAGGGGAAGAGGGTTGTAGGAACGCTAAAAGCAGTAACAAGAAATAGGGTGGTCAGTATGGAAGTGAAGAAGTCCTTGCATGACAGTGTGGTAATCCCGACACTGACTTACGGAAGCGAAGCATGGACGTTGGTTGAGAGACTCAGACCAAGAGTGAGAGCAGTGGAAATGAATTACTTAAGGAGTGCGTGCGGAGTTACATGGAGGGATAGACAGACTAATGAGGAAGTAAGAAGGAGGTGTGGTGTGGAGGTAGATGTGCTGGAAAGTGTGAAAAGGAACAACTTGAGATGGTTCGGCCATATGGAACGTATGGAAAGCGAGAGAATGACTAAGAGGGTGTACGAGAGCGAGGTGGAGGGACAGAGGGGGAGAGGTAGACCGAATATGAGGTGGAAGGATGGAGTGAGGAACTACATGAACGAAGGCGGTGCTGGTTGGGAGGAGGGGCGTCGACTGACTGTGGACAGAGGTGCATGGGGGCGGTTCGTTCGTGGCCACCCATTCAGGGATCACGGCGTCAGGCAATAGATAGATAGATAGAACGTATTCTACTATGTTGTCAAAACCTTCCAAATACCTCAAGTTATACAACCTGAAAACATTACGAAAACTACGTTGTATTCACGTAAAGGTGTGAACAACCACAAACGATGACATAGGGGTACAGTGTACCCCTACGTCAATATTGTGACCTCCATACCAGTCAGACCTCATATGTCAAGCTAATGATATTGTGGCTCCAAACCCTATCCAGAACCCTCAACAGAATCCACTATTAATACAACGAGTACCTGGTGTACCATAGCCGGTACAGTGTACCCCTATGTCAATACTGTGACCTCCATACCAGTCAGACTTCATATAGCAAGCTAATGATATTGTGGCTCCAGACCCTATCCACAACCTTCAACACAATCCACTATTAATAAAACGAGTACCTGGTGTACCATAGCCGGTACAGTGTACCCCTAGGTTTATATTGTGACCTCCATACCGGCCAGACCTCATTTAGAAAGCTAATGATATTGTGGCTCCAGTCCCTATCCACAACCCTCAACTCAATCCACTATTAATATAACGAGTACCTGGTGTACCATAGCCGGTGCAGTGTACCCCTACGTCAATATTGTGACATCCATACCGGTCAGACGTCATATATATAGCTAAAGCTATTGTGACTCCAGACCTTATCCACAACCCTCAACACAATACCCGATTAATATAACGAATACCTGGTGTACCATAGCCGGTACAGTGTACCCCTATGTCAATATTGTGACCTCCATACAGGTCAGACCTCATATAGCATGCTAATGATATTGTGGCACCAGACCCTATCCAAACCCTCTACACAATCCACTATTAATATAACGTGTACCTGGTGTACCATAACCGGTACAGTGTACCCCTATGTCAATATTATGACCTCCATACCGGTCAGACCTCACATAGCAAGCTAATGATATTGTGGCTCCAACCCCTATCCCCAACCCTCAACACAATCCACTATTAATATAATGAGTACCTGGTGAACCATAGCCGGTACAGTGTACCCCTATGTCAATATTGTGACCTCCATACCGGTCGGACGTCATATGGCATGCTAATAATATTGTTGCTCCAGGCCCTATCCACAATCCTCAACACAATCCACTATTAATATAACGAGTACCTGGTGTTCCATAGCCGGTACAGTGTACCCCTATGTCAATATTGTGACCTCCATACCGGTCAGACGTCATATAGCAAGCTAATGATACCGTGGGTCTAGTCCCTATCCATAACCCTCAACACAATCCACTATTAATATAACGAGTACCTGGTATAACAGAGCCGGTAAAGTGTACCTCTATGTCAATATTGTGACCTCCAATACCAGTCATAATATCATATAGCAAGCTAATGATAATGTGGCTCCAGACCCTATCCACAACCCTCAACACAATCCACTATTAATATAACGAGTACCTGGTGTACCATAGCCGGTACAGTGTACCCCTATACCAGTATTGTGACCTCCATACCGGGCAGACCTCATATAGCAAGCCAATGATATTGTTGTTCCAGACCCTATCCACAACCCTCAACACAATCCACTCTTAATATAACGAGTACCTGGTGTACCATAGCCGGTACAGTGTACCCCTATGTCAATATTGTGACCTCCATACTGGTCAGACCTCATATAGCATGGTAATGATATTGTGGCTCCAGAATCTATCCTCAACCCTCAACACAATCCACTATTAATATAACGAGTACCTGGTGTACCATAGCCGGTACAGTGTACCCCTATGTCAATAATGTGACCTACATACCGGTCAGACCTTATATAGCAAGCCAATGATATTGTGGCTCCAGACCCTATCCACAACCCTCAACACAATCCACTCTTAATATAACGAGTACCAGGTGTACCATACCCGGTACAGTGTACCCCTATGTCAATATTGTGACCTCCATACCGGTCAGACCTCATATAGCATGCTAATGATATTGTGGCTCCAGAATCTCTCCGCAACCCTCAACACAATCCACTATTATTATAACGAGTACCTGGTGTATCATAGCAGGTACAGTGTACCCCTATGCCGATATTGTGACCTCCATACTGGTCAGACCTCACATAGCAAGCTAATGTTATTGTGGCTCCACTCCCTATCCACAACCCTCAACACAATCCACTATTATTATAAGGAGTACCTGGTGAACCATAGCCGGTAGAGTGTACCCCTATGTCAATATTGTTACGTCCACACCGGTCAGACGTCATATAGCATGCTAATAATATTTTTGCTCCAGGCCCTATCCACAATCCTCAACACAATCCACTATTAATATAACGAGTACCTGGTGTACCATAGGCGGTACAGTGTACCCCTATGTCAATATTGTGACCTCCATACCGGTCAGACGTCATATAGCAAGCTAATGATACCGTGGGTCTAGTCCCTATCCATAACCCTCAACACAATCCACTATTAATATAACGAGTACCTGGTGAACCATAGCCGGTATAGTGTACCCCTATGTCAATATTGTGACCTACATACCGATCAGACCTTATATAGCAAGCCATTGATATTGTGGTTCCAGACCCTATCCACAACTCTCAACACAATCCACTCTTAATATAACGAGTACCTGGTGTACCATAGCCGGTACAGTGTACCCCTATTTCAATATTGTGACCTCCATACCGGTCAGACCTCATATAGCATGCTAATGATATTGTGGCTCCAGAATCTATCCACAACCCTCAACACAATCCACTATCAATATAACGTGTACCTGGTGTACCATAGCCGGTACAGTGTACCCCTATGTCAATATTGTGACCACCATACTGGTCAGACCTCTCATAGCAAGCTAATGTTATTGTGGCTCCACTCCCTATCCACAACCCTCAAGACAATCCACTATTATTATAAGCAGTACCTGGTGTACCACAGCCGGTAGAGTGTACCCCTCTGTCAATATTGTGACCTCCATACCGGTCAGACCTCATAGAGCAAGCTATTGCTATTGTGGCTCTAAACCCTATCCACAACCCTCAACACAAACCACTATTAATATAACTAGTACCTGGTGTACCATAGCCGGTACAGTGTACCCCTATGTCAATATTGTGACCTCCATACCGGTCAGACCTCATATAGCAAGCTAATGATATTGTGGCTCCAGACCCTATCCCCAACCCTCAACAGAATCCACTATTAACCCCCTCAGACAGAAATAGTTAACTTACTGGCGAGGAGGCTGGAGACACGGTATTATTGCCACTGTACCCCACAACTGTCAAAACCTCACTGCGGGACCGTTCGAAGTCGGAGAAACTTGGGGTTGCCACCAATCGACAGATTTTCATCTATCTTACCTAACTTACTGAGCTCATATGACGCTTAATCGCATCATAAACTTATTAGAGAGCTATACCGATAAGTCATATGACGCTCTAGCGTCATATGAGTTTTTAGGGATTAGCTCCATATAACGCGATAGCGTCATATGAATCTGAGGGGGTTAATATGACGAGTACCTGGTGTACCATAGCCGGTACAGTGTACCCCGATATCAATATTGTGACCTCCATACCGGTCAGACCTCATATAGCAAGCTAATGATATTGCGGTTCCAGACCCTATCCACAACCCTCAACACAATCCACTATTAATATAACGAGTACCTGGTGTACCATACCCGGTACAGTGTACCCCTATGTCAATATTGTGACCTCCATACCGGTCAGACCTCATAAAGCAAGCTAATGATATTGTGGCTCCAGACCCTATCCCCAACCCTCAACAGAATCCACTATTAATATAACGAGTACCTGGTGTACCATAGCCGGTACAGTGTACCCCTATGTCAATATTTGTGACCTCCATACCTGTCAGACCTCATATAGCAAGCTAATGATATGGTGGCTCCCGTCCCTATCCGCAACCCTCAACACAATCCACTATTAACCCCCTCAGACAGAAATAGTTAACTTACTGGCGAGGAGGCTGGAGACACGGTATTATTGCCACTGTACCCCACAACTGTCAAAACCTCACTGCGGGACCGTTAGAAGTCGGAGAAACTTGGGGTTGCCACCAATCGACAGATTTTCATCTATCTTACCTAACTTACTGTGCTCATATGACGCTTAATCGCATCATAAACTTATTAGAGAGCTATGAAGATAAGTACATATGACGCTCTAGCGTCATATGAGTTTTTAGGCATAAGCTCCATATAACGCGATAGCGTCATATGAATCTGAGGGGGTTAATATGACGAGTACCTAGTGTACCATAGCCGGTACAGTGTACCCCTATGTCAATATTGTGACCTCCATACCGGTCAGACCTCATATAGCAAGCTAATGATATTGTGGCTCCAGACCCTATCCACAACCCTCAACACAATCCACTATTAATATAACGAGTACCTGGTGTACCATAGCCGGTACAGTGTACCCCTATGTCAATATTGTGACCTCCATACCGGTCAGACCTCATATAGCAAGCTAATGATATTGTGGCTCCAGACCCTATCCACAACCTTCAACACAATCCACTATTAATATAACGAGTACCTGGTGTACCATAGCCGGTACAGTGTACCCCTATGTCAATATTGTGACCTCCATACCGGTCAGACCTCATATAGCAAGCTAATGATATTGTGGCTCCAGACCCTATAACAACCCTCAACACAATCCACTATTAATATAACGAGTACCTGGTGTACCATAGCCGGTACAGTGTACCCCTATGTCAATATTGTGACCTCCATACCGGTCAGACCTCATATAGCAAGCTAATGATATTGTGGCTCCAGACTCTATCCACAACCCTCAACACAATCCACTGTTAATATAACGAGTACCTGATGTACCATAGCCGGTACAGTGTACCCCTTTGTCAATATTGTGACCTCCATACCGGTCAGGCCTCGAATAGCAAGCTAATGATATTGTGGCTCCAGACCCTATCCACAACCCTCAACACAATCCACTATTAATATAACAAGTACCTGGTGTACCATAGCCGGTACAGTGTACCCCTATGTCAATATTGTGACCTCCATACCGGTCAGACCTCATATAGCAAGCTAATGATATTGTGGCTCCAGACCCTATCCACAACCCTCAACACAATCCACTATTAATATAATGAGTACCTGGTGTACCATAGCCGGTACAGTGTACCCCTATGTCAATATTGTGACCTCCATACCGGTCAGACCTCATATAGCATGCTAATGATTATGTGGGTCCAGACCCTATCCATAACCCTCAACACAATCCACTATTAATATAACATGTACCTGGTGTACC
This sequence comes from Paralithodes platypus, assembly GCA_032716605.1. Taxonomy (NCBI): domain Eukaryota; kingdom Metazoa; phylum Arthropoda; class Malacostraca; order Decapoda; family Lithodidae; genus Paralithodes; species Paralithodes platypus. The sequence continues at coordinate 37,028,755 of CM064523.1, forward strand.
ATAGCCGGTACAGTGTACCCCTATGTCAATATTGTGACCTCCATACCGGTCAGACCTCATATAACAAGCTAATGATATTGTGGCTCCAGACCCTATCCACAACCCTCAACACAATCCACTATTAATATCACGTGTAACTGTTGTTCCATAGCCGGTACAGTGTACCCCTATGTCAATATTGTGACCTCCATACCGGTCAAACCTCATATTGCCAGCTAATGATATTGTGGCTCCAGGCCCAAATCACAACCCTCAACTCAATCCACTACTAATATAACGTGTACCTGGTGTACCATAGCCGGTACAGTGTACCCCTATGTCAATATTGTGACCTCCATACCGGTCAGACCTCACATAGCAAGCTAATGATATTTTGGCTCCACTCCCTATCCACAACCCTCAACACAATCCACTATTAATATAACGAGTACCTGGTGTACCATAGCCGGTACAGTGTACCCCTATGTCAATATTGTGACCTCCATACCGGTCAAACCTCATATAGCCAGCTAATGATATTGTGGCTCCAGGCCCTATCCACATCCTTCAACACAATCCACTATTAATATAACGAGTACCTGGTGTACCATAGCCGGTACAGTGTACCCCTATGTCAATATTGTGACCTCCATACCGGTCAAACCTCATATAGCAAGCTAATGATATTGTGGCTCCAGGCCCTAAGCACAACCGTCAACAAAATCCACTATTAAAATAACGAGTACCTGGAGTTACACCTGGTGTACCATTGCCGGTACAGTGTACCCCTATGTCAATATTGTGACCTCCATACCGGTCAGACCTCATATAGCAAGCTAATGATATTGTGGCTCCAGACCCTATCCACAACCCTCAACACAATCCACTATTAATATAATGAGTACCTGGTGTACCATAGCCGGTACAGTGTACCCCTATGTCAATATTGTGACCTCCATACCGGTCAGACCTCACATATCAAGCTAATGACATTTTGGGTCCACTCCCTATCCCCAACCCTCAACAGAATCCACTATTAATATAACGAGTACCTGGTGTACCATAGCCGGTACAGTGTACCCCTATGTCAATATTTGTGACCTCCATACCTGTCAGACCTCATATAGCAAGCTAATGATATGGTGGCTCCCGTCCCTATCCGCAACCCTCAACACAATCCACTATTAACCCCCTCAGACAGAAATAGTTAACTTACTGGCGAGGAGGCGGGAGACACGGTATTATTGCCACTGTACCCCACAACTGTCAAAACCTCACTGCGGGACCGTTAGAAGTCGGAGAAACTTGGGGTTGCCACCAATCGACAGATTTTCATCTAACTTACTTAACTTACTGAGCTCATATGACGCTTAATCGCGTCATAAACTTATTAGAGAGCTATGAAGATAAGTTCATATGACGCTCTAGCGTCATATGAGTTTTTTGGCATAAGTTCCAGCATATGAGTCTGAGGGGGTTAATATGACGAGTACCTGGTGTACCATAGCCGGTACAGTGTACCCCGATATCAATATTGTGACCTCCATACCGGTCAGACCTCATATAGCAAGCTAAAGGTATTGTGGCTCCAGACCCTATCCCCAAGCCTCAACACAATCCACTATTAATATAACGAGTACCTGGTTTACCATAGCCGGTATAGTGTACCCCTATGTCAATATTGTGACCTCCATACCGGTCAGACCTCATATAGCAAGGTAATGATATTGTGGTTCCAGACCATATCCACAACCCTCAACACAATCCACTATTATTATAACGTGTACCTGGTGTACCATAGCCGGTACAGTGTACTCCTATGTCAATATTGTGACCTCCATACCGGTCAAACCTCATATAGCCAGCTAATGATATTGTGGCTCCAGGCCCTATCCACATCCTTCAACACAATCCACTATTAATATAACGAGTACCTGGTGTACCATAGCCGGTACAGTGTACCCCTATGTCAATATTGTGACCTCCATACCGGTCAGAACTCGAATAGCAAGCTAATGATATTGTGGCTCCAGACCCTATCCCCAACCCTCAACAGAATCCACTATTAATATAACGAGTACCTGGTGTACCATACCCGGTATAGTGTACCCCTATGTCAATATTGTGACCTCCATACCGGTCAGACCTCATATAGCAAGCTAGTGATATTGTGGCTCCAGACCCTATCCACAACCCTCAACACAATCCACTATTAATATAACGAGTACCTGGTGTACCATAGCCGGTACAGTGTACCCCTATGTCAATATTGTGACCTCCATACCGGTCAGACCTCACATATCAAGCTAATGATATTTTGGCTCCACTCCCTATCCACAACCCTCAACACAATCCACTATTAATATAACGAGTACCTGGTGTACCATAGCCGGTACAGTCTACCCCTATGTCAATATTGTGACCTCCATACCGGTCAGACCTCATATATCAAGCTAATGGTATTGTGGCTCCAGACTCTATCCCCAACCCTCAACAGAATTCACTATTAATATAACGATTACCTGGTGTACCATACCCGGTACAGTGTACCCCTATGTCAATATTGTGACCTCCATACCGGTCAGACCTCATAAAGCAAGCTAATGATATTGTGGCTCCAGACCCTATCCCCAACCCTCAACAGAATCCACTATTAATATAACGAGTACCTGGTGTACCATAGCCGGTACAGTGTACCCCTATGTCAATATTTGTGACCTCCATACCTGTCAGACCTCATATAGCAAGCTAATGATATGGTGGCTCCCGTCCCTATCCGCAACCCTCAACACAATCCACTATTAACCCCCTCAGACAGAAATAGTTAACTTACTGGCGAGGAGGCGGGAGACACAGTATTATTGCCACTGTACCCCACAACTGTCAAAACCTCACTGCGGGACCGTTAGAAGTCGGAGAAACTTGGGGTTGCCACCAATCGACAGATTTTCATCTAACTTACCTAACTTACTGAGCTCATATGACGCTTAATCGCATCATAAACTTATTAGAGAGCTATGAAGATAAGTTCATATGACGCTCTAGCGTCATATGAGTTTTTTGGCATAAGTTCCATATGACGCGATAGCGTCATATGAGTCTGAGGGGGTTAATATGACGAGTACCTGGTGTACCATAGCCGGTACAGTGTACCCCGATATCAATATTGTGACCTCCATACCGGTCAGACCTCATATAGCAAGCTAAAGGTATTGTGGCTCCAGACCCTATCCCCAACCCTCAACACAATCCACTATTAATATAACGAGTACCTGGTTTACCATAGCCGGTATAGTGTACCCCTATGTCAATATTGTGACCTCCATACCGGTCAGACCTCATATAGCAAGGTAATGATATTGTGGTTCCAGACCATATCCACAACCCTCAACAGAATCCACTATTAATATAACGAGTACCTGGTGTACCATAGCCAGTACAGTGTACCCCTATGCCAATATTGTGACCTCCATACTGGTCAGACCTCATACTGCAAGCTAATGATATTGTGGCTCCAGACCCTGTCCACAACCCTCAACACAATCCACTATTAATATGACGAGTACCTGGTGTACCATAGCCGGTACAGTGTACCCCGATATCAATATTGTGACCTCCATACCGGTCAGACCTCATAAAGCAAGCTAATTATATTGTGGCTCCAGACCCTATCCACAACCCTCAACACTATCCACTTTTAATATAACGTGTACCTGGTGTACCATAGCCGGTACAGTGTTCCCCTATGTCAATATTGTGACCTCCATACCGGTCAGGTCTCATATATCAAGCTAATGGTATTGTGGCTCCAGACTCTATCCCCAACCCTCAACAGAATCCACTATTAATATAACGAGTACCTGGTGTACCATAGCCGGTACAGTGTACCCCGATATCAATAGTGTGACCTCCATACCGGTCAGACCTCATATAGCAAGCTAATGATATTGTGGCTTCCCAAGCGTCAACACAATCCACTATTAATATAACGAGTACCTGGTTTACCATAGCCGGTACAGTGTACCCCTATGTCAATATTGTGACCTCCATACCGGTCAGACCTCATATAGCAAGCTAATGATATTGCGGTTCCAGACCCTATCCACAACCCTCAACACAATCCACTATTAATATAATGTTTACCTGGTGTACCATAGCCGGTACAGTGTACCCCTATGTCAATATTGTGACTTCCATACCGGTCAGACTTCATATAGCAAGCTAATGATATTGTGGCTCCAGACCCTATCAACACAATCCACTATTAATATAACTAGTACCTGGTGTACCATAGCTGGTACAGTGTACCCCTATGTCAATATTGTGACCTCCATACCGGTCAGACCTCATATATCAAGCTAATGATATTGTGGCTCCAGACCCTATCCCCAACCCTCAACAGAATCCACTATTAATATAACGAGTACCTGGTGTACCATACCCGGTACAGTGTACCCATATGTCAATATTGTGACCTTACCGGTCAGACCTCATATAGCAAGCTAATTATATTGTGGCTCCAGACCCTATCCCCAACCCTCAACAGAATCCACTATTAATATAACAAGTACCTGGTGTACCATAGCCGGTACAGTGTACCCCAATGTCAATATTGTGACCTCCATACCGGTCAGACCTCATATAGTAAGCTAATGATATTGTGGCTCCAGTACCTATCCCCAACCCTCAACACAATCCACTATTAATATAATGAGTACCTGGTGTACCATAACCGGTACATTGTACCCCTATATCAATGTTGTGACCTTCATACCGGTCAGACCTCATAGAGCAAGCTAATGATATTGTGGCTCCAGACCCTATCCATAACCCTCAACACAATCCACTTTTAATATAACGAGTACCTGGTGTACCATAGCCGGTACAGTGTACCCCTATTTCAATATTGTCACCTCCATACCCGTCAGACCTCGAATAGCAATCCAATGATATTGTGGCTCCAGACCCTATCCCCAACCCTCAAGACAATCCTTTATTAATATAACAAGTACCTGGTGAACCATAGCCGGTACAGTGTACTCCTATGTCAATATTGTGACCTCCATACCGGTCAGACCTCATATATCAAGCTAATGATATTGTGGCTCTAGTCCCTATCCACAACCTTTTTCGTAAATACGATAGGCTATGACTCTTCTGTGATCCCGTATGTCTCCGTGACGTCACGGTCGCTCCTGCAGCACGACGTAGGACGAGTAGATCGTATATTATAAGATTGTAAATAAGTTAAGTTATAAAAGGCCTAATATGCTATTAAGCAATATTGCCATGGTCTTATGTAGTATATATGATTTTATCGTATATATTAATATAATTTATTGTATAGAGCAACCTAGATGCGGTACGATAATTTGGGCTCCTGGCGTTTGCCAAGGCAGCAAGGTGTGCCTTTGAGGAACACCAGAGCCTTCACGAACACCAACCAGTTAACATCTATTTTCCACCCTCAGTTGATCGCGCTTTTGAGCCTCTAATCACAATACACTGACAGCAATACAAACAGCTACACCATCACGACGCTCTCATCGATGCCATGACTGACGGACAGATAAGCATAATATTCATGTCCATTCCCATGTAATAATTTATTCTTTCTTTAACTTGACTCGAGTCTCGGGACCGAAGTCTCGTTCCCCGTTGTCCGCCATATTGGGTAAACGTTCTCCCTTGCCTCATTGCCACGTGGAACTATTGGTGAGATAATTCCTGGCTAGTATATTAACCCTTATAACCTTACCCTATATATATATTTATTATGTGAGACCTTTGGATATAAATTAGCTTGTTTCAGATTGAATTCAATTTAGATATGGAGTACTTTCATTTAGATTGATTATATTTGATTCATTATAGCTTAATAATATTTAACTTCCATTGATAGTTTACCACATTGGTGCCCAGACCTTGGGAAATAGCTACCAGTAAGGTATTTTTAAGGCAATGAGCAAGGGGACATATAACAGGATTTAGGAACAACTCTATGATAAACTGGCAAGGCTAGCCAAGCGATGGTTAGAGCCGGAATGCAGGGTCACATCGTTGCACCTGCCTAAGTTCTGTATCCCACCCATCATCTTTCCCCAATAATTTTCTTTTCTATTTCAGACTTCCTGTGACATATGACCTGACCTAACATTTTTTCTTATTCAATATGATCCTTTAGTAGGTATTGCTATTTTGTGTACTATTTTTTCTCCATAACATAGAGGTCCGCCGGTTGGCGTCTCTTAACTAGACTACTATTTTGCCGTTGTTTTTGTAACATTTAAATACATAGCCTATAGGCTTACATGCAAAATGAATAAACAGGAAGAGACACATCTAGTGGGGTGCTGATTAAGGCCCCTAAAAATCAAAGGGCGGGACATCGGGGAGTATTAAATAGGCTAATTGTGGACGTCAACACTTTCATCACTACTGCTGAACTAGAGGAATTGGAAGCTAGATTAGAAAACGTCCAGGCTACCCACGGTCGTATTCTCTGAGTGAGGTGATTGTGGCAGGCATGACAGAAGAGGAAGAGATAATTACAGAGTGTGATAATCACGCCCTCTATGACGAACCTGTCTTTAGAGCGAAGTACATATTACAGCGTGCTGTCGCAAGTAAGAAGGGAGGCGAGAATGAGGCCCATAGAAGGGCTGACCCAAAACACTGTACCCTCAAAGCTCAATCTTCCTACATTTGGGGGCAAATTGACTGAGTGGTTAGCTTTTTGGGACGTATTTCGGTCTACAGTTCATGAATCCTCTTTGGATAATGTCCGCAAGTTTCACTATCTGAAGGGACAAATGGAAGGAGAGGCCTTACATTTGATAGAGGGTTTTGCGGTAGTGGGTGATAGTTATCTTGAGGCAGTACAATTATTAACCTCTCCGCGGCGCACAGGGGGTTTTCTACAGGGTAAGACTGTGCGCACCTATGATGATTTTGGGACCTATTGCCAATTTCGATAAAAAGTACATCATCGTGTAGGGAATGTTTGCGTGCATCGGCCCATATATATTTGACCCCCCAAAAAATGTCTGGGGGGGGTAGGGGAACGGTCCGTAGTTGAAAAATGTGGAGCGAATGGCACCGCGCGGCTAGATTGTCATCGAGCGGCGAGATTTCCCTGCCGAATATTTACGCGCGCAGGGGATAGAAGGAGAGGGAGGAGGGGGTGGGTTACCGCGTATTATCACGTATATCTCCTTTTTCGAGCCCTTTTAGGCTATTTAGAGTATGTATACGTGTGTAGGGCACCCATATAACAATGAATATGCCTCATAGTGACCAAAAATTGCAATATATAAGGGAATTATAAGAGAATATTTAGGCGGGAATGAAGATGTGTTGGAGGTTTGGCGGCAATTTATGAGCTGAGAGTGTGGTTTACGCCATACATATCACGTATATCTTGTACGTAGAGCACTGTCACGCTATAATACAGACTTGTACGTATGTATACGTGCCATATATCAAAATATATACCGCATATAAACCAATTCATGCGATATTTACGCACATTATCAATGAGTTTCTATGCGTGAACCAAGGTGTGAGTGAGTTGTGGTGGGAATGAAAGGGGGAGAGGGTGTGTTACGCCATAAATATCACGTCAATCTTGTATTTAGAGCACTCTCATGCTATAATAAAGACGTGTACATATGTAGGCGTCCCATATAACAAGGAATATACCGCATATAGCCCAATTGATGCGATATTTACGCAAATTGTGAATGTGTTTCTAGCAGACGGAAGCCTGAAAGGGGGGGTTGGGGGTGGGTGGGTGGGTGGGAGGGAGGCATGCAGGGGTGCAGTGAGTGAGTGAGTCGTGGAGAGATGGAAGTCAGGCAGATCTCTAGATAGATAACCAGCTTAGTGATAATTGTGGAGGCGCCCCAGGCGTATTGATGTTTGGTATTTTGACCCTTATGTCTACCAGATGGCTGGTGTTCGTTGCCATCAACAGGTCTACAATAACATGAGTCAGGAATGGAGAGAGAGAGAGAGAGAGAGAGAGAGAGAGAGAGAGAAACTGAGACATGCGTATGTCGTACATATAAATGGACTTCAGAATTGCATTTTTATGCAAGCAGACATTGCATTTTAGACACATGTGAAGTACCACAGAAACATGTAGGCCATTGACTGTAAATAAAGTACTATATTTATAGACCACCAGCGACGGTGCTGAGTCAACACAGGCAGATTGCCTGTTGTGATAGAGGGCTAAATATAGACTGGGGTCTCCTTACACCTGCGAAAGGGTAGATTGCCACCAGAGAAACGTTTACTTATTTATTTCGAAGTAATATGCAATCTAAATGTATATTCGAGACCTACTGCAATTATTTGTATGACAGTCATGACTATGTATAATCCAATATACGCGCGTAGGCGAGACATAAGAAAGCTGGTTGAGCAATTTTCGACACCCACACAGTTATTATTCATTTTTATTTACAATATTATACAATACAAATGTATTTGTGAAGAGTATTTTATCCATTATTGTATTTATACCAATTTTGTTCCCAGACAGAGCTGCTGTAGCTGGAGAATCAAGGAGCGGCAAGGGTCACCTCGTGACCGCCTGACCGTGTGAAAATGAGTGGAGTCACACTGAGAGGGGCAATTTTGCTGAGTGTTTGGGCAATTTTTGACAGAATAAAGTTATATAATTACTAATTCTTGACAGAGACAAACTATTATAAACCTTGGCATGATATAATTGATAATCCCATCAATTTACAAACGTAAATTGGTGGGATAATTCATTTTTTTTTGTATATTGTCATTTCGATTGTAGACACGAAGTTTTGAGTGATATTTGGTATGAGCTCCTGTGGCATGGTTGGTAAGGTCGCGGACTGGAAAACTCAAAGTGTCGTAGGGTAGTGGGATCGAATCCAGGAGGGGGTTATGGGGAAGGTTTTATATTGTCTAGAAAATTTTTTATACCTTTTTTTTTTTACAAGATCATGCCATTGTATTCAAACAATATGAAATATTCATAGAATATATCATATTGTAAGAATACAATGACATGACCTTGTTTTTTTTTTTTTTTTTTTATTGTTTTATTTTATTATCATAGTAGGTTTGACATGATTTATTGAAACATATTTATTTTTGTACAATTCATTTGAGGTAAGAAAATAATTATATACACATTACTTAGGCTAATAACAAACATATATATTGATATACTAAAAAAATAAGGCATATTACATGTAAATCTTTGAAACTTATAAACTAAATAATGAAACATACAATTATATAATGTAAAAGCTATATCACAGGGACATCTTTGGAACTTATACATAATATAATATATATGTTACATTATGAGGTAGCGTGATCAATTAGGTCAGGTCAGGTAAGGTAGGGCGCGAGTCCAGGGCAGGGCAGGGCAGGAGGCGAGTCCAGGGCAGGGCACGGGGCGAGTCCAGGGCAGGGCAGGGCAGGGCAGGGGCCGACACTCAGTAGTTCTTGAAGGTGTGGTAGTCCCTGAAGCAGTCACCCAGGCAGAGTGCAACTTTGCACTCGGCGCACATTGAGGTGACTCTTTTGGTCACATGGGGTTTCCTCACACTGGAGCTGCAGACGGTGCACTGCACCTGCCTGTGACGAGTGCCAATCAGCTCGGTGTTGGTTGTGTAGTGTCTTTCGACACCCAGCTGGATGCGGTCAGGAACGTGATCCCCAAGCCATGCCGTACGTCTGTGAGTGGTGGTGGCATACTTCTCCAGGAGTTGGTAGGAGACGTTGTACACGAACTCCCGGAATTTCAGCTTCTGGTTTGGGGCCATATCCTTCTTCACCAACCACAAGTTGTAGGCGTTCAGCATCGTTATGTCAACTAGGTGGAGGAAGAGCTTGTGATACCACTTCACAGTCTTCCTCAGACACTCAACACCTGACAGCTGACAGTCAGACTTGTCCACCAGGCGCATGTTTTTGGTGTAGTCCACTACCATGTCGGGCTTGTAGATTGTCTTCCTGGTTCGGTAGTTGATTTTGCCAGAATCCACCTGGGCACCTGTGTGGACGGTGGAAAGCAGGTGGACGTCTCGCTTATCCTTCCACTTCAGGGCTATCAGTTTCCCACACTTCTCGAGCTGCTTGTATTTCTGCCCCTTTCGTCGCCTTCTTCGCACATGCCTCTCGCGGTGTTCCTGGGCCAGGTCGTCTTCTGAAGGTGTGTCACTGGAGGAGGCATCTGTGAGAGGAATGACATCACCTGTGAACTTTGGCATAAACTTTCTTGTCTTTCTGACAGTCCCACATGACCCCGTTTGGTTGTCATAAAGAAACTGGCAGAGAGCAGGAGAAGTATACCAGTTGTCAGTGTAGATGATGTGGCCTTTGCCCAGGTAAGGTGCCAACATTTTCCTGACGATGGCACCTGACATGCCCATGGGGTCATTGGCAGCGGCTTTCGGTATGTCAATGTCAGTGCCTGTATACACGATCATGTCAAGCACTATTCCAGTTTCACAGTCGCACAACACGAAGAGCTTGATTCCGAACCTATGCCTCTTCAAGGGGATATACTGCTTGAAAACAAGACGTCCTTTGAAGAGCACGAGCGACTCATCAATCACCAAATTGAGGAAGGGGTAAAAGTATTTCCTATACCTCTCCAACAACATGGTGAACACCTCCCGAACTTTCCATATCCTGTCAATCCTGTTAGGATTTTCGTTGTCTGCAAAGTGCATAAATCTTAGCAGCAACAAAAATCTGTCACGAGTCATGAACTTATTGAAAGTTGGGGTGGCGATGAGAGGGTCGTGCTTCCAGTAGTGTTGCAACACATGCTTCTTGATCAGAGGCATGAGGAACAACAAGGCAAAGAACGTCAGAAATTCTGCCACAGTCGTATCCACCCAGCCTCGTATTCTCGCTTTTGGAGAAAGGACGTCCAATCTGCCAAACACCCACCTGTAGTAGGCGTTTGTTTGGGCAACGATGTACGTCATTACCTCCATGTCGAAAAAAGCGAGGAAGAAGTCGCTTTCGTTCGCTTGATCATCACAGGGCCAGTTGTCAGTTGTTCCTGACGTCCCAGGATTGAACTGGGGCACGTCAGGTACAAAATTGACCCCGTCAGACCAATCGAACGAAGGCATGCCAGGGATCGGAATGTCGTCTGCGTCTTCTTCTGCGTCTGAAATATCGCTTCCATGGTCGCGATACAGCACTTCATCATCATTACCCTCCTCTTCACTCGACAGACGATGCCCTTCCTCGTTTTCGTCACCGACGTCGGACTCACTCCCACTGTCCACTCCCAAATCCCCCCACCCTTGGTCCCGTGCTAGGGCTTCGTCGTCGAAACCCGGGCTGCCAATGTCCTGCGAATCACCATCAAACAGCAGGGCGGCATACTTAGATGGTGTAAGAGTTTTCCGGGTCACTTTGGCACGTGCGGGAGTCTTATGGACAGGGACAGCAGAGGTGGTGGCAGGGGCGGCGGCAGGGGCGGCGGCGGCGGCAGGGGCGGCGGCGGCAGGGGCAGCAGTGGTGCGTGGCCTTGATGGCAAGATGATGGTGGTGCCTGTCGCCCTTCTCTCTGTTCCTTGGGCAGGGGCGGCAGGGGCGGCAGGGGCAGCAGGGGCGGCAGGGGCGGCAGGGGCGGCAGGGACACCAGGGCCAGCAGTCGCTTTCCCAGTCGCTTTCCCTCTCCCTTTCCCCTTCCCCTTCCCTGTTCCTTGGGCAGGGGCGGCAGGGGCGGCAGGGGCGGCAGGGGCAGCAGGGGCGGCAGGGGCGGCAGGGGCAGCAGGGCCGGCAGGGACACCAGGGCCAGCAGTCGCTTTCCCAGTCACTTTCCCTCTCCCTTTCCCCTTCCCCTTCCCTGTTCCTTGGGCAGGGGCGGCAGGGGCGGCAGGGGCAGCAGGGGCGGCAGGGGCGGCAGGGGCGGCAGGGGCGGCAGGGGCAGCTGGGCCAGGGGTGGCTGGTGGTGGTGGTGGTGGTAGGGGCACTGTGGCTGGCGTACGGGTTCTCTTCCCTACGCCCGTGCCTTTCATTTTTCCTGCCCCCGCAGGTAATGCAGCCCTAGGGCGGCCTCCTGCGTCGCTGGTACCGGTGGCAGGGGTGGCAGGGGTGGCAGTGGTGGCAGTGGTGGTGGTAGTGGTTGTTGCAGTGGCCTGGGTCGTGGTGGCAGTGTCCCGAAAGACCAATGACCTCTGTGCCATTGCCCTGCTTGCACGTGTTTTACGTGCTTTTGGTGCTGGTGATTCGTCCTCTGAGCTGTAGGGCGTGTCGTACTGGTAGCTAGGGTCTTTGGCAGCCACCCTCTGCCTTCCACGGCGGCTAACACCACCAGAAGGAGGGCTGGTTGTGTCATCAGGGAGCGAGCGTGAGGGACGTGTAGGCTCCATGACTAGTGCGTGGTTACTGGCGCGGTGGTGCTTGCACGAGTGCGGGGCGAGCGTTTGGCGGGGTGGTATCGAGAGTTGACATGTAGTACAATACCCACACCAATTTTCAGCCGCCTGGCTATAAACGCGCGGTTTTGGTACGTGTTCAAAGTCTCTGCTCTTAAGAGTCTACCCGCAGTGCGCCGGGGGAACTCTTAAGAGTCTCCCCGCAGCTCCCGGGTTAAAGTCCACATACGGGGATCAAGAGCAGTTGAAGATGGCCCATGTCGTTGCCTTGTTAAAGCTCGCAGAACCACAGTATAAGGTTGAGGAGTTAGCAAATTCTAGGGCAAATATGGAGTGCGATACTCGATCGCTAGACACCCTAGGGTTTACCACACAGGAAATGATAGTCATAATCTTGCGTCAGAAGCTTCCTATGGCAATACTTGACAAGGTTAGATCATTTGATCTGGGAGAGTTCAAAACTCAGTTCAGTAAGGAAATTAGCAATCTACAGTTGAACAAAGGGAGAATGTATGTGTCGGGAGAGAGTGAGAATGTGGAGATGAGGGTAACTGTAAGCATGACAGTGGGGACTAAAGAAAAGAAAGAGGGTACGTATAAGAAACCTGCTCAGATTCTATGTAAGCTATGTAACAACAAACATAAATGGAGTTTCTGTGTAAAATACCCAACAAATGAGACAAAACTAGCACAGGGGAAAAGATCGAAGCTATGTGTAGGTTGTCTAAGTAAGGAACATGGTAAGCAGGGACAATGTACTGCTACATGCTTAAGGCTCTATCGCCACTGCAAAGGACATCACTTTGATAAGTTGTGTCCTATAGCAGATAAAGTCAAAGATGTCAAAACAGAGGGTACTACAACTGTGAAACTAGGTAGCACTCAAGACACCACTATATTTGCCCACAATACAGATTCCCATGGAAAGTAAAGTAAGTAACAAAGTTTGTCGGGTACTTCTAGATCAAGGGTCTCAACGTTCCTTTATAAAGAGGTCCGTCTTAGTGGGACTGAAGCACCGAATCTTAGGGGCTGAGACTCTTCGATTGCAGGGCTTCACAGGGGTTACTGACAAACAAGACTACGAGATAGCGGAGATTTCATATTACTACAGTAAAACCCGGTACTTTATGACTTGTATCGTAGTAGACACCCTACCAGAAAATGTATCTGTAGGAGTGAAGAAGGTGGAACACGCATTACGTAGCAAAGGGGTTAACTTGTCTGATCCAATGGGAAATCAGAGTGAGGTGCATGTTCTACTTGGTGTGGATCATTATTATGAAGTAGTATACCCTGGATTTAAAAAGATGTGTGGTGTAATTTTAATCACCACTAAATTTGGATATTGCATGAGTGGAAAGGTGCATACTACACAGTCAAAGGTCCTGGTCGACACGGTCTCGATATATAGAGTCAATGTAACCGCGGCAGAGGAGTTGGGAAGGGAGGATTCCCAACCTAGTGACCCTAAGATGGCTGCCGAGTTCGACCTGGAATGACTGTGGAGATTGGATCACATAGGCATTAATCCTATGGAGACTGATTATGACTCGGAGGTTGCGCTACAAAGGTTTGACGAGTCTGTGAGCTACTGTACCTCAGACAAGCAATATAAAGTTAGTTTTCCCTGGAAGAACAGTGAGATAAGCCGGCCTACCAACTATGGTTTGGCATTAGGTCGCTTGCGCGCATTACAGCGTAAATTGTCTAACGAACCAAGCACGCGCCCGGCGTATGACGATGTATTTCGGTGTTATGAAGATAGGGGCTTTATTGAGAGAGTCGATGTCAAGGAACCGATTAAGAAGGGTAGGGTTCACTATCTGGCCCATCATGGGGTAAGAAAAGACAGCGTCACCACACCAATACAGATGGTGTATGACTGCTCTGCCCACCAAGGTCAACTACCCAGTCTAAATGACTGCCTGTTGACAGGTCCGTCCATGGTGTTGGACCTGTCCCAACATCTATTGCGGTTTAGGGTGGGGAAGTACGCCTATACCAGTGACATTGAGAAAGCATTCTTGATGGTCAAGCTAAAGGAGGAAGATAGAGATGTTACCCGCTCTCTTTGGTACAGCGACATTAGCGACTCTGAAAGTCCGGTCATAATATACCGTTTCCAGGTTGTACTCTTTGGGGCCACGTGTTCACAGTTTTTGTTAAATGCCACAATAAAAAAACATCTAGCTGATACTCATAAGGACACAAGTAAACTACCTCGCGGATTATATATTGATAATTTGCAGGGTTCTAGCGATAGTCAGGATGACTTGTTATATACATACTGGCAAGCACGCAGATTGTTTGCGGATGCACATCTATTTCTCCGCGAGTGGGTTACTAATAGTGAAGATCTTCAGAGTTTGATACAGGTGGACGGTACGGCATCTCTTAACCAGGAAAAGTCCAGAAATTTGGGGATGATCTGGCAACCTGAACATGACATACTAACTTTTCAAACAAGGTCTTTTGCTCAGCAGACAGGAGCGCACACAAAAAGAAGTCTGTTAACCCTTTATTGGCGGCGCGCAACTTATGTCGTGTGAAAGAAATTTGGACTATGTGGCGGTTCACAACTTATGTCGTGTGCCATTTTCAGCACGTAATGTTGCAGAGAGAGAGCTGAGCGGTGTGAGGAGCGTAGTAAGGCTATCACCATCGCACACCACCGCGGTGGGCCAACTGAAGTGAAAACCACCCTTCCTTCCCCCCTCACACTCGCTACACAGGGAATTATGTAGGGAAAGTACCTAATTACATGTTTTTTGCACTCGTGTTGCACGATCGTTGCAAGAAAACCAATGGTCGTACAAGGATGGTTGGGGTGTCATTGGAAAGCTCTGTTTATGCCCTTTCAGGTATAGTGTTATGTCCTGTGATATATAAACACTGGGCTCTTTCTATTGGACTAGGTATGCGGCAACAAGCAACAACGGAAAACGCTAGATCCAACCCTTATCTATAAACCCAGGCAACAAACCACCCTAAACCGTCAAGAGTCCTGCCTGGACAACGAGGTATCCTATGACTCGGTTACAGGGTGCACGCACTATAGACTGCTGATAGTCAAGCAGGCTATATAAAAGATCACACAATTAAGTTGACTTAAAGCTTCAAGGAAAAGATAGATAACGGAATTAAATTGCAGAAACAATTTAATAACAAACTAGAAGAAAGTACATTTAACGTTACGTTAATTAATACAACTAATCACCCCTGCGTGAAAGAAGGTGAAAGCAAACAGTCCTCAAAACATCGTACAGGTAGACAAGATGCGGGTTTCTAAACTGCATGCGGCTACTGTAGGATCTGATGCTTAGAAAAGAAAGTACGTTACGGATTTAGAGAACTCTTAACTCATAAGCAGGAATAAATACTAGTGATAGGCCATACAGGGTATAATGGCATAGGTATAATTAAATAAAGGCAGCAACTCGCAACATAACCACATACAGGTGTGCTTCTCACTCTTAGTCAGGCAAGCCTGCTCGGACAGAGTCTCTAAGCCACACCCTGACTCACAATGCTCACAAAAACGGTAAACTGTGGCACAATAACAAGCATACAGAGATGATAAACCCCTAGCTGTTAATCTGCCAGGTGGCAGAGGTCTAGCCGGAAGGATATAGGCTTCGGATACCCGGGCTGAGCCACCTGCTCTAGCCTAGGGACGTTCCCAGGTCTGTGCGCCAAATTACTCTAATTGAAAGGGTGCTCTCTTGAGAGACTCAGATCCCAAGTATCTGACTCTCTCCTGGCGACCCTAAAACAAAAGCAAGACGTTCTAGTGCAGTGCTGAGTGGGCTAGGCAATGGCCCTCACACAAGACAACGCTAGACAAACAGGGACACAGACAAGAAAATGCCCCCAGACTCCCACGGGTATCCTAGTAAAGTCGTGCGGGTCCACAGCACTCGCACCAACAGACTTTACTTAAAGGATCGCAAAAAGCCTCCCCTCCGGTCTAGCCCCTGCTAACCTGACACAAGAACACACTAGCAAGCATGAAACCACCAAATATGAGACAACAAAAAAGCTTCCTAGGTCTCATTAACAATTACGTCTCTGCATAAGGCCCAAAATCCTATCTAATTATCTGAGAGCTCGTCGTTAATACAATAATAGATATAAGGTCTATCAAGGGTATGGGATAATTAAATAGATGGGTGAAGTAGTGGAAAGAAGGTATGCAGAATACATCCCATGCTTGGCAACACTCAACACAGTTGCCGGGTCAAAATCCTCTACCCCGTGAGTGAGTCGAAACTAAGCCTAACGTTGCAATCAAATGCAGGTGGCAACGCTTCAGGCTCGTCCCAAGCTGGCAAGCGAAGCAACGTCCCAAGCCGGTCTCTCTCTCCCGCTCGTCTCCTCCCGCCCTCAGTAGACTTACATCTTTTATATTATAATGAAACAATCAACTATCGAGAATAAAATATACTAAGATGCGTTGGTTAAGAATAAGGGCAGCTACAAGCTGTGAAACAACATAAGAATATCCCAGACATTAGTTACGTTGTCGTAGGATATATACTAAGGAAAAGCCTACCGGCCGGCTGCCACCAGCCGATTTCTAAACGGCTGGGCAGCCGACGCGCGCGCATGCCCGCACGTCGTGGCTACTATGCAGAAGCGTCACACCTCCCCCAAGATATAAAACCCTTGACTAAGTTCTTCATATCTAACAGAAAGCTTCTCATAGTACCACACACTGTTGCGACACAAGGCACTTTATATAAAAAAAATAAAGACTGTTGCGCTCCACCGAGCAAGTTCAACTAACTTAGCGACAATAAGCGAAAACATTCAACTTAGATACTGCTACAACATATTATACAAAATTCTACGCGTTATAAAAATAAAGAGTTTTTATAAGGTTTTTGCTTTTTTATTTTATTTTTTTATTTTTCGGCTGAACTACAGTGACAGCCTATTTTCCTCCACACTCAACCCTCAATCCTGTGGCAGTCTAACCAACATCATCCACCCTTGATAGACAATCCGCTATCACGTTATCAGAACCGGCAATATGGCGTATGTCCAGACTATACTCCTGAAGCATGAGTGACCACCTGGTCAGCCTCATATTCCGGTTATGAAACTGATTCAAGAATTTCAGAGGGTGATGATCGGTATAAACCACTACGACTGGTCCGAAAGCAGGAACATATACATCGAAGTGCCTGAGCGCCAGCACTATCGCCAGGAGTTCTTTTTCAACTACAGAGTAATTCCTTTGTGCACTATTGAATTTTTTACTGTAAAAACTCACTGGATGTTCGATACCTTCATCATCTGTCTGTAACAAGACAGCCTCAGCCCCTATGCCACTGGCATCAGTCGCCAGCTGAAAAGGTCTGCTGAAGTCCGGGGCCCTGAGTATGGGGTGGGTACATAACAGGTGTTTCACCAAGGAAAACGCCTCTGCACACTCAGGAACCCACCGGAACTTCTTGTCCTTAGATAATAAGTCAGTTAAAGGTGCAAGTACAGTCGAATAGCCTTTGATGAAGCGACGATAATAGCCTATCATACCTAGAAACCGCATGATTTGTTTCTTAGTCGTAGGCTGGGGAAACTGGTCGATGGCTTTGATCTTTGTCTGTGGAGGGCACACCTGACCCATCCCTACCTCGAACCCCAGGTACAAAACTGTGGCTTTGACAAAATCGCACTTACCCAGGTTTACCACCAAACCTGCTTCATTCAGTTTATTAAAAAGCTGTCCGATGTGAGCACAGTGACTGTTAAAATCATCGTCGTATATTATGACATCATCTAGGTACACCGTACAGTTGGGAATGTCGGCTACAATGTCGTTCATTAATTTCTGAAACGTTGCAGGGGCATTTTTCAGCCCGTATGGCATAACATGGCAACGATATGTGGCACCGTCCACCACAAACCCACACACCTCTCGCGCTCGCTCAGACAAGGGCACTTGCCAATAACCCTTAACAAGGTCTATCTTAGTGAGGAACTTGGCTTTTCCTATCTTATCCACACTGTCGTCCACGCGAGGGAGAGGGTAGGCATTTGTTGGGGTTAAACCATTCAACCTGCGGAAATCTATACAAAACCGCACCTTGCCATCTGGTTTGGGCTGCAGTGTGACTGGGGAAGTCCACCTTACTGCACCCTCAGAAATCAGCCCACGTTTCAGCATATAATCCAGCTCCTCCCTAAGTGCTGGTAATTTAATAGGGGGAACACGGTATGGCACTGATTTAAAGGGCGGGTGGTCCCCATCATCAACATCGTGCACCGCTTGAGTAGTGAGGCCAGGATGCTCCGCGAAAACAGCTGGGTTTGAATCAAACAAGTGCTGCACAGCTACACGCTGTTGCTCAGGCAGGTGCAATATCAACTCGTGAGCCACTTGTCTAGAATTCCCCGCCCACTGATCCGCGGAAACATGACAATCCCAATTATCCTCCCCCGCAGCTTGACTGTCCCTTCCTCCTTCTCCACCACGATCGCTGCAGATCAGCACCGGGATAGTGAGAGGCGCCTCACATACTCTTTCATCAGATTTACATGGCAAAGTTGGTTCTTTTTCTTACGATCAGGAGTAGCTACTAAATAGTCGAGATCAGAAACCTTCCTTACAACCCGATACGGACCAGAATACTTGGCAGACAAGGGGTGTCCCACCAGAGGCAGTAGAATCAGTACCTCCTGATCTACTTCAAACTCCCTCAGCTTCACCTTCTGGTCGTATCTGTCCTTCATCTGAGCTTTTGAACTCAAGGTCCGACCTGCTACCTCCAGGCTCTTTAGCATTCTCTCACGGCTTTTAACAACATTCTTTAGAAGCGAGCATGGCTTTGTGACTCCCTCCCAGATCTCCATGACTATGTGGAGGGGCCCCCTGACCCTGTGTCCAAAAACCAACTCGTTCGGGCTAAATCCCAAGCTCTCCCCAGGTACTTCTCTCGCAGGAAATAAAACGTATGGGAGACCTAGATCCCAGTCCTTCCCATTTTCCATGCAATAACACCGCAACATTCTCTTGAGAGTCGAGTGCCACCTTTCCAAAACTCCCTGACTCTCGGGATGGTAGGCAGATGACACCACAGACACTATCCCATGTTGCTGCATGGTCTGCTTAAACAGAGCAGAAGTAATATTGGATCCCTGATCAGACTGGATCTCCTGAGGGTAGCCATACCGAGATAAATAGACAAGTAGGTTTTTGACAACAGTCTTAGCCATCCCGTTGTGCATGGGGTAAGCATCTGGATACCGTGTTGCTACATCCATTACAGTTAGTAAAAATGTATTGCCGGCACTAGTGGGGGGCAATGGGCCAACCATATCGATAACTACTTTGCTGAAGGGCGGCCCAATGACAGGGATGGGTTGTAACGGGGCTCTCGGGATGACCTGATTGGGTTTCCCAACAACTTGATAAGTGTGACACTGTGACACCCATGACACGACACTCGCCTTTAACCCAGGCCACCAGAAAAGCTTGCTCAGAGCTGCCTCCGTCTTACGTGCCCCCAGGTGCCCTGCCAAAGGCACATCATGAGCTAATCTCAATAAGCTCTCATGGCACACCCTCGGTACTACTAACTGGTCCACTAATCCTGACCCGCCATCCCACTTTTTCTTGGGATCCTGATGTCTCCGATACAAGATCCCCTCGGACAAGAAAAAATCACCAGGCTGCGCATCCCCATCGCTCTCCAGTTCGACAGCACCATTACCACACACCCTGACTTCAGGATCTTCCAGCTGCAAGGAACATATATCAGCAGGTGCGAGATTATCCAAGTTCATCTTAAATAATTTATTTCCACCTCCAATGTCCCGCTGAGCCATTCTTTCCTCACGCTGCGCATAACGATGCTGTCGCAGAGTCTCTCCCTGCCCTGCACCTGCACTAGCGGTGACAGGCCCCGGGGCCTCTCCAGACTCTAACATAGGTGCCAATAATGAGTCACCAAGAAACACTGCCGGCTCAAAACTCTCCAATTGACCAACATTTCCCGTTTTCTTGTGACCTTTCCTCCGCAGTTTGATAGACTGAGGTGGTGGCTGCAAGGCTCCGGATGTCTGAGAACGCGTCACAACACACGCCATGGTTTGTACGCTACATTTCTCAACCCACTCCTGTTCCTCCCTACTAACGTCGGCCGCCTTCTCGGCAACGACCAAGGGTGAAACCTTAGAAGCAGGCACCGCAAAGTCGTTGCCGAGGAGGAGGTCGACGCCCCCAACAGGCAAGTTCTCTACAATTCCGACATCCAGCTCCTTCGCCACACCACCCACCTCCAGCTCCATCCGCACCAGCGGGTAGGACTTCGTAGCATTGATCCCCTGAACTACCACCACCCGAGCAGCGTTAATCGGTCTACCAGTAAAGTTCCTTAACAAGGTCTGAGAAGCCCCAGTATCACGCAATAGCTTAACTCCTCGCCTTTCGCCAGCCCACCTCACAAAACCATGCCCTCTATGACCCCCAAAGACGTCGCGGACAGGGTTCGAGCCTTCCGGACTCTTGAACACAGGCTGTGTCCCAACCTCTGACGAACTACCCTTGGTAAACTCAGAAGATATATGTGACACCCCTATGCTGCGGGCCAATGACACAACCTTGTTTGGTGGCTTGTTCGGACACGCATTTGCAAAGTGACCCTCCTTGTGACATGCAAAGCACTCTTTACCCTTTGGTTTCCCTTGGGAGTGGGAGGTACCATTAGACTTCTTATACGGGACGGTATTTGGTTTATGTTCAGTTTTATTGTCAGTGCTAGATGGTTTTGTGTATTTATGTGTATCAAAATTCTTGGGAGGGGGAGGGGTACGATCCTTTGCACCCGACTCACTCCTAGCTGCTGCTTCGCACCCTCGAATTAATGACAGTCGGCGGTCAGCCATTTCTACTGCCTCCTGGAGAGTTCTAGGATTTTTTTCCTTTATATTTAATGTTAAGTCCCCGCCTGTGCACTTAAAGAACTGCTCCAACAGAACCAGCTCACTCAACTCCTCAAAAGTAGCTGCCCTCTCAGAACGCAGCCAATGTTGTAGTGCATCAGACAAGTCCCGGGCATGTTCTAGGAAGGTACTATCCTTGCCCTTAGTAACACCCCGGAACTTCAAGCGGTAAGTTTCTGGTTGTAACTCATAGGCCCGTAGCACAGCCTTCTTTAGCTAATCATAAACTACACAGGACTCTAAAGGTAGTGCATCATACGCTTTTAGCCCCTTTCCTAGGAGTCTTAATGAAACTAATGCTGCCCACTTTTCCTGAGGCCACTGGTGTTCCGGACACTTCTTCTCAAATCGCATAAAAAACTCAGCCACACCTAATTCATCGAACACAGGAACTAGTTTAAGCAGGTGCGACAATGATTGGTCCCGATGTCTGTTACCTCCCCCAATATTTCGCCCTGTTACCTCCACTCGAGATCTCTCCAGCTCCCTGTCAGCCCGATACCTAGTAGACTCTGCCTGCAGTTCAGCCTCTCGTATAGCTGTTCTCTCTGCAGCCTCAGCCTGAGCTCTAGCAACCTCAGCCTGCACACTAACCTGTCTTTCGGCGGCCTCAACCTGAGCTCTAGCGGCCTCAACCGTGGCCATCTCAAGCCGAAACAACAAATCTGGAGTCAACCCTTGAGGAGGGGAAGGTGCATTTAATGGAGAGGGTGCCTGTGATTGAATTCCACGCTGCCATTGACCATCAACTTGGGGGTATGTACTAAATTCAGGCACCCTGACGTTTGATATGGGGGTAAAGTGGAGGGGGGGCTGGGGACCGGGGCCCCCAGGCGCCTCTCCACCCAGGTCTCTCCCTTCTAAACCCAATATCAAAGTCCTCAGCTGATCTTTCCTCATGCCACTTAAACCCTGGTGACCCTGAAGACCTGCCACACACTTTAAGCCATACTTATTCAGCTTCAACACCCTGGCAGCGGTAAGGGGCACCTCTAAAAATCTTCTAGCACCCTCCTCGCTATCGACTAGACACTCCACAGGTCTTTCTCCCTCCGAGCCCGTATTGTGACCTGACCCATCACTGTGTTCTGATGTATTAGACATGTCTGTGTACTGCAGTAATTATCACGGTTATAGAATGTGCCTTATCTCCTATGCAAGTATGTATATACTAATGTTATTTAAAGTCTTTAATGTGTTATATTGGTTGCTCCAAAAAAAACTCTATGTCCACTGTATTCCTCTAATCATAAGGAATCTCAAAACAAATGACCACTATATTCCTCTGTTCAGTAAATCCTATGCAAGGTCGCCATTTGTTACGTCCTGTGATATATAAACACTGGGCTCTTTCTATTGGACTAGGTATGCGGCAACAAGCAACAACGGAAAACGCTAGATCCAACCCTTATCTATAAACCCAGGCAACAAACCACCCTAAACCGTCAAGAGTCCTGCCTGGACAACGAGGTATCCTATGACTCGGTTACAGGGTGCACGCACTATAGACTGCTGATAGTCAAGCAGGCTATATAAAAGATCACACAATTAAGTTGACTTTAAGCTTCAAGGAAAAGATAGATAACGGAATTAAATTGCAGAAACAATTTAATAACAAACTAGAAGAAAGTACATTTAACGTTACGTTAATTAATACAACTAATTACCCCTGCGTGAAAGAAGGTGAAAGCAAACATTCCTCAAAACATCGTACAGGTAGACAAGATGCGGGTTTCTAAACTGCATGCGGCTACTGTAGGATCTGATGCTTAGCAAAGAAAGTAAGTTACGGATTTAGAGAACTCTTAACTCATAAGCAGGAATAAATACTAGTGATAGGCCATACAGGGTATAATGGCATAGTTATAATTAAATAAAGGCAGCAACTCGCAACATAACCACATACAGGTGTGCTTCTCACTCTTAGTCAGGCAAGCCTGCTCGGACAGAGTCTCTAAGCCACACCCTGACTCACAATGCTCACAAAAACGGTAAACTGTGGCACAATAACAAGCATACAGAGATGATAAACCCCTAGCTGTTAATCTGCCAGGTGGCAGAGGTCTAGCCGGAAGGATATAGGCTTCGGATACCCGGGCTGAGCCACCTGCTCTAGCCTAGGGACGTTCCCAGGTCTGTGCGCCAAATTACTCTAATTGAAAGGGTGCTCTCTTGAGAGACTCAGATCCCAAGTATCTGACTCTCTCCTGGCGACCCTAAAACAAAAGCAAGACGTTCTAGCACAGTGCTGAGTGGGCTAGGCAATGGCCCTCACACAACACAACGCTAGACACACAGGGACACAGACAAGAAAATGCCCCCAGACTCCCACGGGTATCCTAGTAAAGTAGCGCGGGTCCACAGGACTCGCACCAGCAGACTTTACTTAAAGGATCGCAAAAAGCCTCCCATCCGGTCTAGCCCCTGCTAACCTGACACAAGAACACACTAGCAAGCATGAAACCACCAAATATGAGACAACAAAAAAGCTTCCTAGGTCTCATTAACAATTACGTCTCTGCATAAGGCCCAAAATCCTATCTAATTATCTGAGAGCTCGTCGTTAATACAATAATAGATATAAGGTCTATCAAGGGGATGGGAAAATTAAATAGATGGGTGAAGTAGTGGAAAGAAGGTATACAAAGTAAGAGAGAATGTTTCTAAGTGGGGTTGAGAGGGATAGATATCAAGGGGGTCCGAAGGGTACGACAATGAGGTGAGCTCTGAGTCTTGAATCTGTCTGGACCCCGCCCTAGGCATGCAGAATACATCCCATGCTTGGCAACACTCAACACAGTTGCCGGGTCAAAATCCTCTACCCCGTGCGTGAGTCGAAACTAAGCCTAACGTTGCAATCAAATGCAGGTGGCAACGCTTCAGGCTCGTCCCAAGCTGGCAAGCGAAGCAACGTCCCAAGCCAGTCTCTCTCTCCCGCTCGTCTCCTCCCGCCCTCACTAGACTTACATCTTATATATTATAATGAAACAATCAACTATCGAGAATAAAATATACTAAGATGCGTTGGTTAAGAATAAGGGCAGCTACAAGCTGTGAAACAACATAAGAATATCCCAGACATTAGTTACGTTGTCGTAGGATATATACTAAGGAAAAGCCTACCGGCCGGCTGCCACCAGCCGGTTTCTAAACGGCTGGGCAGCCGACGCGCTCGCATGCCCGCACGTGGCTACTATGCAGAATCGTCACAATTGATACTTGTTTTACGCTCTGGGTCTTATTTAGACATGAAACTGATCACGTAAACAACCCTATTTAGGGTAAAAACACCCCGCTGGGCGGTACATATAAATTACCGCCTAGGCCGCTCGTTATGTGTTAAGCAAAGTTGCGCAATTTTGTTATCCTTTGGGTCTAGCATTACCCGTTACCATAAGAGCTAGGATTCTAATGTAGGAAGTTTGGAGACGTAAAATAGGATGGGATGACAGTTTGCCCGAGGACCTGAATGACCAAGGGACATTGTTGTTAAATGAGTATGCCATCCTATGTACTAAACCTATACCTCGTAAAGTGGCGGCGTTCGGTGACGTTACGTTACACACGTTTTGCGATGCTAGCGCCACGGCATACGGGGTAGCCATATATGTCGCTACTTCATTTGGGGCACATTTAGTTACAGCCCGGGCCAAGGTAGCCCCGGTTAAAAAGGTAACTATCCCTAAAATGGAATTGACTGCCATGCTGCTCTTAGTACGTCTGGTGCAACATGTACACGCAGCATACGAGAGCGAATTAAATATTGAAATCGTTCACGTTTGGTGCGATAGTCAGGTCGCACTCAAGAATACATAGCAAGAAGTCTCTGCCAGTTTATGTGCGGAATAGGGCAGATGAGATTAGAGCCCTTTTGCCAAACGTTGCTTATCATTATGTAAATACAAAAGAAAACCCTAGTGATCTCATAACTAGGGGTATAACGGCTAGCCAGTTAGTGAAGTCCGAATTGTGGTGGCATGGTCCAAAGTGGCTGCTCCATGAAAGTGAATGGACGATTTGGCATGCTGTTGGTGAGGGACTTCTGCCACTGGAAACAGTGGCAGTTACAGCCCAACCAAATGAGCCACCGGGTCCAATCATAGAGTGGGCAAGATTCGGTGACTATAATAAACTAGTCAGAGTTGTAGCTTGGGTATTGCGATATGTATCCAATATCAAGCTTAAAGTATTGGGCCAACTCTGCAACAAGGGTCACAACATTGATGCTCGTGAATTTAAAGCAGCTGAAGTAAGTTTGATCAAATGGGTTCAAGTAGAAACCTTTTCCAATGAATTAGAATCCTTGAAAAGTTTGAATAAGACATTAATGCCTAATATAGTGCGTCAACTAAGGTTGCACCTAGACAATGGCCTCATCAGGTGTGAGGGTCGCCTGAAGTGGTCGGGTGTACCAGACGGCACAAACCGCCCTATGCTTATGCCAACAAGACATCACGTTACTGATCTATTGATCATACGTGTACATAGGGAAATAACACTACGGGGTATGTCATATTATATCAAATTTACGTCTCACATGGTGGATACCCAGAGTTCGACAAGTAGCTCGACGCATAGTAAGAAAGTGTGTAATATGCCAGAGACTAAAAGGTAAACCATATGCAACTGGACCAGCTCCACCTCTACCTGAATGCCGTGTAAAGCACGTAGAACCTTTCCAAGCGGTAGGATTAGATTACACAGGGGCATTGAAGACGAGGGAGCATGAGAAGGTTTATATATTATTGTTTACCTGTGCAACGTCTCGAGCGGTACACCTAGAACTATGTGATAATATGTCTAGCGAAGAATTTATGCTGGCGTTTAGACGGTTTTGTGCCCATCGTTCATTCCCTCAACTCATTCTTAGCGACAATGCTCCCACTTATTTCCAAGCATCAAAATATCTAAAGGATATGAGTAGTGATCCTACTATCATCACTTTTTTGGGAGAGAAGAATTGCGAATGGAGGTTCATTCCAGTTAAGGCACCTTGGTTTGGTGGAATGTGGGAACAGTGTGTCGGCATAGTAAAGTCAGGACTCAGAGCGGTAGTAGGACGTGCTCTATTAAAGAAGAGTGAGTTGACGACAGTCCTCACAGAGATAGAGGCAGTCGTGAATGATCGCCCGCTTACATATGTGTACACCGACCTGCAAGAACCCCTACCATTAACGCCATCTCACTTGCTATATAGAAAACCATTGACTGCGTTTCCATCTGATTTCCAATCCATAGTAGAGTTAGAGGATCCCTCATTGTACTCTGCGGTAGCGGTGTCTAAGAGATACCAGTGTATATCCAGGATAATCGAGGATTTTAGGAAACGGTGGATTAGTGAATATCTGCTAGCATTGAGGAAAAGGAGTGTTACTCCCTCTGGTAGACCAACGGCACCTACAATTGGTGAAGTTGTTTTAATTAAAGAAGATAGTCCTCGTTTATACTGGAAATTGGGCCGAGTGTTGGAGGTATACAAGGGGGCAGACTCTGTAGAGCAGGTGGCGCTATTGAAGACAGCCACTGGAACTACTGTTCGTCCTATCGCACGGTTGTACGCTTTGGAGCTCGATTCCGCATTGCAATCTGATGCTCCACCTGTTATTGCTGGGTCCGAGGATTCTCAAAGGAACGACTCACCTCTTACTGATGGTGATCATTCTCGGACCGGGACGCGTCCCAGACGCGCTGCTGCTGGCGCCGTCGACATGTGGCGTCAGAAGATAGCCTCTGGGCAACTTTAAGTTTAAGGTGGGGTTCAGGTATTTTTTTTGGGGGAGTGTATCGTAAATACGATAGGCTATGACTCTTTTGTGATCCTGTATGTCTCTGTGACGTCACGGTCGCTCCTGCAGCACGACGTAGGACGAATAGATCGTATATTATAAGATTGTAAATAAGTTAAGTTATAAAAGGCCTAATATGCTATTAAGCAATATTGCCATGGTCTTATGTTGTATATATGATTTTATCGTATATATTAATATAATTTATCGTATAGAGCAACCAAGATGCGGTACGATAATTTGGGCTCCTGGCATTTGCCAAGGCAGCAAGGTGTGCCTTTGAGGAACACCAGAGCCTTCACGAACACCAACCAGTTAACATCTATTTTCCGCCCTCAGTTGATCGCGCTTTTGAGCCGCTAATCACAATACACTGACATCAATACAAAAAGCTACACCATCACGACGCTCTCATCGACGCCATGACTGACTGACAGATCAGCATAATATTCATGTCCATTCCCATGTAATCATTTATTCTTTCTTTAACTTGACTCGAGTCTCGGGTCCAAAGTCTCGTTCCCCGTTGTCCGCCATGTTGGGTAAAACGTTCTCCCTTGCCTCATTGCCACGTGGAACTATTGGTGAGATAATTCCTGGCTAGTATATTAACCTTTATAACCTTACCCTATATATATATTTATTATGTGAGGCCTTTGGATATAAATTAGCTTGTTTCAGATTGAATTCAATTTAGATATGGAGTAGTTTTCATTTAGAATGATTTTATTTGATTCATTATAGCTTAGTAATATTTAACTTCCATTGATAGTTTACCACAACCTTCAACACAATCCACTATTAATATAACGAGTACCTGGTGTACCATAGCCGGTACAGTGTACCCCTATTTCAATATTGTGACCTCCATACCGGTCAGAACTCGAATAGCAAGCTAATGATATTGTGGCTCCAGACCCTATCCCCAACCCTCAACAGAATCCACTATTAATACAACGAGTACCTGGTGTACCATAGCCAGTACAGTGTACCCCTATGTCAATACTGTTACCTCCATACCGGTCAGACCTCATATAGCAAGCTAATGATATTGTGGCTCCAGACCCTATCCCCAACCCTCAACACAATCCACTATTAACATAACGAGTACCTGGTGTACCATAGCCGGTACAGTGTACCCCTATGTCAATATTGTGACCTACATACCGGTCAGACCTCATATAGCAAGCTAATGATATTTTGGATCCACTCCCTATCTATAACCCTCAACACAATCCACTATTAATACAACGAGTACCTGGTGTACCATAGCCAGTACAGTGTACCCCTATGTCAATACTGTTACCTCCATACCGGTCAGACCTCATATAGTAAGCTAATAATATTGTGGCTCCAGACACTATCCACAACCCTCAACAGAATCCACTATTAATATAATGAGTACCTGGTGTACCATACCCGGTACAGTGTACTCCTATGTCAATATTCTTACCTCCATACCGGTCAGACCTCATATAGCAAGCTAATGATATTGTTGCTCCAGACCCTATCCCCTACCCTCAAGGGAATCCACTATTAATATAACGAGTACCTGGTGTACCATACCCGGTACAGTGTACACCTATGTCCATATTGTGACCTCCATACCGGTCATACCTCATATAGCAAGCTAATGATATTGTGGCTCCAGTCCCTATTCCCAACCTTCAACACAATCCACTATTAATATAACGAGTACCTGGTGTACCATAGCCGGAACAGTGTACTCCTATATCAATATTGTGACCTCATATAGCAAGCTATTGATATTGTGGCTCCAGACCCTATCCACATCCCTCAACACAATCCACTATTAACATAACGAGTACCTGGTGTACCATAGCCGGTACAATGTACCCCTATGTCAATACTGTGACCTCATACCGGTCAGACCTCATATAGCAAGCAAATTATATTGTGGCTCCAGACCCTATCCACAGCCCTCAACACAATTCACTATTAATATAATGAGTACCTGGTGTACCATAGACAGTACAGTGTACCCCTATTTCAATATTGTGACCTCCATGCCGGTCAGACCTCGAATAGCAAGCCAATGATAGTGTGGCTCCAGATCCTATCCCCAACCCTCAACACAATCCTCTCTTAATATTACGAGTACCTGGAGTACCTGGTGAACAATACCCGATACAGTGTACCCCTATGTCAATATTGTGAACTCCATACCGGTCAGACCTCATAAATCTAGCTAAAGATATTGTGGCTCCAGTCCCTATCCACAACCTTCAACACAATCCACTATTAATATAACGAGTACCTGGTGTACCATAGCCGGTACAGTGTACCCCTATATCAATATTGTGACCTCCATACCGGTCAGGCCTCATATAGCAAGCTAATGATATTGTTGCTCCAGTCCTTATCCACAACCTTTAACACAATACATTATTAATATAATGAGTACTTTATTTTTATTTATTTTTGTTTTTAAAGAGACAATGAACGAAGGAAGGAAAAACACAGATAAAACAAAAAGGTCCATGTGCCTAAAGGCATCCTCCATTCATAAAATGTTTGTAACAACTGGATTTAAACTTTTGTAGATTGTAAGTTTGTGGAAAGCAACTCGAGGGAAGTGAATTCCAAAGACTATTAGTTCTAGGGATAAATGAATTTTGATAAGCAGAAGTTCTGCATTGTGGAGGAGAAAGTGTAAATTCATGGGCGCTCTCACCTGCCCTAGTTCTACGTGGAAAGATGTGGAGAGGCGGCACAATTGAAGCAAGTTCCTCGGAACAATTGCCGTGAAAATATCTGTTGAATAATGCAAGGGATGCAACGTTTCTTCGTATGGATAATGTAGGAAGGTCCTGTGTGATTGCAGGGTTATTGATTAATCTAATAGCTTTATTTTGAATTTTGTCCAACTGCCTCAATGCAACCACTCCACTTCCACTCCACAGAGGTGAACAGTAATCCATCTGAGAACGCACATGACTTTTATATATTACGGCCAGCTGCTCGTCAGTGAAGAATTCTCGAACTCTGTACAGGAGTCCCATTTTTTTAGAGGCATTCTTAGCAATGCTTTGAACATAATGTGTCCAGCTTAAGTTAGTAGTTAATGTTACACCGAGAATGTCAATACTAGGGGAAGTGGGAATATTTACATCATTAACAAATATATGGGAGTCAGTGAGATTCTGTCGGTTAGAAAATTGAATGTACTTGGTTTTCTGTGCATTAAAGGAAACTAGATTCTTTTTTCCCCATTCATTAATTCTAGAAAGGTCCTGGTTCACAGAAATTGCAGTGTTTATTTTTGTATTAATAAGATCAGGTTGGGTGAAAGAATTGGTAAATGTGAAGGAACTGTGGAGTGTTGAGTCATCTGCGTAGGAATGTATTGGATTATGAGTGGTAGATATGAGATCATTGATATGAATGAGGAACAGAGTTGGGGCCAAAACTGATCCCTGGGGAACACCAGCATTTATTGAGTGAAATTGAGAATAAAGGCCATCTACTATTACACATATTTTTCTGTTATGAAGATAAGAAGAAATTAGTGGAACTAATGATGCAAGGCCGTAGTGTGACATCTTCGACAATAAGGATTGATGCCAGACTCTATCAAATGCCTTTGATATATCCAGTGCTATTTTATGTGTTTCACCATGTTGGTCTGTAGCTTGGTTGATTTGATGCGTAAGAAGGCAAAGAATGTCTCCAGTTGATCGACATCGTCTAAAACCATATTGCCTATCACTGATGAATTTATTATTCTCCAGATGCTTAATTATGTGATTATTTAATATAATTTCAAAGACTTTACCAAGAGTGGAAGTTATAGCTATTGGTCTGTAGTTTGATGGATCTGAAGAGGCACCTTTTTTAGGAACTGGATGGATGTTTGCTTCTTTCCAGGGTACTGGGAAGCATGAGGTATGAGTACACAGACGGAAAAAATTTGCCAATACAGGAGCGAGCACCAAGCAGCAATTCTTAAGTACTATTGGAGGAATTTCATCTGGACCAGGAGCCTTATCTACTGAGAGATTCTGCAAAATAGTTTTGACATGTCTGGTGTGGATCTTAAGTGAGGGAATTTCAGGCGAATTAAAATTAAGTACAGGGACATCTTGATTTATTTCATCTAAGGTTGAGTTGGTGGAGAAAATATCTGCAAGAAGGTTAGCTTTACCTCGTGGGTCACTTACAAGATTGCCAGTCGGAGATTTTAATGGTGGAATGGATGAAGCAGTAGTGAAGTTGGATTTGAATGAGTTAAGAGTAGACCAAAATATTTTGTTATCATTTGGATTATTTAGAAGTTTATTTGCCTGCTTATGGAGAAAGTTTGATTTAGTTAAGTTTAATACAGTTTTGGCATGATTTCTGATGTCTCTAAAGTAATTAAAGGCTTCGTGTGTTTTTGATCTTGTGTATGCATTGTAGGCTATTGCTTTTTGTTCAGTTACTCTAGCACAATTATGGTCAAACCATTTAGGTGAATTAGATCTTTTACTGTACTTTTGATGAGGAATAAAAGTTTCCATTCTAATTTTTACAAAATCTTGTATGTGGCTCAAGGTGGTGTGTGCATCATTAGAAAAGGTGTACCATAACCGGTACAGTGTAACCTTATTTCATTATTGTGACCTCCATACCGGTCAGACCTCGAATAGCAAGCTAATGATATTGTGGCTCCCGACCCTATCCCCATGCCTCAACACAATCCACTATTACTATAACGAGTACCTAATGAACCATAGCCGGTACAGTGTACCACTATTTCAATATTGTGACCTCCATACCGGTCAGAACTCGAATAGCAAGCTAATGATATTGTGGCTCCAGACCCTATCCACAACCCTCAACACAATCCCCTATTAGTATAACGTGTACCTGGTGTACCATAGCCGGTACAGTGTACCCCTATGTCAATATTGTGACCTCCATACCGATCAGACCTCATATATTAAGCTAATAATATTATGGCTCCAAACCCTATCCCCAACCCTCAACAGAATCCACTATTAATATAACAAGTACCTGGTGTACCATAGCCGGTACAGTGTACCCCTTTGTCAATATTGTGACCTCTTTACCGGTCAAACGTCATATAGCAAGCTAATGATATTGTGGTTCCAGACCCTATCCACAACCCTCAACAGAATCCACTATTAATATAACGAGTACCTGGTGTACCATAGCCGGTACAGTGTACCCCTATGTCAATATTGTGACCTCCATACCGGTCAGACCTCATATAGCAAGCTAATGATATTGTGGCTCCAGACCGTATCCACAACCCTCAACAGAATCCACTATTAATATAAGGAGTACCTGGTGTACCATAGCCGGTACAGTGTACCCCTGTTTCAATATTGTGACCTCCATACCGGTCAGAACTCGAATAGCAAGCTAATGATATTTTGGCTCCAGACCCTATCCCCAACCCTCAACACAATCCACTATTAACATAACGAGTACCTGGTGTACCATAGCCGGTACAGTGTACCCTTATGTCAATATTGTGACCTACATACCGGTCAGACCTCATATAGCAAGCTAATGATATTTGGCTCCACTCCCTATCCATAACCCTCAACACAATCCACTATTAATATAACGAGTACCTGGTGTACCATAGCCGGTACAGTGTACCCCTATGTCAATATTGTGAAGTCCATACCGGTCAGACCTCTTATATCAAGCTAATTATATTGTGTCTTCAGACCCAATCACAACCCTCAACACAATCCACTATTAATATAACGAGTACCTGGGGTACCATAGCCGGTACAGTGTACCCCTATGTTAATATTGTGACCTCCATACTGGTCAGACCTCCTTTAGTAACCTAATAATATTGTGGCTCCAGACCCTATCCACAACCCTCAACAGAATTCACTATTAATATAATGAGTACCTGGTGCACCATACCCGGTAGAGTGTACCCCTATGTCAATATTCTGACCTCCATACCAGTCAGACCTCATATAGCAAGCTAATGATATTGTTGCTCCAGACCCTATCCCCTACCCTCAAGCGAATCCACTATTAATATAACGAGTACCTGGTGTACCATAGCCAGTACATTGTATCCCTATTTCAATATTGTGACCTCCATACCGGTAAGACCTCGAATAGCAAGCCAATGATATTGTGGCTCCAGATCCTATCCCCAACCCTCAACACAATCCTTTATTAATATTACTAGTACCTGGAGTACCTGGTGTACCATAGCCGGTACAGTGTACCTCTATGTCAATATTGTGAACTCCATACCGGTCAGACCTCATGTATCAAGCTAATGATATTGTGGCTCCAGACCCTATCCACAACCCTCAACACAATCCACTATTAATATAACATGTACTTGGTGTACCATAACCGGTACAGTGTACCCCTATGTCAATATTGTGACCTCCATACCGATCAGACCTCATATAGCAAGCTAAGAATATTATGGCTCCAGAACCTACTCCCAACCCTCAACAGAATCCACTATTAATATATCAAGTACCTGGTTTACCATAGCCGGTACAGTGTACCCCTATTGTAACAGCGATTTTTTAGCGACTGTACACTTCTAAGATAAACCATATAATCACATATATAACTCACACCATTATAACAACCTTTTGGTGAACTATAAGTGTGTTGGTGTGTTCTTCCTATAGAAGCTCACACCATCACAATGGACTCTGGTAACTTTCCTCTGTGCTAAGGCAAGCACGGATACCACGATCACCAAATGGTATCACACATCCGTTGCCAAGATATCGAGAAGTAATTGCTAGCATCTTTGTCACACCCAGTTGTCACATGGTGTTGCTGAGCCGCGCCCTCCCTCAAGCAGGGTGGGGCGAATCAGTCAGCACACAACAGCCTCCCATGGAGGGTCCCTCTCTCCAACCCTCTGGGTAAGATTCGTAACCAGTATAAGTGTACAAGTACCTTATAAGTATCAGTGACATACATACGTTCTAGTAACTCACTTCTAATCGTTTGTTCTCTCTCTTTACAGGAAAGACCATTATTTAATATTCAAGGAAACAGCTCAAGTTCTAGGTTGCTATTATTAACTATTTGTATTAAGTATAATACTTTCATTATGTATTAAGTAAAGTACTTATCTTGGTACACACTCAACTCTGAGTATACACCACATTAAGAAGTACTTTATAATTACATTTCCCCAACGCGCTAGATGTCTAGTGTAATATATTCTAATATCTCAAAATTAGGATTAAGGGCTACAGACTTATATGTTCTTGATAAATAAACCCTAAAAAGCCCCGTGCCTGTTTATTTAAGACCTCTACAAATATTATCCAGTGTATAAACAATGTTCCAGACTTCTACAGAGTGCTACAACAATGTCCAGGAAATATGATGTAATACAATAAGTTAACCCTACCCAATTCCGATCAGTGCCTCCTCCATAAACCTCCCGCTACATATTGGTAGGCAGCTTAGGGATGCGATTAACCCCTAAAGTCAAACGAACCATTAAAGTATAAAACAAAAAAAATCTGAAGAACAATTAATTAGACACTTATTAACCGCATAGCAACCTAGAACAAACAACTATAGACAATATATAATAACTGAGCTAAAAGGAAATAAGAAAGACAATTGTAGTGTATAAAGACAAAAGTATTCAGTGAAGAAAGAAGTAAAGTCCAAATCAGAGTGAGTTGGTACTAAAGGAGTCAATAACAAGACGTTAGCAACATAATCGCTGACCAGACGCTTACTGCATGGCCCTGCGCAGCAACAGGCAACAAACACGGGTCAACCAGGACAACCAGAAAAACCAACCGCAGCCTCACCAACCGCGCCCTCCACCCCGTAGATGACGTCAACGCGCGTCATGACAAGAGTGACGTCACACTACACTCAACAACCATGACGTCACCCTAACCAGTACATCACTCTACGGACATTTCCCAGACTACTTCAAGCAAAACAGCTGATAGACGTCTTCAAGCAACACAACCTAAAAGCAGTACCAATTATTGTAATAGGTTAGTGATTAGTGATACACTACAAACACACGTAATAATACTAGTGAATTAATAGCCTACTAGTAAACTTACAACACAGCAATGCCACAGTGAATTAATTATCTTGATATCTAACTACTTAGTTACTTAACGAATTTTAAAGTGTGACTGTACATACATTTTAACTCTATTTCGATTTAGTCAATTCAAGTATTGTTTCAAGAGCTTTAATCTCACACTAAGAGAAAATATACTTACTTCCTTAAATAATTCGCTCTTAGACGTTTTATATTTAAAGGTCTCACAGTAATATATTTTATTTTGCAGTAACAGTACATTAATAGGTTTTCTAACAGTGATCAAACCCTTCTTTTCTGTTATTTCGTGTTTTGTGTGTCTTTTTCAATTTCTTAGTAAGAGAATAGGCTATCCCTATAGTGCCTTACTAACCTGATTTTCTTAGTAAGAGAGTATCCTTACAGTGCCTTACTAACTTGAATTTTCCTAGACTTCCTTGTATATTTTTGTTGTTGCTGAACTCATCAGACTAACCACCATTATCATCCATACAAACTTGGGTACGGGTGTGTGGTTAAGAGAAATCCCTACTACCAAACATTTTGTACCAGTGCTACATTTTTTTTTTGTGGGATTATTTGTCAATGACATTCAGTCCAGGTATCTTTACCAAAAGTGTCTGCCCTCATGTCCTTTAATTCTCTTAGCAACTCAGAAGATAAATTAGAAGGAGCGGGAATTGGGCCTCAGTCAGACACAGAGTTTGAGAAAGAAGTAGGGACAAAACTTGCTTCTGACATTGACGACTTGACTGAATGACTAGCTAACTCTTTCAAGGAGACATCGGGCCACCCTGATACATCCTTAGCGATAGCGAACTTCTAACATATTTGCTCATCAAATATAAGGCCCTTAGTGTCGCCCAGGCACCAAGGTTATGTTATTCTGAGACTGTGCCACGCACTTATCAGAATTGTTCCCCTACAAACGTCCTACATTTTAAATATTTGTACAAACGCTAGTGTATAATACCTGCATTCCAAAGGTAAGTTTCATATTTTTAAATTTCCAGGACTAGGGTAAGTTATGTAGAGTTAAGTGTAGGGAAGTTTCAAAAGAACTTACTACACCTACAACTATGACAGCCACAGCTCAGGCTACACCTATGACAGCTACAACTACAGCTACAACCAGAGGCAATTCTCACGTGGATGCTCAGTCATAGCATAAAGTCCACTTGCCTATGTTTTCTGGGAAGAATTGTCCTAACTACCCAGCTGGACCGTTTTCTTTCCTACACAAAATAGACGAGTACATGAAATCCCGAAACATCAAAAAGGCTGTAAACAAAATTGCCTTCGTCCGGTTACATCTGAAACCAGGAAGTGCTATAGACCTCGCTCAAGCAACCACTCCATTTTAGACATCAAGCTACGAGGATTTATGGGTAAAACTCGCAAACCTCGCTAGCACTGGAAGTTACGATGGTCACCGATCAAGGAAATCCATCACTCCAGTCGCTAAACTAACTCCAAAGTCTCCCGCAAAAACCTCCAACACGAGTTTAGAGATTATCCCGGATTCCCCGGAGTCACCTTCGGACACTGATGCGAGCATTGCTGCGGACACAGATACTGCTTCTGAGACCTCGTCGGACCCAGCTCCCAAGATTCCAGGCGCTACAGCAGAGACTGTTCCCACATCTCTTCTCAAGTTGGTTCCAAGGGTCCACCCCAACAAAAAGCCCGAGCAGATTACTCTTGTCAAGCCAAGAAGAGCTCGTAGATCAGACCCCGAGCTAATTCCTCTTGCCAATCCAAGAAGAGCTTGTGAGATAGTGACTGTTTCACAGACAGTTTGTACCTATTGCAACCATTGCATTAGAGTAGGGCACCCTTGCGTGGCGAGTCGCAGACCAAGTCCGACAAAACCGCCTCCGAGGAGGGCTGCCGCAACCCATAAGAAGTGTGGCCACTGCCATAAAGTTGGTCATACAGGAGAGAATTGCTGGACACTCCATCCACAGTTACTCCCAAAGCAGAAACAAACGTCACCACGCAAATCCCGAGTGTATACAAAACCTCGTAGGGCAGGAAAACCACAACGGAACGCTCGCCATAAGCATCGAGAAAGGCCTGCACGAAGGGGATACTGCTTCATTTGTAAAACTCTGTATGGACACGACACAAAGGATTGCCCTCGTGTAGACACACCACGTAGATCAAGAGATGAGTCGCCTCCTTCGTGATTCTGGTTCCTACCAGCGTGTCAGATCCTTTAGTCCCAAATCTAAAATCGCCAGACTCTCTGCAGTACAAACTCCCCGGAGTCGCAGCGAATGAGACCCCTCCACGGTCGACATTTTGCGTCACAATCAACACCTTACACTAAGGTTATACGTAACTAAGCCAGTTTTACGTGGTGGATTCAACCTCACACCAAGGTCCCACACGTAGTCCCCAATACATTCTTGTGGCGGTAGACACCTTTTGACACAGGTATCCTACAAAACTCACACATAGTTTGCGTAGTCGAAACGCCTAAGCAAATACAGGGTTCCGCACAAGTCCAAATTATCTATGTCCAAGACATAATGAATCAGAAGGATAACCACATCAACATGAAGTCTCACAGATTGAGCTTCATCCATAGTTGTTACGGTACTCCGTACTGTGTTAATAAGAACATAAGAACATAAGAAAATGGGAGTCTGCAGAAAGCCGATTGGCCTAAGCAAGGCAGATCCCTGTCCCACACAACCCCAAATCAATTACAAAGCCCAATTATAGGCTCAACACTCTAATACCCTGAGGATCATCTTACCAAAACGGTTAGAGATTAACGCAGGATTATGGGGGTCTGCAGAGCGCTGATTGGCCCAACCTGGCTGATCCCCCTTCACACCCAACCCTTCTCGTCCATATGCTTATCCCATTTTATCTTAAAGCTCCCTACAGTTTTAGATCCCACTATAGCACGTGGTAGTCCATTCCACCCATCTACAACTCTGTTACCAAACCAATATTTGCCTATATCTTTTCTGAAACGAAATGTATCTAATTTGAAACCATTGGTACGAGTTCTTTCGCTATCACTGAGCTTTAGTACATTTGTCATGTCCCCTTTGTTAATCCCACTAACCCACTTGAACACCTCTATCATATCCCCTCTAACTCTGTGTCTCTCTAACGAATGTAAACCTAATTTCTTCAACCTTTCTTCATACGGAAGATTTCTAATATTATGGATCATTTTTGTCATTCTACGCTGTACTCTCTCCAATGAATCTATGTCCATTCTGTAATAAGGACACCAAAATTGGACAGCATAATCCATATGGGGTCTCACTAATGACAAGTAAAGTTTTAAGATAACATCAGCAGTTCTGTTACTCACACTCCTAGAGATGAACCCGAGAATCCTGTTTGCCTTAATACGAACGCCTATACACTGTTTTCTAGGCTTCAAATCATTGCTAACAAACACACCTAGATCTTTCTCGCAGTCTGAATTTTCTAATTCTAAATTAGCTAGTTTATATTTAACATTTGTTTGCATCTTCCCTATCTTTAATACCTTGCATTTGTCAATGTTTAACTTCATCTGCCAATTTACTGACCATTCATGTAAGGTATCTAGATCCCTTTGGAGACACTCTATATCGCTATCTGAATCAATTGATCTCCCCATTTTAGTATCGTCTGCGAATTTACTTATCCTACTAGTTATACCTAAATCTAGGTCATTTATGTATATAAGAAACAACAGGGGACCTAATACCGATCCCTGGGGGACACCACTTTTGACTGCTCCCCACTCTGACTTGGTACCATTTATGCTGACTCTCTGTTTCCTACCAATTAGCCATGACCTAATCCATCCCAACAACGCCCTATTCCATGTGCCTCAACCTTTCTCATCAATCTCTCATGAGGGACTCTGTCGAAAGCTTTACTGAAATCTAAATATATAATATCGTATGCCTTGTCATTATCTAGTGCTTCATATACCTCTGAGAAAAAACTAAGCAAATTAGTAAG
Organism: Paralithodes platypus; assembly: GCA_032716605.1. Classification (NCBI taxonomy): domain Eukaryota; kingdom Metazoa; phylum Arthropoda; class Malacostraca; order Decapoda; family Lithodidae; genus Paralithodes; species Paralithodes platypus. The sequence continues at coordinate 37,067,904 of CM064523.1, forward strand.
GCAAGAACGTCCCTGAGTGAATCCATGCTGAGAAGAATTGATTAAGTTAAATGTTTCTAAGTGGTTTCTCATTTTCCTAGCAATAATTGACTCTAGTAGCTTTCCTATGATTGAAGTGAGACTAATGGGACGGTAATTAGATGCTATTGATTTATCACCTTTTTTGAAAATCGGAACTACATTTGCAAGCTTCCAAGCTTCTGGAACTATACCTGTTTCTAATGAATTGTTAAAAAGAAATGTTAATGGGTAACTTAACTCATCTCAGCATTCTTTTAATACTCTGGCATATACCTCATCGGGACCAGGCGATTTCTGAGGTTTCAGTCTGTCAATTTCCTTAAGCACATCATTTCTACTTATAGTAACCGTACTTAACCTATTTTCTATACTATCGCTATATACCTTACGGACTTCTGGAATCTGTGCCAAATTTTCATTAGTGAAAACGGCGAGAAACTGACTATTTAATGTACTGCACATTTCTAAATCATTTTCTGTCATTTCTCCTATCGAAGTTTTAAGGGGGCCTATTTTATCTCTAACTTTAGATTTATATAGCTGGTAAAAAGCCTTAGGGTTATTTTTTGAGTCATTGGCTATCCTGATTTCATAATTTCTTTTGTCTGTCCTTATACATGTTTTAACCTCTCTTGAGGTGTTCGATCCGATTTATCCCCAGCACTGATCATGTAACAGCTGTTCCAACAAGCATGGGCAGTTAGCTTGCGCATCCTTGGAATCTGTTCCAAGTCGATGGTGCATAGGTCTCAGTTGAATCAACACTCTCGAAGTACATACACAACACGCATTACGCGTTCTTTCCTGCATTCGATCAGTATAGCAGCGACTGTGTCAACAAGGATGACCAGTTTCACCTGCAAGATCCTAAGTGTGCTAGGATCAAGAACCGTATTGCAAACCAGATTACTCTCGCTTGCATCCACAGCTCAGAAGGATTCGTACTAGAGAAGGTGTACACCTTCCAATTGGGTTACCTGGATAGTTTCCCTTAGTAGTATCTGGAAAACAAAGGAATTATGAGAAGAATAGGGTATGTCTCCCAGAACACTACCCGAAAGTTATAGCCGATGTGGAAAGACCTTTTACAGCACAAGTAAGTACATTACCAATGGCATCCAGACCTACAATTTACTAAGATATCCTGCAGGCAAACCCTGTAGAGGATTTGAACCACCGTAGAGTTATAGAATGATTTGCGCATCTACTCAAGTATTTTCAGCGCATAGGTAAACATTCTCCTGAAGCTACGAAGACCTAGACTTAGGATTGTAGTCGCCTTCCGCAGTGTACGACTAACAACACTAAAGAATTTAACCAAAGCACTACATAGCCCTAAAAGTAATCCTAGGTAAGTCTAAAACACACGTCCTTCCTTTGGTAGTCACCAACCTGGTTGGTAACCAAGTACGGAATAGTTTTAGGTGGTTGATCACCACAAAGACAACCACGCAGCATATTCTAGCCAAGTTAAGGAAATACTTCCCACATCCATCAGAACTCCTACACGCCATAATAAGAATAACAGGGAACAAAAAAAAAAAATATAAAAAAATATTTTTTTTTCGATGTCAAAAGTTGATTTTTATTTTCTCTGACTCTTAAGAGTCTTCCCGCAGTGCGCCGGGGGAACTCTTAAGAGTCTCCCCGCAGCTCCCGGGTTAAGTGGAACTCCATCACTTCATGGATAGACACCAGAAGACTTGACTGTACATTCACGATCGGTGTCTGAGATGTCCCAGTAAGCCAATCTCGAGCCGAGCAGAAAGGATTCTCATCGAATAGTACGATCTGTGCAGTTATATACCTTCTAAAGTCGCACTTAAAATACAAACTTAAGGTTAGAATTATAATATGATGTTTCCAAGTATTACGAGGCAGAGCTTATCCAAATGCTTGCCTGAATTCCAGTCAAAACATGCTCAGCGTTCACACTCGTAAACACAACTCTTCTCACAAGAGCTCCGTACAACATTCAAAATGCCAAGTGACCTAGTCAAGATGCTAGTAATTGGTTACATAAGGAAAGTGATTAATATCATAGAGACTAGATATCACAAAACAGAAAGGTTAACCCTTGTAACATCTTGAGAGTAGTAACCTTCGTGAAAAGATAGCCTTGAGCCTTCCTTCGTCCTCTACTCAGACAGACAGGCAAGGACAAAAAGGTACTCAAAGGTGATAAATTCTCACTGGCAGACTAGCGCGGTGGTAAAAGACATTTCTACGGCTAACCCGACACGTGATGGACCCGCACCAATCTTGGAGTATCCAACGCCTTCACTTCCATTCGACGCTGTATCAGTGGATTTGCTGAAGTTGCCGCGGAGTTGTTGTTGTTATTGTTGTTGTTGTTCCCCAAGCTGCCTGGCCGAACAGCCCCAAGGCCCCGAGTAAGGCCAAGGCCATAAACGAGCACCCCAACAGAACAGAACCCTCCCTGCCGACCACAATAAAGCCTGGGTGACCGAAGCCACTCCATGGCGGGGAGCTGAGAGGGTGCGTAAACGCCCGGGAAAACAAAGCCCCACCCAGGGCCCTGTGCCCCTCAGCAATTATGAAGAGAAAGTTGAGGGGCAAAGGAATAATGTGACGCTTTAGCTTCCAATCTTGGTAGATTGGGAGGTCAATCCACGGAAGAGACGCCGTCACTTGAGATCTAGAAAATATATAAGTAAAAGGAACAGTCAGAGTAAGCTATGGGTATGGCAGAGATCGCTCAGGTCTCACTCTGATAGACCAGCCCATCGCCATAGACCATGCCGTGGAGTTACCAGGATTAACAGTATCTTCTAGTATTATAGGGTAAGAGTTAACGTGGCAGCCAACGAACTCTCCAGAATTGTGCAAGTTGCCCCGGTGTTCTCGTTACCGACCTAAAAAGAAGCCAAGTAAAAGACGAGCAAGCATAGAACCACTACATATCCAATAAGTAAGCTATTTCTGGAATCGGAGAAGATGATGTCTTTTCCAGAAACCAAGTTCATCCGTCGCAGTTCCGATTGCACTAAGAACTTCTGGTTAGACTCTTCCCGTTGACAACAACACCTACAGCCATGTATATGTCATTCCAGATAGGATAGTAGTACTCCCGAAACATCATGATGCCATCAATTTGTTACCTAGTGCAGCAACTGTACCAACAGGTGTGGACAGTTCATATGTGCAGACAGGAAACAACTCTTGAGGCCGAAAAATAGATGTACTACTGGACAACTATTTTAACCCTTAATTAGCGGCTCACCACATAAGTCGAGTTAAATAAAGCTGGACTATGTGGCGGCGCTCGACATAGGTCGAGTGGCAATTTCAGCACGTAATGTTGCTGAGAGAGAGAGACAAGTGGTGGCAGGAGACTAGCGAGCGTATGACTGCTCCAGACCACCGCGGCGAACCTACTGACACGAATCTCAGCTCCCTCCTCCCTCTCTCACTCGCTACATACTGAATTATATGGGGAAAGTACCGAATTACATGCTTTTTGCACTCGCGTTGCACGGTTATTGCAAGAAAACTAGCCATCATAAAAGGATCGTTATGGTGTCATTCGAAAGCTCTGTTTATGCCCTTTCAGGGATAGGTACTTGTTTTACGTTCTGGGTCTTATTTAGGCATGAAAATGATCACGTAAACAGCCCTATTTTGGCTAAAAACACCCCGCTGGGCGGTACATATAAATAAACCGCATAGGCCGCTCGTAAGGTGTTAAGAAGGATAGTAAACAACACTTTACCAATAGACTCTCTTGTGCTACCATAAGGTACTTGAGAAGGAACCATAACCTGTGACACTCCTGGAATACCCGATGGCTTCACATCCATTTGACAGTGTTTCTTTGGAATTGCTGAAATGCCCTAGGCGACACCAGATGTAAGCAGTACCAGCTGGTTTGTGTTGAATATAATCTTTCAGACTAGTTTGTCCTATTCCTGCTTAAATGCGGATACAAAAGACCCAATTACCAACAGGCTCGTACATTACTCACTTGTTCGCTATTCCTCTCCTAGGCACCTCTTCGCCGACAACAGGATGGAAGCCAAGCACAATGTGAAAGAATAAATGGGTGATATCTAGAGAAAGCATGTATTTGCACAACAGATCACATTCTCAATTGGGTTAGTTGACTGAAAAGTACCTCAGCTACCATAGCTATCTTTGAAATCTTGGAACATCATGTAAACCTTAAGATAATCTAGACGTCAAGGAAAACCTAGATGGCCTTACATTACCTTGAAGAGTCTTCCCAAGCCTACATACAGGTATAAAAGACTAGCTTCTGAGGGTAAAGACAAGCTTCTGACGTGATTTCTGGCTACAGCTAAGCTACGCAGAAATCTATATTCCTCTAGATTATTCTTATCAAGCCAAATCAGACGCTAAGAGACACCTGAAAGTCTTTAGCAAGATCCAACGTCCATTCCCAGATCATTTACACACATCCGATGCAATAATGTTTAGAATGAATGCTGAAGAGAACTCAAAACTCCTCTTCATAGTCAGTGTTAAGGTAAGTTGTCTAGAATCAATAAGAACGTCTTAACTCATTCAAAAATAAGTTTGTTAATCTAGATGCTACCACTCACGAAACACAATAATTTCGATGGTTACAGGTTCAAACGGGTGAGCCCAGAACTCTCCGTAGATGGCCATAATATACCTGATCCATTACCTTCGGCGGTGCAGCAAAATGCACCTACCACAACTGACTCCGCACAGACAAACGAGTATAGGCGGAAGCTTCGTTATGCTAGAAGGGCGTTCTAAGACCACTCTAGTCAGAGAGTGAAGCAGAGCGTTCTAAGACAACTTACAAATTCAGTTGTAATAAATTGCGCAAGTAAGACCACTCTAGTAAGAGAGTGAAGTATTCTATACAAATCATCGTTCTGTTAACGTCACATAACTGACAGAGTAAGCCATACCCCACGTACATCCTACTGGGCGAGTGAAGTATTCTATTAATATCCCTACGAGTAGAATATTGCCCTTTCTCCTGAGAAAGATGATCTGGTTAATGAAAGCCCTTCTTCTACTTGGAACACTAATAGTGGTTGATTCTACGACACCCTCGTTTCTGAAACCGGGCTCCCTTGTAGCCCAAGTTGGAAGAGTGCTAATTGCGGAAGATGTAGTAGCAGTTCAGCACTCTACTTTCACCTTCCTGCTGAATAATCAGACAATGCCCTGTGACTTGCGACTTACAGTTATACTCCAACGTGTAGCTCATATAAATCGTAAATTACGGAAGATCCAATTGGCCCTGCCTGAAGACCCTACCCAGGTAGCCAAACACGCTCACTCACGGCGTACAAAGAGAGGACTGTTATACTTTGCTGACCTACTCTCCTATGAGCTCTTTGGAACAGCCCACGCTTCTGAAGTAGAAAAGCTAAGAAAGAGACTCGCTGTCCAGGAGACTGCAGCAAAAACCCTATAGAGTCTAAAATTCTAGATGTACGACTCACAAGTAAGATGAATGTGATGAATTCTTTGAGTACGGTGATATCAGAGATGGATCGTCATTGGTCTACTGCCTGTTGCCCATCTCCGTACAGCCTCAGACATGAGAAGGAACAGTTTACCCTGACTCTGCATTTTGAGTTAGACAGCTGTATGCTCTTTTTCTCATTAATAGATACAGTTATACCACTCACCATTTTTAGTCCACATTCAGTTCCAGTCCTCACATTTTACAATGACTGAAGTATTATACCGTTCCCGTTTCTTTTACACGAATGATTACTGACCTTTACTGATACAGCAGACATGTTGCTCGTCCCCGACGAACTTCAACTTGTGACTGTGACAAACAAAGACACCTTTATTCATGTAGGTCCTCATATCTTCCCCTGTCTGTGCGTCCTGAGTATGTGTTTTCCCTCTGTTCCCGGACATAAATGCATGCGACCTTACCTTGACTCAAGCATCTGTGACTGACTGGCTCATTAAAAGACCGTTCAATAGGCTCCCAGTGTTTCATTCAACACTTGCTAGATATTTCAGATCTTTGCATTCATAACCAGTTCCAGGTGTCCCTTGTTAGTATAGACTTAGAATAATAGTTATTAATCATGGGATGTGTAAGGCACCTGTTAACTACGAAGTATGGATTTCACTAATCTTCACGCTTCCTTATCATCCACATATTGCTTTGATAACTATCCTCTCCACAGAGTTCATTCCTATTAACATATTCTTTCACAGGTAATTCTTTGGACCTCATCATCTCTTACGAACACTCTCAAACCTCATGAATTTCATAAATTCTTCATAGTACAACTAACCTAGTTAGTTTTCTTAGTTAATCAGGAAATCATTTTCCTACTGTACTAACCCCCTTCCATGACTCTCGTCAACAACCTTATCCTAGTAAGTCACTCCCTTCGTCTTCCGTTCAGGGTTAATCGCGTGAGGCAAAAGAGGCAACTGTTAATGTAAACGTGTAACTTTTGGTCCTCACCTTTATCACACTTTCATTGGCATTGCTATACACTGGGTACAGGGTTAGATTAGTCATAGGGATGATTAAATGTGTATCTATATATATGTTAGTTATGCTTTATTTTACACTTCGGTGGGCCTCAGCTGACGTGGCCGAGCGGTGTAACAGCGCATTTTAGGCGACTGTACACTTCTAAGATAAGCCATATTACCACATATATAACTCACACCATTATAACAACCTTTTAGTGAACTATAAGAGTGTTGGTGTGATCTCCCTATAGAAGCTCACACCATCACAATGGACGCTGGTAACTTTCCACTCTGCTAAGGCAAGCACGGATCCCACGATCACCAAATGGTATCACACATCCGTTGCCAAGATATCGAGAAGTAATTGCTAGCAACTTTGTCACACCCTGTTGTCACATGGTGTTGCTGAGCCGCGCCCTCCCTCAAGCAGGGTGGGGCGAATCAGTCAGCACACAACAGCCTCCCATGGAGGGTCCCTCTCTCCAACCCTCTGGGTAAGATTCGTAACCAGTATAAGTGTACAAGTACCTTATAAGTATCAGTGACATACATACGTTCTAGTAACTCACTTCTAATCGTTTGTTCTCTCTCTTTACAGGAAAGACCATTATTTAATATTCAAGGAAACAGCACAAGTTCTAGGTTGCTATTATTAACTATTGTGTATTAAGTAGAATACTTTCATTAAGTATTAAGTAAAGTACTTATCTTGGTACACACTCAACTCTGAGTATACACCACATTAAGAAGTACTTTATAATTACATTTCTAATATCTCAAAATTAGGATTAAGGGCTACAGACTTATATTTTCTTGATAAATAAACCCCCAAAAGCCCCGTGCTTGTATATTTAAGACCTCTACAAATATTATCCAGTGCATAAACAATGTTCCAGACTTCTACAGAGTGCTACAACAATGTCCAGGAAATATGATGTAAGACAATAAGTTAACCCTACCCATCCCGTTAAGTGCCTCCTCCATAATCCGCCCTCTACACTATGTCAATGTTGTAACCTCCATACCGGTCAGACCTCACATAGCAAGCTATTTATAGTGTGGCTCCACTCCCTATCCACAACCCCCAACGCAATCCACTATTAATAAAACGAGTACCTGGTGTACCATAGCCGGTACAGTGTACCCCTATGTCAATATTGTGACCTCCATACCGGTCAAACCTCATATAGCAAGCTAATAATATTGTGGCTCCAGGCCCTATCCACAACCCTCAACATAATCCACTATTAATATAACGAGTCCATGGTGTACCATAGCCGGTACAGTGTACCCCTATGTCAATATTGTGACCTCCATACCGGTCAGACCTCATATAGCAAGCTAATGATATTGTGGCTCCAGACCCTATCCCCAACCCTCAACACAATCCACTATTAATGTAACGAGTACCTGGTGTACCATAGCCGGTACAGTGTACCTCTATGTCAATATTGTGACCTCCATACCGGTCAGACCTCATATAGCAAGCTAATGATATTGTGGCTCCAGACCCTATCCCCAACCCTCAACACAATCCACTATTAATATAACGTGTACCTGGTGTACCATAGCTAGTACAGTGTACCCCTATGTCAATATTGTGACCTCCATACCGGTCAGACCTCATATAGCAAGCTAATGATATTGTGGCTCCAGACCCTATCCACAACCCTCAACACAATCCACTATTAATATAACGTGTACCTGGTGTACCATAGCTGGTACAGTGTACCCCTATGTCAATATTGTGACCTCCATACCGGTCAGACCTCATATAGCAAGCTAATGATATTGTGGCTCCAGACCCTATCCACAACCCTCAACACAATCCACTATTAATATAATGAGTACCTGGTGTACCATAGCCGGTACAGTGTACCCCTTTGTCAATACTGAGACCTCCATACCGGTCAGACCTCATACAGCAAGGTAATGATATTGTGGCTTCAGTCCCTATGACCAACCCTCATCACAATCCACTATTAATAAAACGAGTACCTGGTGTACCATAGCAGGTACAGTGTACCCTTATGTCAATATTGTGACCTCCATACTGGTCAGACCTCATATAGCAAGCTAATGATATTGTGGCTCCACAACCCTCAACACAATTCACTATTAATATAACGAGTACGTGGTGTACCATAGCCGGTACAGTGTACCCCTATGTCAATATTGTGACCTCCATACCGGTCAGACCTCATATAGCAAGCTAATGATATTGTGGCTCCAGACCCAATCCACAACCCTCGACACAATCCACTATTATTATAACGAGTACCTGGTGAACCATAGCCGGTACAGTGTACCCCTATGTCAATATTGTGTCCTCCATGCCGGTCAGACCTCATATAGCAAGCTAATGATATTGTTTTTTTTTTGTCTATGTGATTGAGGGAGGCAAAAGGCATAACTTCCTATAGCGAGTGCCTCCCCCATAGTTGAAAGAGTGACAGGGCCAAAATCAAGGGACGTTCGAGCCAAAATGCCTGGACACACGGAGTTTGAAGCAATTTAAGTCATAGGAAGAGGGAAAGACTGATTCTGGGAGAGAGTTCCAGAGCTCAGCTGTTGAGTAGAAGAAAGTTTGAGAGTAATGTTTCACTCTTGGGTTGGAGAGTTGCACAGAGTAGGGGTTGCAAGAAGGGTACCACGTGCCCTACGTAAAGGAGGTGGTATGCACTGGGATAGCTCTGAGGAACACTGATTATTATAGTAGCGATAGAATAGCGAGAGAGATGCAACATTGCGGCGGAGAGAGAGAGATTGCAGAGAGTTGGTGAGTGGACGGGAGTTAATGATACGAAAGGCCTTCCTTTCAACTTTGTCTAGGAGAGCAGTGTGAGAGGAACCTCCCCACACATGTGAACAATACTCAATACAAGGGCGCACTATGCCCCTGTACAGAGCAAGAAGCTGTGCAGGGGAAAAGAACCCCCTAAGGCGGTTGAGCACACCCAGCTTCTGGGATGCTGCCTTAGCAAGACTGGTAATATGGTCCTTCCAAATGAGAGCAGAAGAAAAAGAGACACCAAGAATATTGAGAGAAGATGAAGGGTTGATTTTTGTATTGTTGAAGAATAAGGGATAGTCCGCTGGGAGATCCTGACGGGTAGATAGATGGAGAAATTGGGTTTTGGAAGCATTAAACTTAACAAGGTTTTCTCTGCCCCAATTGGAAATAGTATTTAGATCAGAATTTAAGAGTTCTATGGCTTCATTACGTTTGTCGTTGAGGGATTGCTGGCTGGGGCGTTCTGAAAAACTAATGGAGTAGTGCAAGGTTGAGTCGTCTGCGTATGAATGGATGGGAATTAAAGTACAGTTAAGGAGATCATTTATAAAAATTAGAAAGAGAATAGGAGATAGGACAGAGCCCTGAGGAACACCGGAGTTTATAGAGTGAGGAAGTGAACAATGGCCGTCCACAACCGCGGCTATGGAACGGCCGGAAAGGAAATTAGAGACAAAGGCACAGATGGAGGGATAGAAACCGAAGGAGGGTAGTTTAGAAATTAAAGATTTATGCCAGACTCTATCGAAGGCTTTCGATATGTCTAGTGCAATAGAAAAAGTCTCACCGAAGTCCCGAAAGGAGGATGACCAAGAGTTAGTAAGATATGAAAGAAGATCACCAGTAGAGCGACCCTTAAGGAAGCCATACTGGCGATCTGAGAGCAGATTATGAGAAGAGAAATGCTTAAGAAATTTGGAAGCAAGAATAGTTTCAAAAACTTTAGAAAGACAAGAGATAAGAGCAATTGGACGATAGTTGGAGGGTTGAGAGCGGTCACCCTTCTTTGGGACCGGTTGAATGTGAGCAAACTTCCAGCATGAAGGGAAGACGTTAGAGGATAGACAGAGACGAAAGAGTTTGCCTAGGCAGGGAGTCAGCACGGAAGCACAGTTTTTGAGAACAACAGGAGGAACACCGTCCGGACCGTACGCCTTATTAGTGTTAAGCCCAGAGAGGGTAATGTTTACATTGTGTTGCCAAATATCAAACATTAACTTGTCATTATGTAGACTAGCAATGTTTTATTTACATCGTTCTTGTTTGTTCAATACAAGTTTCATTATCACCGTATTTAATTCATATTTTGGCACGTGTCGAAGATATAAACAAACAATGTATTCCATAGGTTATGAAACACGCGTTTTGTATTTACTAAAAATAGGTTATGGACGTTTTAACAGTATGTTTGGTAATGTCATTAATGAATGTTATATTAGAACTTCTTAAAAACGTTGATATGACATTTTGTTAGAAACCATTGTAATAGTACTACACCTCTATATATTATAAGTGCCAAAAGTTTTAGTAGTAGATGTCGTAGTAGTAGTTGTAGATGTGATATGTTAGTATTAATATAACAAAACGTTAAAATTTTACTCTACATAATATACACAGATTTTTTAAATGTCTTTTTTGTTTGTAGTGAAAATACATTCAATGATACCAAATAGACAAGTTTATTACACGTGTATTATACAACCTTCCTACTTAGGTTTCTTTTTACGTGTTCACAACATCACAATAGACGTTTCTTTGATATTGCCCCCCAAAAAATAACGTTGCCATTATATAGACTACAGACGTTAAATTTAAATTTTTCTTGTTTGTTCAATACCAGTCGCATTATCACATTATGTCATTCCTATTTTGGCAGGTGCCAAAGAAGAAAATAATGTATCCCATAAGTTATGACACATGATTTGTAGTTACTAACTTAGAATGTTGTGACAACGTGTTTACACTATGTGAAGTTAGGTAAATAATGGTGTCATTAAAACATTATAAAAACGTCTTCAGACGTAATTTCAGAAACGTTGTGATATAACCACACCAGCATAAGTGTCAAACGTTATGCACACGTAATCTGTTTATTGGGACATACGTTTTCTATGTATCATGCCCTATATACAGTATGTAAGTATGTAAGCTTGACAGTAAGTATGTAAGCCTAATAGGTTAAATAAGGCCTATTATACGAAAGTATAGTATTTACGAGTCTTTAGGAATGCATATGTGATTTATCATATAGCCATGTCGTAATATTATAAAATGTGGTCCGATATTTACCGCTAGACATTCGCTACACACTTAGCAGTATCCGCTAGATTAGTAGCACAGGCGATGATGTGTCTAGCGTGGAGCTCTTTTGTGCACCATCGAGACAACACTATCTCCACTCATTAGTTCGCCGCGATCCTGGTTCCGGCTTCATCAACTCTCATCATTACTTCATCTGACTGACTAAAAGACAGCTAAGCTTATAATATCATGATTTAGACTTCTTCAATATTATTTATCCCTTTTTTTTTGTTCAGGTGCACCCTCGTGGTCCCTTCGAGGCAAACAACTTCCCAATACGGTTCGAGAAGTAGCCATTTGTCTACCATCCACCAACAAACATCGATTTCCACATTACCTAACTACAACTTTTCTATGGTGATTTAATAGTGAGTTACACTCTCGGTATTTGTTCTTCATTTACATTTTATATGAGCGGACCTTTTCAGCCTAAGTAGGGTAAACTCAACTTCTTTAAATCTGCCATATTGGTGCCCAGACCCGGGACTTTGGCCCACAGTTTAAATTTCCGATAGTTAGTTAGGTATTATGAGCAAGGGTAATGTTGAGGGAGGTTGTAGATTGAAGGATCCTTGGGGAGTAGGTCTTGGGTTTAACCCGGTGCAGGTAGTGGCCGAGGTAGATCGCATTTCAATATTCGGCCATTCCTACGTGACCCGACTGAGGGCAGCAGACCAGGGCCGTGTGGATTACAGGGGAACGAACGGGGATCGGCGGTTCCAGTTTCGTTACTTTGGGACGCCCATCGATAGTTTTATGTCCTCCGATGATTGGGGTAGGCTGGTAATATACCGGCCTCTGTATACCTATTTGCTCATCGGGGGCAACGACATAGCCCCTGACACCGATCCTCGTGCTCTGGCTGTAGCCCTGGGAAACCTGGCTCTGGCTGTCGAGAGGAACACGGAAGGCAAGTGTATTCTGCTTTCCCTGAAATACGGCTCTAGGGTGAGGGGCATGACAGTGGAGCAGTATAACCGGATAAGAAATTCGATAAATAGAACCCTGCACTCTAGGCTAGATGTAACACGCCATCGTTTTTTGTCTGTCTCCTCCAAGCCGCAGGATCTTGATCTGGTGTACATTTAGACCTTGATACCAATAAGATCCTGCATGACGAGATCACTGACATGGCCAAACGGTGGCTAGAGCGTGATGCAGGGGTTATAAGCCTGCGACTCCCAAAATCCTGCATCCCGCCCATCATCTTCCCCCAGTAAATTATCCTCTTTCTTTCTTTTTTTGTTTCCTTTATTTTTTGTTTACCCTGTATTTGTTTCCCTAATCTCATTATTGTTTACTATTTTGACTTATGACTGACCTACCATCACATATTTCCTTCATTGTTTCATCATAGTCATCATATCCCAATCTCTCGTGGTACTGTGTAAGGTAAGCGGTTTATTTAGTCATTTCTACATTGGCCTGTGAAGGGTAGGCTAATGTATGTGTGTTTATGTTTCACGATAACGGCTTATTATAGAGGTCCATATTGGCTGACGAAGGGTTAGGCTAATTCGTGTAAATTATTTAATGGCTAGTAAATCAGAAGATAAACCAACTATAATTATGTCATCACAGTCTTGGAAAACCAGAGAGGGGGTTTGAGGGGTGTCATTACTAGGCTAACGTCCGATTTGGAAGACTTTGTAGTTAGTGCAACTCTTGAACAGCTAGAAGCCAGGTTAGAGTACCTACAAACTACCTATGATCGTATAGTTACCCTTAATGAAAGTATTGTATCAGAGTTGGAAGGTGAGTCAGAAATTCATGCGGAGTACGAGCAGCGCGCTGTCCATGATGTTGCCAATTTAGAGGCAATACATTTACTGCGAAAGGTGGTAAAGAAAACAGAGATAGCCCCGACTAGCAACGCTGCCTAACATACAGATCCCCGCTGTGAAGTCAACTTGCCCAAATTAAACTTACCGAAATTCAGGGGAAACTTGACCGAGTGGTTGGCATTTTGGGACGTTTTCAAATCGACCGTGCATGATTCAACTCTTGACGATGTACGAAAGTTCCATTATCTTAAAGACCAACTAGAGGATGAGGCCTTGCATTTGGTAGAAGGTTTTTCCATCATAGGTGAAAATTATGATAGCGTTGTTGCGTTATTACAGGCAACGTATGGAGACACTCACCAGCTCAAGGTAGCCCACGTGAACACCCTGTTGAACCTAGCACAGCCTAGGTACAGGATCGATGAATTGAAAAAGTTCAGGGCAGACATGGAGTGTCACACAAGGTCATTAGATGCGTTGGGTGTAACCTCACAAGAGATGCTAGTCATAATCTTAAGACAGAAGTTACCTCTACCTATTCTAGATAAAGTTTGTACCTTTGATTTGGAGGAATTTAAAGTGTCATTTAGCAAGGAATTTAGCAACATACAATTGAATAATGGTAGGACGGTGGGTGGGTCAAAAGGGGCAACAACAAGGTTTTCAATTAATATGATGGTAGGATATAAAGGGAAAGTCGAAGAGTCACGCAAGAAACCACAAATGTTATGTAGGCTATGCAACAATCCCAAGCAAAAATGGCTAAGCTGTACCAAATATCAAACTAATGAAGCCAAATTAGCTCAAGCAAGGAAGCTAAAATTATTACAGTTTCTTACAGTAGATCCTCTGGAAAAAGGCAAACTATGCCTGTGTATCCAGCTCAGTACCAGTACTTGCACTGCTGCGGTCGTTCATGGTGTTGGCGGCGGCGGTAGCAGACGCAACATTTTTACTATTCTGTATTTTTGTTTTATAATCAAACTTCAAATCTTGTCTTCCCCATGCTTTATCAAGATTACTTTCAAACTCCCTTATTGATTCGGAATCGACTACATACTGGGGCAGTGCGTTCCACTCATTTACCACTCTATCACAAAATGAGTTCTTTGCCTTCTCAAGCCTATTTCTTTCTTTGTAAATTTTCTTAGAGTGTCCTCTCGTTCTTGTTCCCTCCCGCATCAAGAAGATACCTTCACACACATCCTCATCGTACTTGCCTGACACTATCCTAAAAGTCTCTATCATATCCCCTCTCTTTCTCCTATATGCCAGTGTCGGAAGCCCCAGTGTCCTCAACCTCTGCTCATAGCCTGCGTTCTTCAACGTTGGTATCAGCTTGCTAGCTCTCCTCTGCACTTTCTCCACTGCTTCTATATCCTTTACCATATATGGAGCCCATACCTGGTTCGCATATTCCAGGTGCGGCCTAACCAGCGCTGTATAGAGATTCCTGAAGATTTCTTCGTCAAGTGACACAAATGTCCTCCTTATCAGCCCTACAATTCTATTGGCTTTGTTTATCTTTTCCGCTAAATGTTCTGAGAAATTTAACTTACTGTCTATCACTACTCCTATATCCTGTTCTGCACTCACTTCCTCCATCGCTTCATACATACTGTATCCTACCTTGTCTATCTTGCTGGTCCCAATCTGCATGTACTTGCATTTTTTTGGATGAAAAGGCATTAACCAATGCTCAGACCATCCCTTCATGCCCTCCACATCTCCTTGAAGCAAACCCATATCTTCCTTACTCCTCACTCTTCTATACAGTTTAGTGTCATCCGCATACAGGTATACCTCACTTCCATTAGTTATAACTTCAGGCAAGTCATTGATAAATATAACAAACAGCAGTGGTCCCAACACAGATCCCTGAGGTACCCCACTTGTAATTTCCCTCCACCCCGAGCCTATTCCATTCACCAGTACCCTCTGTCTCCGATCTTTCAGGAAGGCTTCTATCCATTTCACACATTTCTCCCCTATATTATAGCTTCTTACTTTCTCTATTAACCTTTTATGTGGGACCTTATCGAAGGCCTTCATAAAATCGCAATATACCACGTCTATTACATCACCATCTTCTAGAATTTGCATCCAATCATCTACCACCTTAATTAGCTGTAGTACCGTCGACCTCCCCGGCAAGAATCCGAACTGTCTCCCACTGAAAAGTTGGTTTGACTTCATATGATCCATTATTCCTTCTCTAATTACCGTTTCCATTAGTTTACACACAACACTTGTCAAACTGACTGGTCTATAATTCCCTGGGTCATTTATCTTTCCCTTCTTAAATATAGCTGTTATGTTCGCCTCTCTCCAGTCCATCAGGATTTGTCCTGTATTAAACGATACCTCAAATAACATTTTCAATGGCTCTACTAACATCTCCCCTCCTTCCTTTATGATTCTTGGGTGTATCCCATCCGGTCCCGGTGACTTACTTCTGTTCATTTTTTCTATAGCCCTTCTTATTCTAGCATGGGAAAACTCTATTAGTTCTAGTGCCGGTGCCTGTTTGATGGGAATAGTAGGCACTGCATCCTCCGACTCCACTGTTAGTACCCCCCCAAAGTATTTCCCCAGCACCTCTGCTTTCTCCTTATCAGTCTCCGCTCTACTCCCATCATTCAACCCCCCTACCAGCTCTGGGATCCCTACTCTTCTTGTTAACTTTTCCTGAATGTACTTCCAGAATACTTTTGGATTATCCTTCACATTTCTAGCTATCTCTCTCTCCCTCTCCTTCACCCCCCTCCTTGTTTCCCACCTTATTTTATTGTTTATTTGTCTGCGTTCCAGATCCACTTCCTTAGCCTCTATACTAGTCCCCCTGTTCTTTTTTAACAATTTTAATCTTTCCCACAATCGTTTCTTTCTTCTAATCAATATCCAAAGCTTTCTTTTCATTGGCAATTCTGGGTTAGTTCTTTTCCTCAATTTTGTTTTATCCTTATATTCCCTTACTGGTACACTTTTGGATACAGCATTCTCCAGTGTGGCTCTAATTTTCCTCCACATTCCTTCAGCGTCTTCACCGTTCAAGTATTCCCCCTAGTCAATGTCCAAACACCGTCTCAGCAGCTCATAATCTGCTCTATCATACATGTATATTTTTCTATTGCTTCTATTATCCCTCTCTGATTTAATGTTACAACTAAAGCTTATACAGGCATGGTCACTACGACCTATAGGGCTATCCACATTAACATGTTCCACTATATCCTCTTCATTGCTAAAAATCTAATCAAGTACACTCCCCTGTGTCCCATCTCTATATCTTGTCATCTCTACAATATGTTGCGTTAAAAAACAATCTCTCACTTTCTCTATAAACTTATTTTCCAGGCTACCCTGTCCCGCTGGAGTAGTACAATTTGCCCAGTTGATCCTTGGCAAATTGAAATCTCCAATCAAAATGTTATATTTGTTCTCTCTATTATCTATCTCCTCCATTGCTTTCAGTAGGTTATCATCCTCTCCCCTGCTATTATTTGGGCTTCTATATATAGAGGCAATTATAATTGATCCTCTTACACATTTTACTTCAATACACAAATACTCACAATACTGCTGTCTCATATCCACCTCATTAACCTTGAGCTCTTTTCTTACATAAATAAACAGTCCTCTTCCAACCTCTGCTCTAATAGCATTTCTCTCATATAACTCAAAACCCTCCAAACTATATTCCACCAGTTCCCTTTCAATTCTAAAAAAAATTGGTCTTACTTCCTGTAGGGCTATGACATCAGGTTTTTCCTCTTCATCCAGCAACCTACATATCAGTTCTCTTTTCTTGTCCTGGGTAAACACATCCACATTACTAAACATAATCCTTAATCCATCTACCATTCCTTCAGCAATTACACCATCCCGCTCCTCCAGTCCGTACCCTACACCCCTGTTAGCACTACTGGGTCTGCCTCTTTGTCTCCTGTCTCTCCCTGTGAACACCTCCACCCCGTTCTCCTCCTCCGTCACAACTCCCATCACATTCATTATGCAAGGGTTGTCTAAATAAGGACCATGGTATGCAGGGTAAGTGTACTGCTTCCTATTTGAGTCCCTGTCGCAACTGTGAGGGCCATCACTTTGACCAATTATGCCCCACAGGTAGTCTAGTGAACGAGGAAAAAGTATGGGGTACTGCAACACTAATGCTAGGCAGTAGGAAAGACACCACCATTTTACCCACAATCAAGATACCCATAGAGGGTTATGGCAGGACACAAGTCTGTCAGCTACTCTTAGACCAGGGCTCACAACGATCCTTCATAAAGAGGTCGGTGCAGGACGGTTTAAAACACCGTCTAGTAGGTAGTGAGACCCTTAGGTTGCAAGGTTTCACAGGAGTGACCGACAGTAAAGACTACGAAGTTATTGAAGTTGCTTACATTTACCGTAAGAAGACACACTTCTTACAGTGTGTAGTGGTAGATGAACTCCCACACTATCAATCTGTAGGAATTCACAAAGTAGAGCATGCACTTCGTAGGAAAGGTATTTACCTGTCTGATCCCGTAGGTGACTTGAAGGAGGTGCACATACTGTTAGGAGCAGATTATTATTATGATGTAGTACACCCTGGATTTAAAAGAGAGAGTGGAGTAATCTTGATCCCTACTAAGTTTGGCTACTGCATGAGCGGTACAGTCCAAACTACCCAGTCAAATGTTCTTGTTGACACGGTATCCGTGTTGAGGACGAGCACGACCGCGGCAGAAGAGCTCATTAAAGATGAGACTCACGTTGATGACCCAAAGTTAGCTGCCGAGTTCGATCTAGAAAGACTGTGGAAACTCGACCACATAGGGATTAAAACTGTGGAGAATAACTATGAATAAAAAATTGCAATAGAGAAGTTCTCGGAATTTGTGCGTTACTTGACCACGGAAAAACAATACGAGGTTTGTCTACCCTGGAAACATGAGAATATCAGTTTGCCCACAAATTATGGTTTAGCGTTGGGTAGGTTGCGCGCACGAACCAAGCACCTACAAGGCTTATGACGAGGTTTTTAAAAATTATCTCGACCGAGGGTTTATTGAGGTCGTCGATGTGGATGAACCAAGGAATACCGGGAAAATCCATTACCTCGCACATCATGGGGTAAAAAAGGACAGTGTTTCCTTTCCCACCCCAGTGGTGTATGCCTGCTCAGCCCACCTAGGCCACAGTCCCAGTCTAAATGATTGTTTATTAACCGGCCCTTCGATGGTGTCGGACCTATCACAGCAATTACTGCGCTTTAGACTGGGAACGCATTCACCAGCGATATAGAAAAGGCCTTCTTGATGGTGAAATTGCAGAAGGGGGATAGAGACGTCACCCGGTTCCTTTGGTTCAAAAACATCGACGACCCGGAGAGTCCCATAGTGACTTATCGGTTTAAGGTAGTCTTGTTTGGCGCTACGTGTTTCGCATTTTTTATTAAACGCGACCATTAAAAAACATCTTGATGATTCTGAAGAAGACACGACTGAACTCGCTCGCGGATTATACATAGACAATTTGCAGGGGTCTAGTGATAGTGAAAAGGAACTAGTCGCAAACTATAGGCAGGCTAGTAGGTTGTTCACTGAGGCTCATCTGTTTCTCCGTGTGTGGGTTTCAAATTCTGTGTTGCTTTGGGATGGTCTAATTATTGATATGGTAGCTTCTGATAACCAAGAATATGCCAGAATCTTGGGGATGATATGGCAACCAGGGAAAGACACACTGATGTACCGGAACAAAGATTATACTAAACAGACAGGGACGCACACAAAACGTAGTCTGTTGAGTAAGGTCGCGCAATTTTTTGATCCTTTGGTTTTAGCATTACCTGTCACCATCAGAGCTAGGATTCTAATACAAGAAATATGGAGATGCAACGTGGGGTGGGACGAAAATTTACCCAATGATCTTGTTGAACAAGGTAGGTCCTTACTAGAAGATTATAACACCCTATGTACATTAGATTTACCGCGCCAAGTGGCCGCATTTGGACCCATGTCTTTACATGCATTCTGTGATGCGAGTGCCACAGCGTATGGAGTAGCTATTTATTGTGTTACCTCGTTTGGGATTCATTTACTCACTGCCCGGGTTAAGGTTGCACCGGTAAAGAGGGTCAAAATTCCCAAATTGGAACTAACTGCCATGCTGCTATTGGGACGTTTGGTTAACCATGTACGCACTTCATACAATAAGGAACTGCAACTAAGGGTGGTACACATAGGTGCGATAGCCAAATTGCACTAAGCTGGGTGCATAGTCAAAGGACATTGCCCGTCTATGTGCGCAATAGGGTGGATGAAATACGATCCCTATTACTAAATACCATCTATCATTATGTACCAACCAAGGACAACCCCAGTGACTTGATAAGTAGGGGAGTAACGGCGTCCTAATTAATTAAGTCCGACCTGTGGTGGCAAGGCCCAAAATGGCTACTCCATGAAGGGGAGTGGGCTGTTTGGAATGCCGAGGTTGAGTTGGCTTTGCCTTTAGAAACGGTGACAGCCGTCATTCAACCGACATCAACACCGAGTTCTATGTTAGAGTGAGTAAGGGTCGGTGGGTACAATAAGTTAGTCAGGGTCGTAGCTTGGGTGTTGCGTTACATCACCAATATAAAGGCCAAGCTACAAGGACGACTCTGCAATCTGGGTCAAAGCTTAAACGCAGAAGAAATAAAAGCAGCTGAGATAACACTAATTAAATGGGTTCAAGGGGAATCCTTCAGTCAGGAATTAGAGTCCATAAGAAGTTCTGGTAAGAATAAAATCACCTGAAGAATGACATAATTAGATGTGAGGGACGTCTAAAGTGGTCAGGTGAAGACGACTGTGCCAACAATGCCATCCTGATGACAGCAATACACCATGTCACCGATCTACTGGTACAACGCACACACAAGGAAGTAATGCACTACGGGGTCCACCACGTTATTTCTAAATTGCGTCTCAACTGGTAGATACCCAGAGTTCGACAGGTAGTTCGACGAGTAGTCAAAAGGTGTGTGGTGTGCCGTAGACTAAAAGGAAGACCATTTACGACTGGACCTGCTCCACCCTTGCCAGAGTGCCGCGTTAAGCATCTAGAACCCTTCAGAATTACAGGACTAGACTATACTGGCGCACTGAGAACTAGGGAACTAGACAAGGTTTATGTGTTGCTGTTTACTTGCGCCACTTAGAACTCTGTGACAATATGTCTTGTGAAGAGTTTTTGCTGGCATTCAGAAGATTATGTGCACATCGTTCCTTCCCTCATTTGATTCTTAGCGACAATGCTCCCACTTTTCTTCAAGCTTCCAGGTACTTGAAAGATATTAGCGACGATCCAACAGTTGTTGCTTACTTGGGAGAGCGGAAGTGCGAATGGAAGTTCATACCAGTTAAAGCGCTGTGGTTTGGTGGAATGTGGGAACGGTGTGTAGGCATCGTGAAGTCAGGCTTACGGGTGGTTGCAGGATGCGCCTTGTTAAAAAGGAGCGAACTAGTAACTGTGCTCACTGAATTTGAAGCGGTTGTTAATGATCGTCTTCTCACTTATGTATATACCGACCTGCAAGAACCACTGCCACTAACACCAGCGCATTTGCTCTACGGCAAGCTGTTGATTGCATTTCCTACTGATTTGCAGTCACAGGCAAAGTTAGAGGACCCTATGATGTTCACCGAGGCTGCGGTGTCACGGCGGTACCAGTATATTTCAAGGGTTATCGGTGATTTTAAAAAGAGATGGGTGAATGATTACTTATTGGCACTGCGTGAGAGGATATCCAAGACTGCTGGTCAGCACCCTCTGTAGGCAAGATTGTATTCATCCATGATGAAAATCCTAGATTGTACTGGAAATTGGGCCGCGTAGTGAGGGTGTACGAGGGCGAAGGCTCGGTAGGGCGAGTAGCACTGCTCAAGACAGCTACTGGGACTACTGTTCGTCCGGTCGCACGACTGTACGCTATGGAGCTTGGCTCTTCTTTTATTTTGTAATAGTATAGATATCTTATCAATATTTGTATTTTTGTACTATTGTTAATGTCTTGTCATGTTGCAAATTTGATTTAAAATAATATTTTGACATTTAACATGTAGTTTCTTTATTCATGCAGAGTTTAGTAAAATTTGCCAGAACGTCCCGGACTTCCCAAACTTGACTACTTCCTTTAACGTGACGATAGTGCGTTGTTATATGTGCGATTAGTTTGCTTGGGAAACAGATTAACTTGCTCATGTAGTAATGTACACCCTATGTGGTGGATTGTGTTCTTTTATTTAATAATTTTAATTTTAGTAAGCGTTGTTTCCACATAGCGATTCTGATAATTTAATTTGACTTTATATTGTCCTTGTCCCAATTTTGGTTTGTTTAGTTTGCAAGTTTTACATTTTAAAACATAAGAAGAAGCTCCACCTGATGATGCTGGATCCGAGGAGGCTGACTTAGCCGATCCACCACAACCCGTTGGGGATCCTCCTCGGATCGGGACTAGACCCAGACGCGCAGCCCATGGCGCCGTTGATATGTGGCGGAACAAGATTGCTTCTGGGCAACTCTAGATGTAAGGTGGGGTTCAGGTATTGTGTTTGGGGGGAAGTGTATCGTGGATTCACGAGAGTCAGTGGTATAACATACGTTTTCTATGTATCATACCCAATATACAGTATGTAAGTATGTAAGCTTGACAGTAAGTATGTAAGCCTAATAGTTTTAATAAGGCCTATTATTCAAAAGTATAGTATTTACGAGTCTTTAGGAATGCATATATGATTTATCATATAGCCATGTCGTAATATTATAAAATGTGGTCCGATATTTACCGCTAGACATTCGCTACACACTTAGCAGTATCCGCTAGATTAGTAGCACAGGCGATGATGAGTCTAGCGTGACGTCGACGCGTCAGAGCTCTTTTGTCCACCATCGAGACAACACTACCTCCACTCCTTAGTTCGCCACGATCCTGGTTCCGGCTTCATCAGCTCTCATCATTACTTCATCCGACTGACAGCTAAGCTTATAATATCATGATTTAGACTTCTTCAATATTATTTATCCCTTTTTTGTTAAGGTGCACCCTCGTGGTCCCCTCGAGGTAAACAACTGCCCAATACGGTTCGAGAAGTAGCCATTTGTCTACCATCCACCAACAAACATCGATTTCCACATTACCTAACTACAACTTTTCTATGGTGATTTAATAGCGAGTTACACTCCCGGTATTTGTTCTTCATTTACATTTTATATGAGCGGACCTTTTCAGTCTAAGTAGGGTATACTCAACTTCTTTAAATCCGCCATACCAGCTTTGCAAGATGATACTAGTAATAACATATTTTCTAAAGAGTGTTTATTAGATAACAAAACAAAATATATATACACCTCATTGTTTTATCGAGGAATTCAGTGTAGAATGTGGGTTTATAACACTGAACTTTTCCTTCCGTTTCTCAGTGTGTGTGTGTGTGTGTATGTGTGTGTGTGCGTGCATGCGCTAATTAATCTAAAAAAGTGTCACGTGAAAATCAATTGATAATAACCTCTGAGAGAGAGAGAGAGAGAAAAAAAATACCTATTATGATACAAACAAATAATTATAGCAATATTGTCCTATGTACCGCCCAGCGTGTGCGAGTACTGTGTCTGTGTGCCCTGGCTGTGGTAGCGCAGGTGGTGGCGCCTGCCTAGACACCACGATCTCTGCTAGACACGACCACATGGGCGTGGGACGGGGGTGCAATCATAGACAGGTGCCGCATACCTAATATTTTGTTGTAAAACTTAGTTGGGGTACTGTACAACCGAGTTACGTTAATGTACGGTAGTATACTTTCAGCGATCCACAATGCGTGATGGTGGTGCATCGTAGTGATCAAATACTGATGATGGCAGATGTACAGCGAAGTACGAAGGTGTTATGGTGTTGTACGACGGCTGTACAGTAAAGGTATGGTGACCTATGGCATGCTACAAATGAACTGCACCAGGTGTTTGGGGCATACAGTATATAAAGGAGTACAGTCACCTGAACACATACCTGCACATCTCAGTATGGATAACCTCGACATTTTGAAGACGCATTTTGAACTAGAGGCACAGAATGCAGAATTGCTATTTTTGTTTCTTTCTATTAAGGAAATTGAAGAGGAAGAAATGCAGTAGATAAGAAGTGTGGACCAGGTCTGATGAGGTCACGGTAAAATAGCATTGCTTTGTCTTACCACGGTGCATGATGGAGGCACCACGACAGTGCATCGTGAAGTATGGCATTGCACGGTGTTGCTACGTTTCCAATACCCGGTTTTTTCATTTGTCACAGCAGAAATTTTAGTTATTGCTAAATCCCCTTTCCCACCAATAAGAATCAGGCACCAACTTGCCACGAAACACGGTTCATGACCTATTTGGTATCCAAGTTTGGATATTATCAGGATACCTCCTGATGTGTCCAAACATGTTCGACCATGTTCGAAAATTCCCTGGTGTGCGCCGATTTCTGTCCAGTCCGAGAGGCGCTTCTTGCCATTCCGTGCCGAATCCAAGGTTATTTTTGTTGCACCAGCGCGCATTTTTAATTTTTTGAAGCAACGGAAAACTGTTGGAAAAAACGTTACAAGGCCTTGTTATGGCATCAAACTGCACAGAATACCAAGAAATGCCAAGGTCGGTCAGTCAGTCAGTCAGTCAGTCAGTCAGTCAGTCAGTCTCTCTCTCTCTCTCATATATATATATATATATATATATATATATATATATATATATATATATATATATATATATAGGGGAGGTGTGGCAGAGTGGTCTTGCCACTGGACTGGTAATCCAATGGACCCGTGTTCGAATCCCAATAAGTCAATGGGAAGATATTATTGGGATGGAATTTGTGCTGTACCTAGTTTCAGTGCATTACCACAGCACATCGAAATGCCAAAAAAATACCCTCATTGTTCCCTGATTAAATAGCATTGTATGAATATTCCCATATTCAAAATATGTTACAGGGGGGCAATGCCTAGTGAGTTAATTGCTCAATAGGTGGCGTTCTGAGAGTGAGGGTCCGAGTGTGGGGGATGGGGATGAGACTGTGAAGCGCAGAGGCGGAGCAGCTTCAGAGATGGAGTTGCCTCGAGCCGGCATGCTTCGCATGTCTCACTCCCTAGACTGGAACAAGACCTCACGTGCCTCACCGTGTTCAGTGGTGTAGTGTAAAGGCTCTCAGCCTATGCCCGAGAGGGAGTAGTTGCATTATAGATTTTTTTTGTTTTTATATATATATATATTATCAATCATATACCTTCCACTTCATCATAACACTGTCACCTGTTGTTATCATACAGCAACAAATTCCCCTCACTCCATATTTGTTATTCTTAACATTCCAAGATTCTAACATTTCAAATTTATTCTCGAAATAGATATTCAGACAATGTGTAAAAAATACAATTGCTGTCAAAAACTACATGTACCGATAACTAAAATAATATATGTGAAAACTGATATGTATTGTATGTATTTATTACAAATGACTAATATAATGTACCATTTTTTTAGGTCTGTATTAAAGCTTCTGCTTAACAGACCCAGTCATAATTTGATTGTGTTTGTATAAAAAAAAAAAAAAAAAAAAAAAAAAAAAATGCTGTTACCATTGTTGAACTATATTTTCATCTTGTAATTATATATTGCTAAATAGTTTTTCATATTATGACTCCGTCCGTTTGTTTTTGTGAATGTGTGTGTGTGAGAGAGAGAGAGAGAGAGAGAGAGAGAGAGAGAGAGAGAGAGAGAGAGAGAGAGAGGGTAGCACCTATTGATCAATACTATGCAAAGTCGATGACGGATGACTTTTATGGGAAGTAACGACCCAATCTTTTGAAGGGATTTGGTTTAATTTCGGGCAGGCCCACGTAAGTGTGGTGGTGCTGCTAGGCAAAGGTAGAACTGTACTGGTCAATTAACCTG
Source organism: Paralithodes platypus (assembly GCA_032716605.1). NCBI lineage: Eukaryota > Metazoa > Arthropoda > Malacostraca > Decapoda > Lithodidae > Paralithodes > Paralithodes platypus. The sequence goes on from CM064523.1 coordinate 37,093,242, forward strand.
GCTCTCTATTTATATTGTTTGGAAACAAAATTCGAGGGTTGTCTTGGCATCCATGGGTTTCCGTAGATGGTTTGTAGTAGTTCCAAGCTAATATTTATTGTTCAGTAGGTTATTCCGTAACTACAACATAGCGCCCCAATTTGACAGCAAAATCGGGGACAAAATCTCAGGGTTCATCACAATTTCCAGTTCCTGGTAAGTCGGCACATGGTTCTTGTAGGTGGGAAAGGGGCTTAAGGTGATGCCCGGTTTCACCATCAGTTACGGCAGAAATGTTATGTTTTGTGTAGACTTAAATGTTCTGCTGGGAAGCTGGCGAGCAGGGGTGCCGGTGTGAGGTGCTAGAGTGACACCGTGACAGAGTGACAGGTTAAAACAGCTCATATATTGGATTCAACAATAGGAGTACACTTTCACAATGCAATAGTTGTAATGAAAATGTACATAATCGATGTATTTACATTAATAGTAGAAACGAAGTGAAGTGTGTTAAATGTAAGACATCAGCTGTACAAAATCAGACGCACATTTGTGATATTTGTGAATCACTCATAACACGACGTCAGAGGATCCAAAACTGTGTAAAGTGTAAAACTATAGCTCACATGAAGTGCATTTCTAAGAAGACCGACAGTAAAGAACATGAAGTTTTATGCAATAAGTGTGCCTTGCATTTATTACCGTATGCTAATGTAAATGAACCATATGACAACTCAGAATCCAGCCAGGACACTTTCAAAGATGAATATAGAGTTTTCACCAACCAAGGGCTCCATTGTATCCACATCAACGCCAGATCAATGTATCATAAAGTGTCAGAAATAAAATTATTAGGTGATAAGACCAAAGCTTCAATAATTGCAATTACAGAAACCTGGCTGGACTCTAGTATAAACGATGGTGAAATAAACATTCAAGGTTTCAATATGGTTCGTAATGATCGTAACAGACAAGGGGGAGGAGTATGTCTGTATGTAAAAAAACAACCTCATACACACAATTAGGAACGACCTCATTGTAGAACACCACGAAGCTCTTTGGATTGACTTACACCTGCCTAGGACAAAACCCATCACAATTGGAGTGTGCTATAGGCCACCAGACGACACACAATTCTTAAACAAATTTTAACGAACTTTGTCATTACTAGACCCCCGGAATGAATCTATTATACTAGGGGATTTTAACTTGTGTTACAAACAACGAAATAATAGGCTTGTACGAGAATACAGGCACATACTGACAATGCACAATCACAAACAACTCATCACAACCCCCACACGTATCTCTGATAACACTGCTACAATATTAGACCATGTAAATTGTAACAGAGAGGACAAAATATCACAATCAGGGGTTATACAAACGGGGATAAGTGATCACTTCGTCACATATTGTACACCTAAAACTCCAAAAATTACCCTAGATAATCACAATGTCATTAGAACAAGGTCACTCAGAAACTACAAAAAAGAAACATTTTTGGACATTTTATGGAATACAGATTGGTCTCCAGTGTTTGGAAATACAAACATTCATGACGCATGGGTTGGCTTCAGAACCATCATCACAACATCCTAGACGAAATAGCTCCTCTGAAAGACATACGAATTAAAGCAAGGTCAGACCCATGGATCAACAATGACATACTACACCATCTGGAGCATAGAGACAATCTGTTAAAAAGGCTAGTGAAACATAGACAGGATCAAGGACTGAAACATGAGTTCAACAAGGCTAGGAATAAACTAAGTAGGAAAATTAAATCAGCTAAATCTAATTATTTCCACAATAAGGCAGAGTAATATCAGAGTAACCCCCAAAAACTATGGAGACACTTAAAAACAATGGGCTACAGCAACAAGGCAAGGGATTCATCTAACACTAATATTGCTCTCAAAATTAATGATCAGGTTTGCCATGATAAACGAACAAATTTCAACCTACTTCAACTCCTTCTTCACCTCCATAGCAAACACACTAGCACAGAACCTACCGCAACCTCGCAACAAATACACCACAACAACTGCCACCTTTCAAAATTTCAACATGGATAAAGACCGAACTCTTTTGGATTGCAAAATGTTACACCAAAATACACATTTGAGGAGCTCTCTAACCTAAATGTACATAAAAGCTCAGGACCAGACAAAATTTCTGCCAAATTTCTACGAGATGGAGCCATTGGTATAGCAGGTCCCCTAACCCACATCATCAACCTGTCAATTAACACCAACACTGTACCTGCTGAACTGAAGGAAGCTATTGTAACCCCTCTATTCAAGAAAGGAAATAAATTAGATGTTAGTAACTACAAACCAGTTACCATATTATGTATTGTATCAAAAATCCTTGAAAGAGATGTACACACCCAAATTGAACACTACCTCAAAGAAAATGATCTATTTTATAAGTTTCAATCAGGTTTCAGAGGCATGTACTCGACAGACTCCTGTCTAATCCATTTAAAAGATCACATTCGTAATGAAATGTCTAAAGGTAACTACACCGGTATGGTTCTTCTTGACCTAAAAAAAGCGTTTGATACAGTAGACCATAATATCCTATGTAATAAACTACAAGCAATGGGCATTGGGTCAGTGAACTGGTTTAAATCTTATCTTAGTAGTAGAACACAAAGATTCAAAATTGATGATAATCTTTCTGATCCTATGCCAATTAACTGTGAGGTCCCACAGGGAAGCATCCTTGAACCCTTACTTTTTCTCTGTTATGTGAACGACATGGAGCTGAGCGTATCGTGTAAATTATTACTGTATGCTGACGACAGTGTGCTTCTGGTTTCATGAAAAGACCCAATAATTATTGCCGCCTCACTTTCCAAAGAACTAGAAACATGTAGTGATTGGCTAGTGGACAATAGACTATCTCTTCACCTGGGCAAGACAGAAGCCATCTTATGTGGAACAAAACGCAAATTGAAAGACATTGATGGCTTCTCGGTCAACAGTAATGATATTCCCATAACAACAGTGTCACAAGTGAAATATCTCGGACTAAAACTGGACTCGACTCTGTCAGGTGAAACAATCTTGGAATCGATCCTGAGGAAATGTAGAGCACGTATTAAATACTTGTATAGACAGGTGGGATGCTTGCCAGTGGCGACCAAAAAGACCCTATGCCAAGTGCTTGTTCAATGTCATTTTGACTATTCTGTGTCATCCTGATACTCTGCATCATCTAAATCAGCAAAGCACAAACTTCAGGTCACTCAAAATAAAATGGTTAGGTTCATGCTGAACCTAGGACCCAGATCGCATATTGGCCAGGAACAACTTCAGTCACTTGGTATGTTCAACACTACAACTACATCACACTACAACACACTCAAACAGTTTGCATCTAAGCTGCTTGTTCACCCACGACACAGAAACTTACTTCCACTAGACCTACACGTGCAGGTCGTCATTTCAACACACTCCAACCAATAAGAGCAAGAACTGACAGATATAAAAATAGTCCTATCCCAACCATTGTTAATATTATTAATAATGTGTAATAACGGTCTGTCACACCATATATACGCGCCCACCTTTAATAATATATGCATAAGTGTGTGTGCGTGTGTGTATTAGAATATAATTATGTATGTATTTGCTTGAGTTTGTTTATGTATATGTGTATATATGTATCTATGTATGTGCAGTATATGTGTATGTATGTGTGCGTATATGTGTATGTATGTATGCGTTATTTATGTATATATATATGTGTATAGTGTATACTGTTTGTGGTTCGAGCCCGGCTGAGAGTATCAGGTAGGATAAGAGAAGAGCATATATGCATGTAATGTGCATATATTTATGTATATGTATGTCTGTGTGTACGTGCTGTCAATGGTTCGAGCCCAGTTGAGAATATAAGGTATATAATATATATATGTACTGTACGTGTATTTATATTTATATGGTCATATGCACATATGTATGTAAATATACGTACATATGAGCGAGAACATATTGCTCACTAGCGCAACTTCTGATTATAAATCTATGCATAAGCATTATCTATTATTAAGTGTTCGCGTATCTACATCCATGTATTTCCACCCTTAACAATAGAACGCCCAGCTCTTCCATATTTCGCCTTGTGTCTCACACACACACACACACACACACACACACACACACACACACACTACCGAGGATTAACCTCCCATTGTAGTACCCGCACCCTCTTTACCTGACTTACCAAAACAGTTTCTGTAAGTATGTATGTTTGTGTGCATACGTGAGCGTTTGTGTATACGGACTTGTGCACACTTACTGCATGTTCTTATGTTCCTATATATGTATGTATATGTATGTGCGCACGTACGTGTATATACGTATGTTCTGTATATGAGTAAGTAAATAAATGTGTATATGTACTGTATATCACTTACTCTCATGGTTATTTTATGATAATTTGTATTCTGCACATGCATCATTATTGTATTTATTTATTTTGTTTGTAAACTAAGCTTACCATCCTCATATCTGTACATCTCATGTTCATCCACTAAATTGTAAAATGTGTATTTTCAGCTCATGAGGCTGCCATTCTTTAATAAACCGTTTATTATTATTATTATTATTATTATGTCTCTGACAGGGCCAAACAAATCAGACTCATAAATGCCTTCAAGATATTTTGTGATAGGGCTCCAGAGTATTTAAAGATAAATTTTGTTAAAGCAAATGAGAGGAAAGAACTAGACAAATAAGGAATAGGATGTATAATTTTACGGTCCCGAGAATCCAAGGACAGGGTAAGCTAACATTCTTCTTCACTGCCATCAAAGACTGGAACAACCTACCCCAGGCAGTCCGTGAAAAGAGAACACTGTATTCATTCAGACGTAGCTTGAAGGAGCACCTGAACCGGACAGCTGCGAGAAGGGAGCACCAAGCTTATGTCTACTACTAAATACGACATAAGAGATAGGCAAAACAGACTGAAATGAATACTGAAATATTTTGACCAGTCCAACTGTAGAATATACGGTATCTTAATTATAACCCCCTAGAAATACTTTCTCTAAAGTATCTACTTTTTTTGTATCCTCCCCTTTTTCCGTAGCTAACCTAATCCCCACAAGGACCCCAATGGAAATACGCCTAACGGCCTTATTGGGCTATCCTTAGTTGGAATTATGCAAAGCTGGTACATGTCATATTTGTAACATATTATGTGGTACCAACATTGTAAAATGCTAACTAAATAAATATTATTATTATTATTATTATAGCTGTTTTAACCTGTCACTCTGTCACGGTGTCACTCTAGCACCTCACACCGGGACGGTGGGGCAGGGCACAGGGTGTTTCACATGGTCGCGGTACCGATTCGGAGCGTGGATCGTGGAACACCTTGAGCCTATTCCTGTATGTGTGACTACTCCTTAACTAAAGCAACGATCTCACCCATTCATGATAATAATTATGCATTCATTTTATGTTTCTTTTTAGTTTTATATTTTGATTTTGTTCCCTATGTTGGTGACGGAGACACAAGGCAGGCTGCCTGTAACGAACGTCTCCCCCAAAGCCAAAAGAGTGACCGAACCAAATTAAAAATGCTTGGGCACACGAAGTTAAAAGCAATATAAGTCATGAGATGAAGGAAAGATTGATTGATGGAGAGAGTTCTGGCTATTATTTGACGAATGTACACTGATTAAGAAGGATATATGGAAGTCCGAGGGTTAATTTAGATTGTTTCCCACAGATCCTTCCTAAGCTGTGTAAAATCGTCTAATGATAGCCAAAATATACAGTACTGTCATAATGCAGCATAATCCACAAAGGATTAAAGACAACACTCCTTCAAATCTTTGTATGACTAATATTTATGTAGTTTACCATACATCAATATTATACATAAAGAGCAAGAAATTGAATATATAGATAAACCAATAAACTGTGTTCTATGTGAGCATAATAATATATTAATGTATATCAATATATACACATAAAATACGTATATAGATAAACCAATGAACTGTGTTCTATGTGAGTAAAATAACGTTTATATATGTTATCATATAACATAATCTGCCAGGTGTGTATGTATACACACAGTTTGTATTACACACATGAAGGGGAAAAGATGGGATCCAACTGAAAACAACTATTATATGATAATAATTAGCAGGGAAAATGAAAATACAAAAGGGAACACTAGAGAGGAAAGCAGGGAGGGAGAGAAACTGAGAGACAGAGAAATGGGAAAGACGAAAACAGTGGATATTACAGATAACAGCAGAGTAATGAGAGAGAGAGAGAGGTTAAAAGGATGCATGGAACAAAGGCTATCAAGCACAATAGGTATATATCTGACAAACATTGTTTGATGTAAGATTCGAGGAAAATCATGAAAGGAAAAAGGGACAGAAGGAATAGTCTTTCCTTTCTTTTTGAGTCTCGTGATAGTTGGGTGAGAGACGGAGGTATTCATTGGGAGTAATGTTTAGTGGCTTGGTTCTTTCGTGTATAACCTTGTAGAATCTATTTTTTCTATACTGTACAGGAATAGATATTTTTGTATATTTCGAACGCCTAAATCGGTGGTTCATGAGTGTTAGAAGTCTTACTTTAATGTGGATTCACATTCTTCATTTAGAAAATGTATTTACTGCATGAATTTCGAGATATTTGAAGAGTTGTTAAATGCTTCATTCGGGTTTCTTACCCTGTTTAAGTCGGCAATTCATTTTGTGTCTCGACAAGAATTGACTGACTAGTTGATGGTTCATTGTGATTATCGCCATATAATCGTAGTTAATGTTGGAGGTTTAACTAGCCAGGGAAGTCAGTCTTGATCATTTCGCCGTCCGAGCAGGTTAGTTCCAGCTTGTTGTGAATAGTGAAGTTAAAAATAAGTATTGTGATGGATACATTAGTAGCATTATGGTGATTTGTCTCTGAAAGTCGGAGTATATTATAAATTGTGAATCTTTGCATTTCTGTTCTTTGCTGTTGATAACTTTACATTTAAAAGTTAATTGTGTTGGATTTGATTGTTCTTTTGTTTGGTTAAGCTGAGAGTTTGCTACTTCGTATCAAGTAAAGGAAGCTTATAGTTGTCCAGTGAAGGGTATTAATTATTAATGTCATTGCCTGATTCCCCTTTTGATCAGTATGGAAGACTCGGACCCTACCCGTGTCAAGGGCCGGACAGGGAGGCGTCCTATCAGCCGATGAGGGAGTGTCGCCTGGGACCCACCACATCGGACTGCCAAGCTGTTAGAGAGGGGCGTGTTTTGGAAGGTGACGCCAAAGCGCTCATATTCCGCTGCTGTTTGGGGTGACGTGTGAAGTCATCACACCAGAAGGGCTAACAGAAGTCGATCCCTTATACACTGGTGATATCCCTCCAACTTCCCTTTCCTTTTCTCTTCAACCTTGTATATATACTGTATATCTAAGACCACCAAATCCAATTTCTTATTTATCTAATTAATTATTCCATTCATTTGAGATCCCCGTCCCCCTATTAATATCCATACAATTATTTTAATTTATCTTTTAATAAATAACAAAGAAAACCTTGTGCCTACTTATTGTCCCCTGTGAATTAATAGGAATTCTGATTGAACCTTTACATAGTGGCGACCTTGCCAGGATTCCTATTCATTTTCGGGGATGTGAGCTGCACAGGACTTCAGTTTAAGTAGGAACATATCCTACACTTACCGTCCTTGGGGCCCGGAGGTAAGTTATTGTCTCGGTATCCCAGAGTCAATTGAGAAAATGAAGAGTTGATAGATTCTAGGTGCAGAAACACTTCTTCTAGGATCTGATCAACTAGGGCCTCAATACTCATTGGATAACCCAAATACGTAAGTTCATTAGATCACCAAGTGTTCTCACCATGGCAGACCTAGACTTTAATACTCTAAAACTTTAAGCTGAATCTCTTTGTCAGGCGAAGATATTGCTAAGTATGTACTTCAGCAGCAAACTATGGCCAGGGAAGAGAGGGCCAGAAAATGGGAGGAGAGGGCCAAAGAACTAGAAGCAGAGGAGAGGGCCAAAGAACGAGAAGCTGAAGAGAGGGCCCAGGAGCGAGCTTACCAATTAGAATTGGCCAAAACTAGTGCCAATCAACGTAGCTCACCTATTATCCCTGTCAACACAGATGGAGTAGTTTGCCCCAGCTTGCCCGTTTTCAAAGACAGTGATGACATGTCCTCGTATCTGATTCGCTTTGAGAGGGTTGCTGACTTACTGAAGATCACAGAGAAATCTTTTGCAGTTTGCCTGTGAAGTCTTTTAACTGGTAAGGCAGTAGACATATATACCTCATTAGCTCCTGAAATAACAGCCGATTATCAACAACTGAAATGTGCTCTTTTACGGGGGTTCAATAAAACCCCTTCACTTTATCGTCAGGACTTTGGATCTGAGAAGATTCGCCCTGGAGAGACATTCCAACAGTTCTCCATTAACTTAGGGAGATTATTTGACCAGTGGACAAACAGCTGGGGACTAGAGAGACATTTTGATGCTCTTAGATCATTTGTTATTTTGGATCAGTTCATTTCCTCTTTACCAGCAGACCTTCGAATCTATTTGAAGGAACATGATGTTAAGACTTTGGAAGAAAACTTATAGCTGGCAGACAACTGGGCTTCAGCTCACAACTCTTATCCAAAGGTCAGTAACACCCAGGAACGTGGAAAGAAGAGGCTAGAACCGAGGATGACTACTCCCCAGGCTGCAGTTGGAGACACCAACCTTAAACTCAGAGGTAAATGTTTTGGTTGTGGAAAATCTGGGCACAAACAGATTAAATGTCCTAAGAACCCATTTACATTTAGATCTAAATCAGAGCCAGGTCTTAAGGTAGGATTTTGTTTTGATGACTCATCCGCCAAAGATTTTGTTTCTGAAGGTACAGTAAATGGTGATAGAGTTCAACTATCCTAAGAGACACTGGCTGCTCTTGTATAATTGTCTCAGAAAATGAACTGCCTAACTTAGATTCCTCTCTGTCCGAAGGTAAAGGTTGCTGATTATCTGGGACGAGAAGACTTATTTCTTCGGGTACGATGTTATATTAAGTGTCCATACTATGAGGGTTGGGCTGATGTATTATGTGCCCCTATAAAGTTTTGTAGTGTCCTTATAGGTAATGTCCCCGGCGCTCGAGATCCTGATGTTTCGCCCCAAGTTCGAAAGCCAGAGAAAGTCCATGCTGTACAGACCAGGTCATCTAGGTCTAAGGTAACTCATCCATTAGTCTTTCCTAAGCTGCAACCATTAAACATCACCCCAGCTGAATTTGCTAAGTTACAGAACTCTTGTTCCTCCTTGTCTTCAATTAGATATAAGGTAGAGTCTGGAGAGGAACATACTACACGTGATGGTACTGTGTATAAGTTTGATGCAGATGAGGGTCAACTGTGCTAGCACTTGCCCATGAGAGTCCTATGGCTGGTCACTTTTCTCATTGGAAAACTATGATGAGAGTGGCAGATCAATTCTTCTGGCCCTGTATTTCAAGTGATGCTAGAGATTTATGTCGGTCTTGCGATAAGTGTCAACGCATGTCTCCTAAAGGTAGGGTAAAACCAGTTCCCCTTAAGCAGATTCTAATTTCCACTGAACCATTCTCAAGAGTTTCCATTGATCTAGTAGGTCCCTTGTCCCCACCAACGTCGGAAGGACACCAATATATACTCACCCTGATTGACTATGCTACTGGATTTCCCGAGGCCATACCTCTTAAAGGAATTGATGTTATGTCTGTTGCGGAGGCCCTCCTAATAATCTTCTCCCGGGTAGGTATTCCTAAGGAGATTCTATCTGATTGTGGAGCTCAATTCAAATCTGCCCTCATGAAAGAATTACATCAGTTGTTGGGTGTAAAGCCTTCTTTCATAACTCCATACCACCCTAGCTGCAATGGACGTATTGAGAGATTCCACTCAACTCTTAAAGCCTCTCTGTTCATCCAAACCTAAAGAATGGCACCGGTACCTCATTCCGACTATGTTTGCTTTACGAGAAATTCCCAGGGATAGAACTGGATTATCAACTTTTGAACTTTTGTTTGGTCGTGCTGTAAGAGGGCCCTTGGCTGTTCTAAGAGATTTGTGGGAGGATAAGAGTGTGAGTGAGGATGACCGGTCCTCCTTTCAGTATGTTATTGAGTTGAAAGACAAACTAGCTGAATGTGCCAAGATTGCAGCTCAGACTGCTGATGTTAGTGCTCAGAGATACCGTTCTTATTTTGATCTGAAATCTCAAGACAGGCAGTTCAAGAAAGGAGATGAGGTTTTAATATTGCTTCCAGACAATAGAAATAAACTATTGATGTCCTGGAGTGGACCTTTCCTTGTTCTAGAAAGAAGAAACAGAGTCAACTACCTTATAGACCAAAATGGAGTTCAGAAGTTGTACCATGCTAACCTTTAGAAGAAGTATCACCGTCGAGCGACTGTTACTGACGCTCATGTGATGAAGGGTCATTCTTTAATGGTAAGTCTGTTAACCTCCTTCATCTAGTCCAAGCTTGCATTGTAGAAGAAAAAGAGGACCAACAATGCGCACTCACTCCGGATGGCATTGCTACAGCAGACTGTGATTCAAAACTATCTGAGATTTCTAGGAACTTGCTGGAGAGAGAGATGTCGGATGTAGATGGTATCTTATATTCATATTCAGATGTATTTTCAGGATCTCCGGGGTTTACTTCATTGGTAGTTCATGAAATCTCCTTGTCGACCACCGAGAGACTGAAGTCTAGATTATATCCTGTTCCTGTGCACTTACAATCTTATTTTGAGCAGGAAGTAGACAAGCTGTATGAGCAAGAAATTATCCAACCATCAGACTCTCCCTAGTGTTCCGCTGTTGTGATGATCCAGAAACTAGATGGGAGCTACAGGATGGCTATTGACTACAGTACCTTAGTCTTCGATGCTGAACCCGCTTGTACTATTGAAGAGGATTTGCATAAATTCAGTGGGTCTAAGTATTTTTCAGAGTTAGATTTGACAAAAGCCTACTATCAGGTTCCACTTTCTGAGCAGGCAAGGAAGTACACTGCTTTTCCTACCCATAGTGGTCTTGTGGAGTTTTGTAGGTTACCGTTTGGGCTAGTCACTGCTTGTGCAACATAAATTCGGTTGATGCGCTTGGTTTTAGCTGGATTAAATAATGTTGCCTTCTACTTTGATAACATCTTTATCTATTCAAAGACTTGGGAGGAGCATCTGAAAGCTTTGGCACCTGTACTGGAACGACTGCGGAAATACAACCTGACTGCTAGGCCAAGTAAGTGTAGGTTTGGTTTCTCAGAAATACAGTATTTGGGTTTCACTGTAGATGGCAATTTCTTGAAACTGCCGCAAGACAAAATTGAATCCCTAAAGAGGGCTCCACCTCCAGCAAGAAAAGAGACTCTTAGATTCTTCCTGGGGATTTCTTTCTATCGGAAATTCATTCCTAATTTGTCTAATCTTTGCTCAGAAAAGATGTTCATGAACCCTTGATCAGGACCAACGACTTGATGGATAAGTTTAATAAACTAAAATCTATTATATCTAGGAAACCCATTCTTAGGATACCGGACACTGATCTCACTTTCGTTCTCAGGACTGATGCTTCAAATTTTGGTTTGGGTGACGTCTTATTGTAGTATGTTGACAACCAGCCATATCCTGTCGCCTATGCCAGCCGGAAACTGCTTGATAGAGAAAGGAGGTATTCCACCATAGAACGTGAATGCCTTGCTATTGTGTTTGGTGTCCAGATATTTGAATACTATCTAATGGGTAAGGAGTTCATTCTTGAAAATGATCACAGGCCCTTAATCTACATGAAAAAGTCCAAACATGCAAACAGTAGCCTAACCCGGTGGGCACTAACTCTTCAACCTTTTAGATTCAGACTAGTTCATGTTGCTGGCCAGGACAATGTTGGGGCAGATTTCCTAAGTAGAATTGAGAAAGACTAGGTGAGGTACAGTTGTGGACAGATGAAACAGATACAGCCTTGGTCTGTCCAAGACCTTAATAGAGGGCAGCACAATTAGTGCCCATAAATTATCTGGTAACAGTGATGGTGTGGGGGTAGTAGGTGAAGGTATGGGGTGGAAGGAGGGAGGCGAGGGAGGGGGAAGGAGGGTACAGGAGTGAGAGGGGGAACTAGCGGCGAGGTGGTAGCAGGTGGGGGTGGAGGGAAGTGGTTTTCCAAATACTTTACTGTGAAAGAATAATTAATTTTGTGTTTTGATCATTATGTGGGATCATGAATGCGAAATATTGGAGTCGTGAGGTGTGTGTAAGATAATAAACTCGCTAAAGGCTGCTAACCTGCTATTGCTCTCTCTCTCTCTCTCTCTCTCTCTCTCTCTCTCTCTCTCTCTCTCTCTCTCTCCATATACAATATATATGTGACATATAGGCATTTAAATATATGATATCTTAAATATCTAATGTAGTACTACTTTATTTGTGTTCTCTGTTTAGAGCGCCTACTGAGTTGTGATATCGGGAACGTGGTATTGTTCAAACATGGGAGCGTCAGAAACAACTGAACTACCTGTTGGTTATTTAACAAGGGGAAATATAGAAATTGATAATATTTGTCAGTTGGTGAGTCAGTCAAACTTCCAATATTATAGTTAGTGTTTCAGCATAATGGTGAGTGTATATGTCATGGTAGTAACGAAAGTATGTAATGCATATATGGTGTATATACAGTAATACGGTATCAATGACACGCCAATTAAAGTGTTTTCCAAGTGTACTGGAGGTGTTATCAGTGTTGACATTGCCACGGGTATATCATCGCTTTTCATTATATACGTCCATAAACATGTAAACAATATAATATAATAAATGAATAAATGAATGCACAAAGGATGGCTAATATATATTTACATAGCAATACACCTGTTCAAGAAAAGCAACCAGTTATATATATAATGTGTCAATATAATCCTCAAAGTGTCGGTATAGAGGCGCAAAAGACCATGTTATAAAATAATATCCCCACATTAAAAACTACGTTATATGTATTGGTCAAACCTCTTGGTAGATATGCTTAACAATAATGACGCAAGGGTGGTGTAAGCTTAATTAATATCAAATGAAAACACGATTATTCAGAACCTTTCCGATATACCAGGTGTTTTTTGTTACGTGTTGACGGCATCAGTAGAAGTGAAAGCGTTCAATGAGATAGCGTTAGGGCCATTCCTTGCTACGGGTTCTAAGCTGTATACAGTTGGTTAGTGTCTCAGAGATATGAGGATACGCTTCTTCACTTATTATGGCATATAGTAGATAAGTTCATTAATTTTTGGCGGGACGTCTTGTAGTTGGAGGAGTAATTGAGATAGCTATTACCGATTTTATAGATAAATAGCATTCCAAAGTTAAGGAACATCCAATAATGGTCGCGAAATTAAAGTGAAAAAGCATACACGTATTAAGAAAGGGTTGGGAATACATTACAATGAAAATACTGAATAGGATTGTAATAATTATGGTGAGCAAAGATGCATAGTATATACAACTAGTAAAACGAAAATAATGCCTTGTGCTGCTTTATGATATTTAAATGTGTTAAAGGTAGTTAGAGAAATTCATAATATCATGACATAGGCCAAAGTAGACTTCGAATGTTTGAGATATAGCTACTAACAATCTAGAGAAAGATGAACCAGGAAAGATACATAAAGCTTGATGAATTAACTGTTAACAGATTACAGAAAACAGTAAGAGATTAAAGGCGAAAAAGATAAACAGGAGCAACGAATTATGAGTGAAGGAACAGCGAGAGAAGGTGCATGTTTGTTTGTAAGTAGCAAATGGAAGGAATGTGTAAGAGAGTATGGGTCTGTGGGTTCAAGGATTGTGTGGGTGAGAATGAAAGTAGGAATACAAACGTGGGTGATTGTATGCGTGTATGCCCCGACAGAGGATATACTTGAAAGAAAGAAAGAGGAGTTCTGGATGAATGTGGAGGCGTGCCTGGAGAAGTTTGACAAGAACGAAAGAATATTTCTGATTGGGGATATGAATGGTAAGGTGGGTGATAGGAAAGTTGAGGGAGTGGTGGGAGGGTGGGGGGTACCATCAGAGGTGAATGGGAATGGTAGTGCACTTGTGGACGTATGTGTGGGAGGAGGCTGTGGATAGCCAACACCTTCTTCCGACACAGAATGATCCACAGGTACACGTGGAAACGGATGTTGACGATGAAGGATAAGACAGTGGTGGAACGAAAGTCATTGATTGATTATGTATGTGTGGATGAACGAATGAAGAAATCTGTGATGGATGCTAGGGTGTATAGGGGTATTGGAGGGGGTCTGTCTGATCATTATGTAGTGGTAGCTAAGGTTAGGATACAAAAGAAGTGGGTGAGGAGAGCGGGAGGGAGGCGAGAGGAGGGTGGAATGGTGAGGAGGGTGGAGAGGTTGCAGGAGGAGGAAATCAGGGAGGAGTACAGGAGAGCAGTGGAAAGACGACTAGGTGGGTTCGACCTGGAAGTTATGGAGGAAGTGGAGGAGATGAGCAAGGTGTTTAAGGATGAGATCTGTGCAGCATGTGAGGAGGTGTGTGGAGTGAGGAGAAGAGGGAGGGGAGTGAAAGGTACAGCATGGTGGACAGAAGAGGTACGAATAGCTGTGGAAGAAAAGAAGAAAGCATATAGAGAGTGGTTGGGTAGCAGAGGGAATGAAGATTCCGAGAGACAGAAACGAGCGAGGTACGTGGAGAGTAAGAGGGTGGTGAAGAGAGTAGTGAAGGAAAGTAAGAGAAGAGTAGATGAGGAATTTGGAAGGAATCTGAGTGTAAAATGGAGGGAGAGTAAGAAACTGTTCTGGAAAGAAGTCAAGAAAGTTAGGGAAGGTAGCAAGGGAAACAGTAAGGGTGTGAAAGATAAGAATGGGAGAATGCTAGCCGAGAAGCAAGAGAGAGTCGAAAGATGGAGGGAGTACTTCAGTGAGTTGCTAAATGAAAGGAATGAAGAGCCAGCAAACATAGCTGGATATGGTATGGGAGGGAGAAGAAGAGAAGTAGTGGAGGAGGAGGTGGGGATCAGGAGGTCAGAAGTGTGGGAAGCCATGAAAAGAGTGAAGTTGGGGAAAGCACCAGGAACAGATGGAGTGTGTGGGGAAATGTTGAGGTATGGTGGTGAGATAGTGATAGAATGGGTATGGAAAATGTGCAAACTAGCATGGGAGAAGGGGAGTGCACCCGATGACTGGAAGACTGGCATAATAGTCCCCCTATATAAGGGCAAAGGGGAAAGAGGAGTGTGTGGTAACCACCGAGGAATATGTCTTCTAAGCGTAGTAGGGAAGGTATACAGTAGGGTAGTGATTGAGAGAGTGAGAGTGAGAACGGAGAAATGGATAGGCGACGAGCAGGGAGGTTTTAGGAAGGGAAGAGGATGTGTAGATCAGATTTTTACCCTGAATTGTGTTGTGGAGAAGTATCTGGAGAAGAAACAAAAGGTGTATGTTGCCTTTATGGACTTGGAGAAGGCCTATGACAGAGTGGATAGAGAAGGTTTGTGGAAAGTACTTAGAATATACGGAGTAGAGGGCAAGTTGCTGAAAGCAGTGAAGAGCATGTATGAGGGTGCAAAGGCGGCAGTACGTGTGGAGAGTGAGCAGAGCGAGTTCTTTGACCTGAATGTTGGTTTGAAACAGGGGTGTGTGATGTCCCCGTGGTTGTTTACTGTATATATGGATGGAGTTATGAAAGAAATACTATCAAGAGCAGTGGATGTTGGTGTATCGCTGAAAAGGGAGGGAATTGAGTGGAAGCTACCTATACTGCTGTTTGCGGATGATACAGTTCTGATGAGTGATAATGAATGGGAGTTGCAGGGTCTGGTAAATGAGTTTGGAACAGTGTGCGAAAAACGGAATTTGAAGGTAAATACGGGGAAGAGCAAGGTTATGGTCTTCGAAAGGGGTGAAGTCACAGAGTGTGAGGTGAAGCTGAACGGTCAGGCTATGGAGATCGTCAACTCTTTTAAGTATCTGGGCAGTGTGTTGAGTAAAGATGGGACTATGGATGAAGAGGTGCGGGAGAGGGTACAACAGGGGAAGAGGGTTGTAGGAACGCTAAAAGCAGTAACAAAAAATAGGGTGGTCAGTATGGAAGTGAAGAAGTCCTTGCATGACAGTGTGGTAATCCCGACACTGACTTACGGAAGCGAAGCATGGACGTTGGTTGAGAGACTCAGACCAAGAGTGAGAGCAGTGGAAATGAATTACTTAAGGAGTGCGTGCGGAGTTACATGGAGGGATAGACAGACTAATGAGGAAGTAAGAAGGAGGTGTGGTGTGGAGGTAGATGTGCTGGAAAGTGTGAAAAGGAACAACTTGAGATGGTTCGGCCATATGGAACGTATGGAAAGCGAGAGAATGACTAAGAGGGTGTATGAGAGCGAGGTGGAGGGACAGAGGGGGAGAGGTAGACCGAATATGAGGTGGAAGGATGGAGTGAGGAAGTACATGAACGAAGGTGGTGCTGGTTGGGGGGAGGGGCGTCGACTGACTGGGGACAGAGGTGCATGGGGGCGGTTCGTTCGTGGCCACCCCTTCGGGGATCACGGCGTCAGGCAATAGATAGATAGATAGAACGAATTATCAGTCCTCATTAATAATTTAATCCCGTTCTAAAAAAAACAGGGAGAATATTAATTTATGTGAATATATGACCTGTGATTTCGTATACTATTTAACAGTAAATTGTGAATAACATAAAGCTTAACATCAAGGTCAGTATCTAAAAGATGATTGAAAAAGGAGGAGTTGCAGCATTTCCGTGTTTATTGTTGTCAGAATTGTTGTCGGAAAAAACACACTTGGTATGGAATATATACGCATATATTGCATTTATGGGGCTTTCAAACTATTGCACGTAACATAAAATTTCTTAATTCAATATTGCTTTAGGTTACCAATAATACAATCTTGACAAATATTGCCAATCAATAATATAAGGTCCATTGATCTCTTAATATATTTAGTTACAAACCTACTTTACAATAGCATTATTGGTAACTCTAGATTTTATACATTCTTATTAACCAATAAAGAGGGTAATCTTAATCTTACTAAATAAGTGACTCACACAAAACCTGTAGAGCGAGACTGAAATAAAAGCATGGTCATTTTATAGTTAGTAGATAATTTTGCTATGTGAGTTAGTGAGACAAAAGGCAGAACTGCCTGTGACGAGTGCCTTCCCCATAGTTGAAAGAGTGACGGGGCCAAAATCAAGGAATGTTCGAGCCAAAATGCCTGGTCACACAGAGTTTAAAGTAATTACAGTCATAGGATGAGGGGAAAATGGATTCAGGGTAGAATGTTCCAGAGTTCAGCTGTTGAATAGGGGAAACATTGGGAATATCGTTTCACTCTTGGGTTGGAGAGTTGCAAAGAGTAGGGTGGGATTGTGTTGGAAGACGGGTTCTACGTACTCTTCGTAGAGGAGATGGTATACATTGAAAGAGGGTTAGGAACACTGATTATTGTAATATCGGTAGAATAGCGACAGAGATGCAACTTTGCAACGAAGAGAAAGAGATCAAAGAGAGTCAGGGAGTGGACATGAGTTAATGACACGAAAGGTTTTAATTTCTACTTTGTCAAGAAATGCTGTGTGAGAGGATCTTCCCCACACATGTGAACAATACTCAATACATGGACGCACTGTGCCTCTGTACAGAGCAAGAAGCTGTGCCGGGGTAAAGAACCCCCAGAGACGATTGAGCATACCCAGCTTCTGGAAAGCTGTTTTAGCAAGGGTGGTAATATGATATTTCCAAGTGAGATCAGGAGAAAAGGAGACACCGAGAATGCTGACAGAAGATGAAGGGTTGATTTGTGTATTGTTGAAGTATAAGGGAAAGTCCTGTGGGAGTTCTTGATGGGTAGATAAATGGAAAAATGGGTTTTGGAAGCACCAAAAGCAACACTATATTTTCTGCCCTAAATGAGAATTGTTGATAGGTCAGTATATAAGAGTTTTATGGCATCGTCACGTGACTTTTTGAGAGATTGCTTGCTGGGGGGTTCTGGAAAACTAGTTGAATAGTGTAAGGTAGAGTCATCAGCATATGAATGAATAGCTGATAGTTGATAAATTGAGGAAGTGAAAAATGACCGTCCATAACTGCAGCTATGGAACGGCCAGGAAGGAAAATAGAGATAAAGGCTCAAATTGAGGGACAAAAACTAAAGGTGGGTAGTTTAGAAGTTAGAGATTTGTGCCAGACTCTATTAAAGAACTTAGATATGTCTAGCACAAGAGAAAAGGTTTCACCGAAATCATGAAAGGAGGATGACCAAAAGTTAGTAAGATATGAAGGAAGATCACTAGTAGAGAGACCCCTAAGGAAGCCATACTGGCGATCTGAAAGTAGATTACATGGGCAGAGAGATACTTAAGAAATTTTGAAGTAAGAATAGTTGTCAAAATTATAGAGATGCAAGAAATGAGAGCAATTGGATGATAGTTGGAGGGTTGAGAGCAATCACCCCTTCTTTGGGATAGGTTGAATGAGAGCAAACTTCCAGCAAGAAGGAAAGACATTAGAGGAATGAACTAGACGAAAGAGTTTGCATAGGCAGGGAGTCAGCACGGAAGCACAGTTTTGTTTAGTACAACAGGAGGAACACCATCACGCTTTCTTAGTATTAACACCTTAAGGGGACCGACCGGTTAATTTAGGCTTAAAAAACTCGAAATCCTGAAAACACCAATAGGTGTTTACTCAACAAGAGTCAACATCCCTTCATAAGCCAGTGAAATGTTATTAGTGAAAACCCATTGGAAATAGTTTGTTTTTTATGTTTTCCAAACTTTTCCTGTAATTCTAAAAACGTTATATAGCGAACTTTTTGAAATTAACATGCTCAGTAACTACTGGTCGTACGAGGAGCATACCTATATAAATCGAAAGAGCGTAAGCTACTCTACAACCTCCCATACGCTTTATCTTCTACTTTGCCATGTCCCTGCGTAAAATATTGTAAATCTAAAAAACAAAAGTAAAAATGTTCACCTAATTACCTTAGACTTTCACCTGTTTTACTCAGAACCTATATTGTCGCACTTTCGGATGTTATTCTACAGTTATTATTGGATCTATAGGAATGGTGTATATACCATTGGAAAGGTAATTAAAAAACACTACAAGGCCTATGAAGCCAATTTACTCTAGTAATTTAATTTTGTTCACAATATGTCGTCAAAGTTGTAATTTTCAATAAATATATTCGCCTGAATCCGTAATCACCTAAATCGAACAAATACACAAAATATATAAAATGTTTTTTATAGAAACTACAGAAACACCTTTTGTGAGTTGTTTGATCACATAAAACATGTGCTATGGGGATTCCTGTAGGAGTTTGTCATTTTCTGCAGTGCTATGGTTTTCAAAATTTGTGTACCTAAATTGCTGATCTAGTTTTATGGTCATATACACCTGTGCCAAATTTCATTTAAATTGAAAGTAAGACCTGGAAGTTTGTAATTAACCGGTCGGTCCCCTTAACCCGTTGAGCCCCGGCTAGTTATAATATTTTGTTCACCCCAGTCCCAAGCCATTTTCACTTATTTTTTTTGTTTGCTAAAATGGAAGACAAGGATGAGAAATGAAAAAAAAAAAAAAAAAAATCACCTCTGACATTTTTTTTGGGGGGGGGGGGGGGCCGGGGGGGGGTTGGGGGGGGGGAGCTTCAAAAAAATGTGTTGAGCCAAAATGGAAGAGAATGGTGAGAAATGAACACAAATAAAAAAAAACTCATTTCGGTAATTTGGGGGGCGGGGGGGGGGGGGGTTTCAATAGTTTGTCTCCCCCGCATGACCACCCGCCCGGGACCACTAGGGTAAAAACTGAGTATGGCATTGTACGGCATACATCCTAAGGAGTATCTCACATAAATCTCAAGCCTCTAGCTCCCATACGACCGGAGTAATGAAGGTTCAAAGTGGCGGTAAACTAGGGGTGTAAACTATCCCCACTAAGCCCACCAGCACCAGCCGCGCGGCTGTCTCGGCCCGCTCACACCTACTGGCCCGGCTCCCCCACACACTACGGTACCTCCCCCTCCTATTCTCCCGCCATTTCCTACCTTACGAGCCACGTAAGTGTTTTTTATATGTCGGACGCACGTGATACGTCGCTGGGAGTTGGTGATCAAAGACTGCCGACGCAACACGTGCGACGCTGGGTCTCAACGGGTTAAGAGCGGGTGGTGGAGTATATTTCACTGTGCCGCCCAGCGTTTTTTTTTTACCATAAATGGGGTTGTTTCTGTGCTCTTTTTCATGCATAAACAAGACCCAAAGCGTAATACAAGTATGTATCCCTGAAAGGGCGTAAATTGAGCTTTCCAATGATACCCGAACCATTCTTCTACGATCACTGGTTGTCTTGCAACGATCGTGCAATCGAAGGGCAAAATCGCTAATATACGGTAATTTCTTTATATAATTACGTATGTAGCGAGGAAGTGAGGGTGGATGTAAGTGGAGTACATCTCAGTCGGTCCACGGCGGCCGTGGCGAGCGGTCATGAGGTAACCCAGGCTCCTCTCGTGTCTCGTCTCACTCTCAGAGCCAATATTGTGCCAAAATTGCACACTGACTTAAGTCGGGCCCCGCCACATAGTCCAAATTTTTCGATACGGACTTAAGTCGGGCCCCGATAGACAAGGGTTAAGCCCAGAGAGGGTAGAGAGCACATATTTTTTAACCCCTCTTTGGCGGCGCCCGCCTTAAGGCGGTTAGAGTGCCAAGGCCTAAAAAGCGGGGCCCGCCTTGTGTCGTATGCGATTTTTAGCACATAATCGGCTCTGAGAGAGAGTCCGAGCGGTGGGAGGAGCGCGGGTGGGCTCTGACCGTTCGGCATGGACCCAGTCCCTCCACTGAGGGTAACATCACATCCCACCACATCCCTGGTCCCGCAATACAGGGTAAAAACTGACGAAATTACTGTATTTTAGGGATTTTCCCTTTGTGTTGCACGATCGTTGCAAGAGAACCCTTGGTCGTACAAGGATGGTTCAGGTGTCATTGGAAAGCTCAATTATCGCCCTTTCACGGATACATAATTGTGTTATGCTCTGGCTCTTCTTTATGCATGAAAAAGAGCATGGAATGAAGCTCGTTTAGGGTAAAACTACCCGCTGGGCAGGTAGTAGCGTTACAAAACTAGCCGCTCGTTGAGTGTTAAAAGAGATTAGGATATTAGGTATAAGTAGGAGAGAGCGGGTTGGAGAGGGAGGAATAACACCAGAATCATCCAAGGTGGAGTTTTTAGCGAAAATTTTGGTGAAGAGTTTAGCTTTGTCAGAGGAAGAAGTGACGGTAGTGCCATCAGAGTGGAAAAGGGGAGGGAAAGACGAAGAAGAACAATTGGTGGAGAGAGGTTTTTGGCTAGATACCAGAAAGCTTGGGAAGAGCTTAGAGTTGGATAGTTCAGAGAGAGGTAACCTGACCAAGATTCGAACCCACTCACTCCAGGTATATTTGGAAGAGCTGGGCACCATAACCACTCGGCCATGAGCATGTGGCTGAGTGGTTATGGTGCTCAGCTCTTCCAAATATACCTGGAGTGAGTGGGTTCGAATCCTGGTCAAGATACCTCTCTCTCTACCTGTTCGACATTATCATTAGATATTGGATAGTTCAGTGCATTTAATATAGAATCGATGAAAGAGTGTTTGGTGAGTCGAAGAACAGATTTGGCTTGATTCTGGGCAGAAACATAAGAAGAATAAGATTCTTGAGTTTGAAGGTGTTGGTACCGTTTGAATGCTTCATCCTTATTGTGGACAGAAGTAGAACAAGCGTGAGTAAACATTCTTTTTTTTACATAAGTCTGAGGGAAAGAAAATGGAATGTATGCCTCCATGCCCGAGAGTATTAGCTTGGTAATACGTTCAGCACTCTCCGAGGGTCCCCGGCGACGGAAGCATAAGTCATTCCATGGGAAATCAAAGAAGTACTGTCGAGAGAACCTCCCAGTCGGCAGTGCCAAAGTGCTACAATTTCCGCCTGCTGGCTAAATTGGCTCGATCGGATGGCCGTGTTGGAGAGATAGGACAGGTAAGAGAGATAGGTAAGAGGAGCCCAAATGAGGGAAAAGATCGACAGGAAGGGTTAGAAGTTAGAAACAAGTCAAGAATGTTAGGCCGATCCCCGAAGCTATCTGGGATACGGGTGGGTTGCTGAACCAACTTCTCTACTGTAGGTCATTTAGGATAGAAAAGATATAGATTGTTCACCAGGTTGGTCAGTGGAATGAGAGGAGAGCAACTGGTGGTGGTGAACGTTAAATTCTCCTAAGATGGTAATTTCTGAGAAAGGAGAGATGGCTAGGATGTGTTCCAGTTAAGAGTTTAGGTACTCAAATAATTTGGGAAACTCAGTATAGTTAAGGGAAAGATAGACAACACAGAAGTATTTAGTATGAGAACGACAGGATAATTTGAGCCATAGAGTGGAGAATTCAGCGGAGTCAAAATCGGGAACATGCAAGCCAGTGAGTTTGCTGCATCCACCTATGGCTTTGTAAGTAGGATAGAGAAAGTAGGATGAGAAAGGGCTGCTGTCAGTTGCATACAATTGTGTCTAAAAGAATGTGGTAGTATTTATTTTACAAAATCAAGGAACTGCACTGCAAATACAAATAGTGTAGTGTGTAAATATAATCACGGTCGACCCAGTTTGCTATAACAGTAAAACTGTAAACTAAAACATATAATGAATATAGCAAAGATAAATAGGTAGATAAAGCTTGCTTCATTTACTGTAATACTGTGTATATATAGTTAAGTATCTTGATCCTCAAGTGGTTAACTTGATGAATCTAGATAGCACAGAGATATATATTAAGGTATCAGTCAGCTGAAGGCAAACCAAAAGTAAAATCTAATAAAATTATTTCCTGTTGTTGCTTCTTTTCCTTTTGGATCTTAGGACTTGGTATCCTTTATTGACCGATACTTTTTAATTATGAAAAAATACTAAAACTAATTAACCCTTAACTAGCGGTGCGCGACTTATGTCGAGTTAAAAAAACTGGCAAAAAACGGGTGAAAAAAGGGTGAAAATCGAGTGAAAATGGGTGGGATAGTAATGATCCATACGTCCGACATCTGTGGCCTCCCGGCCCACACTAACTCCAGTTCCCCCACCGCACGGGAGGATGACAGTGTAACCAATAGTTCGCTAAAAGTGAGCAAGGTAGCAAAATCAGCTAAACTTCCATCTTCGAGGTAACACTGTCAGTGCTCCACAAGTGCTACGTAGCTGTATGTGGCGTCATTGTGTAGCGATTTCCGCCTAGTTTTTGGCGCAATACAGTTCCTTTCATACTGATGGTTGATATAGCAGTCAGAATGGCCTGAAAAGGCCCAAAACGGCCACAGAGGGCCCGCTAGACAAGCGAATCTCCTAAGACCTCCAACCTTGTCCTCCGTAACCGCCCCATTTCCACCAACCAACCGAAAGACGATCATGTGATATACCAGCATATTTGCACCTCTGGGGACTGTGGACCCCTATCATATGTTGGAATGACACAGACTCGCCTTTCCCGTCGAATAACCCTCCACCTTCAATCTGGCGCTATAAAAGATCACTATCAAGCCCCCCACCATCTTGCCCTAACTCGCGCCGACCTAGACAAACAAACTACCATACTCGACAAAGAATCAGACCCCAGAAGACTAGCTATTTTAGAAGCTCTATATATCCAAACGCTCAACCCCAGCATCAACAACCAAACACAAGACCTTCAAATTCTTCCTTCAGGCAAGCGCTACAGGCATACTGCCCTCGTTCCTCTCGCCCTGTGCCCCCCTCCCTTACCTTTCCGCGCTCAGCACACAACTGACAATACCAACCAATCACAGCCACCCACAGCCAACAACCAACCACCGATAAGATTTAGTGCCCGTCTCGCGAATAGACTGCCTTCCACCAATGAACAGCCACCCCACACCCAGTAGCTCCGCCCACCTACCTATTCTTGATCCTCGAATTTTGTATAAATATGTTGCTTTGTCCTTATTCTAATCATGACCTGCCCATTCCCTGAAGATGCAAGATGTTTACTTGTGAAACGTTGGATCCACCATGAATTTTGCTAACCTGTTGTACCTCATCTCTGAACCCCAGAGGAAAATTGTTAGAACTATTGAAAGCTGTAACAATAAAATACTGAATGCTGAAACTGCTGTTGCCTTTAACCTCGTCTGTTTAAAAGAGAATCTATTACCTGGCTATACTTATATATATATATATATATATATATATATATATATATATATATATTGTATATGATCTTCTTAACTCTACCTCCAGTCCTATCCATATAAATGCTGATGACTCTACCTTGCACTATTCAACTAGTATTTCAGAACGCACCAGCGTGCAATCGCTCCTAAGGTCATGTAAGAAGGCTTAGCAGGCCTATCTTCTGATATATCATCCAATTCCAATTGGGCAGAGAAAAACTTGTTGCTTTCAATGCTTCCAAAACCTAGTTTCCCCATTTAACTATCCGTCAAAAACTCCCACTGGAGAATCCCTTATACTTCAACTATACAGAAATCAACCCTTCATCTTCTCTCAGTATTCTGGTTGTCTCTTTTTCTTCTGATCACTTTTGGAAAGCCTTTCGTCTCATTAACTCACGTCTACTCACCGATTCTCTGCAATCTCACTCTCTTCGCTGCAATTTTGCATCTCTCTGGTTTTTCTACCGCTATTACAATAATCAATGTTCCTTAGAGCTCTCACAGCGTATACCACTTCCTCTACATAGAACACGTAGCACCTGTCTTGCAACACAATACCACCACAACTATGTGCCACTCTCCAACCCAAAAGTGAAATGATATTCCCAGTCTTTCTTCTATTCAACAGGTGAGCTATGGAACTCTCTCCCAATATCCACCTTTCCTTCATACTATGACTTAAATTGCTTCAAACTTCAAACTATGTGTGTCCAATTTATTTTGGCAACATTCCTTGACGATGGCCCTGTCACTCTTTCAACTCTGGGTGAGGTACTCGTTACAGGGAGATTTACCTTTTATCTCCCCCCCCCCCTCTCCCCTCCACAACAACAAATAATAATATATATATATATATATATATATATATATATATATATATATATATATATATACAGTATATATACTGTATATGCATATATATATATATATATATATATATATATATATATATATATATATATATATATATATATAATTATATATCTATATATCCTGTATTTCTTTTCTTTTTTCTATATTCTAACTACTTCCTCTCGGGCATAGGCTGAGAGCCTGTACATCCAACCGTATATTTAACGGTGAAGCCCATTAAGTCTCACTCCAGTCTAGGGAGTGAGACATGTGAAGCACTTTGAGATGCTACCAGCACCCTCTATGTTGCCTTTGCAAGATGCACGGGGCCCGGTTGCCTACCCAATGCTCGAAGCAGCCTCATCTTTGGAGCTTCCTCTCCTTCTTCATGCTTCACTGTCTCACGCCCTAGACTCGAACCCTCACTCTCAGAACGCCACCTACTGAGCAGTGAACTCACTAGGCGTAGTGAGTTCACTGCAACATATTTTGAATATGGGAATATTCATACAGTGCTTTATAATCAAGGAACAATATTCATACAGTGCTTTATAATCAAGGAACAATATTCATACAGTGCTTTATAATCAAGGAACAATGATGGTATATTTTTGGCGTTTCGGTGGACTTTGTGGTAGTGCACTAATACTAGGTACAACACAAATTCCATCCCATTAATATCTTCGCAATGATACATGGGGATTTGAACCCCCCATTACGAGTCAAGTGGCATGACTACTCCACCACACCTCCCATAATATATATATATATATATAAATATACATATATATATATATACCGGTATATATATATATATATATATATATATATATATATATATATATATATATATATATATATATACAATATATATATGACTAAGATGGCAAGAAAGAGAAGGGGCCCCATTAATCCCTGTTATAATTTCGGTTTGTTCTTCATTGCAACTTTTGGGATGCCCATCTAAAGGCTTACCAAAATATCCCATAATTATAATAATCAAGTACAAGTCACTCATTAGAAGATGGTCCTATTGCCACTAAAGAAAGCTATATTAAATGTACATAAATGTAGTGAACAAAATAACTATAGGAAAAAATGTCACGCCAAGAAGGAAAATATACTCTATAAAACTATCATTTAGGAAACAGGAAACATATTATATAATATATCAATATAGCAACATACCTTTGACTCATCCTCATGTTCGCCTAGAACAATACTGTATATAGGACAAGTAATATACTCACTTGGTGAGTAATCTTCGACTTGTATTTTGATATTCGGATTCAATATTGTCAAGTTAACTAAGTTACAGCTCTAGATCTAATACCTATGTTTCACTATACTTTTCTGTCATGTGTGTATTGATGCGTGGAAATAATGCTTATGATCATGACTATATTTCATACACTACACGCTAATTTCAGTGTTAGATATACCTTTACAAGTACTTAAAAGAATAATGTATCATACCGAGATCCTCCGTGTCAGATATCATGCACAGTGAATGTATAAAGGATCTCTGACACATGACTGTCTGTATGACCATGTGATTGTGTTCATGACTATTATGACTAACTGGATGACCGTGTGACTATTTTGATTACTGGCTGCATGACCGTGTAACATTTTACAAGACTGCATGACTGCCTACATGACGGTGTGACTGTTTGCATGACTCTGTGACTGCCTACATGACCATGTGGCTGTTTACATGACTGTGTGACTGCCTAAATGACGGTGTGACTGTTTGCATGACTCTGTGACTGCCTACATGACCATGTGGCTGTTTGCATGACTGTGTGACTGCCTACATGATGGTGTGACTGTTTGCATGACTCTGTGACTGCCTACAAGACCATGTGGCTGTTTGCATGACTGTGTGACTGCCTACATGATGGTGTGACTGTTTGCATGACTCTGTGACTGCCTACATGACCATGTGGCTGTTTGCATGACTTTGTGACTGCCTACATGACGGTGTGACTGTTTGCATGACTCTGTGACTGCCTACATGACCATGTAGCTGTTTGCATGACTGTGTGACTGCCTACATGACGGTGTGACTTTTTGCATGACTCTGTGACTGCCTACATGACCATGTGGCTGTTTACATGACTTTGTGACTGCCTACATGACCATGTGGCTGTTTGCATAAATATATTCATGAAAACGGGTCCGTATTTGTTTATGAACGTCTGTCACTGGTTCAGCAAGAACAGGTTCCGGTCCACATATGTATACTGTACATTAGTTCATGTCTGAGGTTTTATAGCCATACTATAATCTACCTATCCGTTTATCCTTTCTTGGATTTATTTATGTTTACAGAAATGCCTATATATGTTTTAAACACACACACAAACTTAAACTGATCTCATCGACCATCCGTATTCAATGTATTTATTGATCACACTTCTTATTTACCCTTCCCCCCTCTCTCTTTCTCTCTCTATCGTAAGAGCAAAGTGGGTCTCGTTTTTCTTGTCAGACATTATCTTTATTGTGCTGTGCTCCGCCGCACATGAGGCCTGGTGTGCAAGATAATAGTGTTCTCTTCTGTGTGTGTGTGTGTGTGTTTGTGTGCGTGTGTGTGTGTGTGTGTGTGTGTGTGTGTGACTATGTTGCGGAGCGTGAATGTGTGTGTTTGTATTCACAAAATGTCTTGCTAATACTCACTACCAAGGTTTGCCAGGGTAGTTGTTTCGGACTGTAAGCGACCTAGCCTTTTATAAACTGATATCGTAGAGTGCTTCACCATACTATTCCTTCAGAAAAATCTTAATCATAAGCTGTGTGTCAATATTTCATTAGTTGACACGTATTGTAGTTTTTGCATAATGCTGTTTAGTATATTTATATATCACCTTTATTGATAAAGATAGTATGTTTATAATATACCATCAGAGGGTATTTTGTGCCTTTAAGTTATGATTATTATGCAACATATTAACATGTTTGTAGTCATTATCAGCTGTATATGGAAATTCCCATGACTACCATACTATATTAAGCAATTAATGTTGTCATATACTGTACAATAATATCATGCAGAATCACAAGAAATGTTGATAACTTATACATATCCTACGTGTTTATGTATTGTGGTTGTCGACAGTCGTAGATCTGGTGCTAGTTCAGAAGCGGTCACCAAGGGTCTCGAGCGAAACCTCGGTAGGGAGAATTTTTATGTGGATAGGATACTAACTTGGGCACTACATAGATTTGATATCTGAATAGATTCCGTTATTTGTTAGGCAACATTTGATTACCTCTCTGTATAAATTCTTCCTTTATTGAACCCTTAATCATGATCATAATTTTGTTCTCACTTCCTTCGTAAAAACACTTAAAATTATTATGCTCACTCACTTGTCTTGTTCGTTTCTTGTTGGCACTTCAAATTGTTATGCTCACTCATTTGTCTTGTTCGTTTCTTGTTGGACCTGATCAGATAGAGTAGACGGGAAGCATTCATTAATTATATGTCTGGGAGAGAGTAACGTGAGGAAGAAAAGAAGGGGAGTTTGTGATGATTCAAATTCATCCTAGTCTGACACTAGAGATCAAATCACACTTGGCCCAAATGTCTCACGTCCCAATTCATCGGCCTGGATAATTCAACTGGTTCTGTCAATTCTTACTTGGTCTAGATCAGCCAATTGGCCAAATACAGCCGCTTAGTCCGAATCGGACACTCTGTCCAAATAAATATCTTGGCAAAGCTCAGACACTTGGCCAAAATAATCATATGTATGCTACTCAGCCATATTATGACACTCGGCCAAATTTGACCGCTCAACCGAATGTGACCAATCAGTTCAATTTGATGCCTAGGCCTAAATGGACTCTTTGCATAATTCAACAGCTTAAACACATTTAACCTTAGTAATTCCAAGGAGTGGGATGGTTGGTGTTCACGGTGGAGGGGTTAATTTGGTTATATTAATTATCCCATATATTTAAGTACTACTTCTTAATTAAAGTTAATAGTTGATTTCACGCACAGCCATTGGAGATAATTATACAAAACCAATAAGGGTAATGAGTCTTAACCTGAGAGCGGCACGCTATTGGTAGTTCAAACCCTCCCGCCATGCGAGGATATTTGGCTTCATTCCCGCCTGAAATAGTAATTTTACCATAAATATCGTTCTTACTTATTCATATGCACCTATTTTACGTTTATTATGAACATGTAACAGCCATAAAACAAGTGGGAATAATATTTGGGGGGTCAGAAAGATGAATTATTGCCGACCCTCCAGTCATAAGGTGAGAGGTGAACGTGACGTATATCCTCTCTCTCTGATGCCTGAAGGCAGACTGAGCCCTCAGTCTTGCTTTCTTTCTCTTCCCACGCTCTCTATATGCGCAGTAGACGACCTTGGAACCGAGTTGGAGATATTGGCGCGGTAAATAAACCGATAAAACAAGGGCATAAGAGGAAAAATAGGTGATAATTAAAGGGGGGGAGGAGGGGGTTTTGATATATGTGGGGGAGTGATAGGAGGTATGGAAGGGAATTATATAACTTAATAACATATTCCTTTGTTTTGAGTACTACTGGGGTCTTTTAAAAAGCTTTTCTTAGGCCTTGGATCTTAAGCGTCCCGTCGCCTTTCACCACCAATACCTCTTAAGAGTATCGGCGCCTTTCCCGGGATAACCTCCATATGATTCATGGGTTTTTATTTATGCAAAAATGAAAACAAACTTTGGTAACTACATTCCATAGATTGATATACAAATGTTATCATCGATCGTTATTATGCTTGTTTGTTTGGATGGCTGTTTGTTCTGTTACATGATTTATCAAAAACCTTACTAATGAGAATTAGTCAGACTTATTCAGCACCATTATTAGGTTCAGGAGCACATCCAATTAATAAAGACAATTCCACAGATACCCAAATCCTCTGTTACAGACCCTCACGACCCTAATGCACACAAAACATGGCCCCATACCACAACCTACACACATATGCTTTAAATGTGTGGTCTACTGAGCTACATTGCCATCTACCAGTACATAAAATATGGCTCATCCTAGAGTGCAATATTATTTGGTTCACACAGAGTTTGAATGTCTAGCGATTGATTAAGCAATATGGGTAAACCAAAGTTGAAACAAAGGTGAAAGTTTGATCATTTATAAGAGCGAAAATAACATAAACACGCAAAAAATACATCCACAAAAATAATAGATAAGATCCCCGAAGCTCCAAGGGAGACGAAAACAGGATAATACAGAATAAGCTTAAGTCGTCGCTAGAGGGGAAATATATGAGAAAGGGAAGAAGAATATACATATAAACAGGACAATAGAAGATCAGGGAGAGGGAGAACGGGCTGAACCAAGACGATACACAGGAGATATAAGACAAAGAAAACATTTGGACAGACATAAGAAACGTGGAGAGGGAATAAAAATGAAGAAAATAAAGAAAAATGGGGAAAATTGCAAATAACATATGATGGAACATAATGAGAAGAAAAAGAGAAAATAGCAATATTAGTAAAATTGGGGAGAAAAGATAGAGATGAGGGTATGAACAAAAATTAAAGTGGTACAAAGAAAAGTACAATATTGTCCATGCAGAAGACGAAATCGAGGTAGACACTATGACCAAGAGCAAGAAAAACAAAACAAAAACAAACCTAATTTGACCAAAAATATAACATGCATTCAGGAAGTGATAAACCAAAACAAGTATGGCTTGACTATCATTGTTGAGTTGTAAAGTTGCAGGACAGACGTTCATACAAATAACATAATAATAGTCCAGGAAAACGATCATCAATAAACTGAGCATGCAAATAAAGTAACCAACATGCATATACTAACAATAAGGAAGTATGTTAACATCAATGTAGTACAGATAAGAGTTAGATAGAGTTACGTATACATAAATTATACCACACAAATGATGCAACCCTTTGCTGTCGCCTGACTTTATACAGTATAATTTTTTTATAATTTTTTTTTTTTTTTTTTTTTTTACAAAAAAAAAAAAAAAAAAAAAATAGAAGGTCCCACCTCATTCCCATTCTTAAGTAAGCCATTTTAGATTTACAGAAGAGCGACCATTACTTGCATTACTGCATGTCCACAAACATTTCAGTAATGTAAGCATGTTTCCTTCAATGTTTTTCTTTCCTTTTGTTTTTTTCCCCCCACTGACTTGAAGACAAGATCAGGAAAGTAGAAGAGCTAGAGAGGGAGTTATTGTGTGTGTCGTGTAGGCCTGTAGAAACGAAACACAAACACGTTTGGGGGTCCACCTTTATTTTGGAAGTGTATGTAAGTCTGGAGTGTGTGTGAGGGTGTTTTTATATGTGTGTACAGATATGAATGTGAATTCATTTTTAAGTTGTGCGTCTTACATGTGAATATGTTTGTGCATGTTTTAATGTGTGTTTGTGTAAATGTATTTGTTCAACTGTATGTCCCAATATTAAAGAATGTGCTTGTTACTGTGTGTGTATTTGTAAGTGTGTTGGTGCATTGCATGTATGTGTTTGTGGGTGGTTGGGTGGGTGCATGTTTTTCTGTAAGGAATTCATGTGTCATTTTTCATGGATGTGTGATGGCGTGTTCCTGTGCATATTTATATATATGTGCGTGTTCAATGTGTGTGCGTTCCTATGTTAGTGTTAATGTATGTGTGTGTTCAGTATGTGTGTGAGTGTGTGCCTGAGCAGGCGTGCATGCCTAAGTGTACATTCAAGTTCCGAGTTTTACAAAGTGACTAGTAGACCAGTCAAAGTAGGAAGGTTTTTTGGCTTTAACTTGTTTATTAGGTCCCTCTGATGAACATATAAAAAGTCTCCATTTGGACACCGGGAAAGTGAGATAACTTTTTCTGGTTGCTCCTAGACCCTATAAATGTATTACAAACAACGTTTTTTGGCTTTAACTTGTTTATTAGGTCCCTCTGATGAAAAAGTCTCCAACTTTTGGACACCTGCTATTGCAATTTGTTCGCCCCACATTATTGTCTATTACATTTTGCCTAGGCCTATACTAATCCCATTCAAGACATGATTGAACTTGAGCAGCTCAACCCAGACATGTTCTGTCAATTGAACTCCGGTCTATTTGTGATCCGCCGAAGTGATCGGCTGTGGGCAGGACTGCCAAGCGACTTGGTTATAGAGCAGGTTTTGATGCGCTCTTTGAAAACGAATGGTGGATTGACACGTGGTAGGGGCATGGAGGAAACGCAACGCCTGCGCTGGTTACTTGCTATGCCAGCCTGCGCTGAGGTGAGTGAAGTTATGCAAGAACTGACAGGGAAGCATTTCCACACCTCTGAGCAGCACAAAGAAATGACTGAAGTGAACGAGATAGGAAGGACACAGAGAAGGTTCTCGCATTAGGAAGAAAGATCAAGTTGAGTCGTTGGGTGCAAAGGTTACAATCAGTGCTGAAAAAGTACCAATCGACCCACAGCTCCTTTTCCAGAGGCTCCTCATCTTTGCTAATAACAGGGACTTAGGTGTTGAAGAGGTCTTTGTGTATGAGTTGTCTAGCTACCCTACTGCTCTGTTCGAATGTTCTGGATGGTGGTTCCTTATTGCAAAGGATTCCATGGAAGATGAAGCATGTTTCCAAAAACTTTCTCAACCCGGTGGTTGTATTCGACGGTTATAAATCAGGACCTACTACCAAGGACATGACACACAATCGACGATCAAAAGGAGTCTTTGGTCAAAAGGTGATGTTCACTCCAACCATGCCCCTTCGGTCAAAAAAGGAAAACTTCTTGTCAAACTCGGACAATAAGCAAAACTCCGTGACATATGTGATAGGTGAGGACACAGACTTGTTGGTGCTGTTGTGTCATTATGCGGAACGAGGGATGAATGATTTGTACTTCAAGTCGAGCAAGGAAGGTGGGAAATGTTGGCATATTAACTCAGTAGCAGAAGCTCTCGGTGAAAGCATCTGTCGTGTCCTGCCAGTTGTCCATGCACTCTGTGGATGTGACACAACCTCACGACTGTATGGTATTGGTAAAGGGGCTGCCTTGAGGAAAGTGAGGGAAGACAACGGTTTCTTGAAATGTATAGAAGCATTCTGTTGCCAAAGTGGAAGTAAAGACGCGATATCATCAGCTGGTGAACAGGCCTTGGTTTATTTGTACGGGGGAAAAGGAAATGACACCCTTGACGGACTGCGAAAGACAAAGTTTTGCAACAAGGTGGCAAAAAGTTCAACTACCGTTGAAGTTCACAGCCTTCCCCCAACAACCGATGCAGCCAAATACCACTCGTTCCGAGTTTATTGTCAGGTCCAGGAATGGATGGGGAACTGTGTGGACCCCGAGAAATGGGGCTGGTGTCTGCGGAAGGGACAGCTTGAACCGAAGACGATGGATTCGCCAGTGGCTCCTGATTCACTACTGAAATTGGTCAGATGTCAGTGTAAGGGCAACTGTGACACTCAACGCTGTAGTTGCAAACGGAATGAGCTTGAATGTTCCAGTGCATGTGGTCAATGTAAAGGACTCTGTCAAAATAGCAACTTTGATGCAAGCACCGATGATCCAAGTGAATACGAACTCCTATCATGAATTACATAATTGGCTCTGAATGACGTCATACTACGTCATGTTTTTTTTTTTTTTTTTTATAAAAAAGAGGGACAACAGGTCAAAAAACCCATACAAGCACAAAGTGCCTGTGTCACCCCTTGTGAAAGAGACAGTTCAGCCTGTCTGTAAGGTTTTTCGGCTGTAAATTAACCACTTTCCAGGTGTCCAAAAGTTGGAGACTTTTTATATGTTCATCAGAGGGACCTAATAAACAAGTTAAAGCCAAAAAACGTTGTTTGTAATACATTTATAGGGTCTAGGAGCAACCAGAAAAAGTTATCTGTAAATTGAAGCTTTGGACGGCGGCCATCTTGAATTTATGCAAATTAACCACTTTCCCAGTGTCCAAAAGTTGGAGACTTTTTATATGTTCATCAGAGGGACCTAATAAACAAGTTAAAGCCAAAAAACCTTCTATTGCAATTTGTTCTAGGTCCAGTTAAATGATTGCTAGATTTACTGGACTATAGTGTGAGATCGTGTTTCTCTCTCTCTCTCTCTCTCTCTCTCTCTCTCTCTCTCTCTCTCTCTCTCTCTCTCTCTCTCTCTCTCTCATGATAATATATTTCCGGAACAATAATACTAACCCCGCTTCAAGTTCAGTGAATATATGTGTGATTGTGTTATTAAGATTAACCCTTTTAGTGTAACATTGCGCTTTCCTTCATTATATTCTGGCTACTGATTTACGAGTGTAAATAGTGTACGACAGATCTCTAGGAATCTAAGGTGTCAAAACCAACACATTTATGCCTTTGACTTTCACAAATCCTTCCTAATCCAAATAAGTGTTTGTACTGATAGCCAGATTAAACTACTAACATGCGTGGTAATAGTCGAGGGATTAATGCTAAGATAGATATACTGTAGATGGAGAGATCTATATAGATATATTGAATAATTAATAGAGATAGAACGATACATATTTGTTGTTGTTTCTATATTCCAAGTACTCCCTCTCCAGCATAGGCTGAGAGCCTGTACATTCTACCGCTCAACACGGTGAAACCTGTGATTTTTTTTCCAGTCTAGGGAGTGAGACATGTGAAGCACCCATTCACAGCACGAAGCAGCCCTATCTCTGAAGCTGCTTCATCTGTGCTTCACTATCTCATCCCCTAAACTTGGACCCTCACTCTCAGAACGCCACCTATTGAGCAATTAACTCACTAGGCATTGCCCCCCTGTAGCATATTTTGAATTTGAGAATATTCATACAGTGCTATTTGGCGTTTCAGTGAGCTTTGTGGTAATGCACTGATACTAGCCCTAGGTACAGCACAGCTTCCATCCCAATAATATCTTCCCATTGACCTATTGGGATTCGAACCCGGGTCCATTCGATTACCAGTCCAGTGGGAAGACCACTCCACCACACCTGTATATATAAATTAATACAAAGGAAGGGAAGCACCAACATACTTAATGGTCATTAATAGGCTGCTTAGAACAAAAAATAATAAAGTAAATAAAATTCCACAACCATCAACAGAGAGACTGTGGTCAGAAAACAAAATTACTGAAACGGTCACATTACCTAGGCACAAACGCACTCAGTCAGGGGTTCACGGCAAGATATTTGTCAAGGCGATATTTGAATGTCTGGACTCTATGGTACTCTACAACACTTCTAGGCAATTTCTTCCATAAGTTGACCACTCCGTTAAAAAAAGAAGTGCTTCGTTTAATGTGAATAAAACGCCTGTCCGACGATTTGGTAACCATTATTTCTTATGTAATGTGGGTTATCAAGTGTGAAGTATTTATTTGCATCCATGTTGTCATAGCCTTTGATCATTTTAATAACTTGGATTAGGTCTCTTATTATTGTCTGTTAGTCAAGGTAAATAGGTTTAACTCTTTTAGTCGTTCCTCATACGAATAATTTCTTAGTCGGGGAATCACTTTAGTTACTCTCCGTTGTACTCTTTCTTTTTGTTCATTGTCCTTTGTATACTACGGTGACCAAAACTGGACACAATATTCGAAATACGGAAAAAACAATTAATTGTATAAATTGGGGATATCAGTTTCGGATATATTCCAAAGGTCTCCCAATTAAGCCAATAATTTGTTTTGATTGTTTAACAACTTCAGTGACTTGTTGGGCAGGATTTATATCGCTTGTTATAGTTACTTCAAGATCCGTTTCTTTATTCCGTTAATCAAACACTTTATGCTTTCATATTTACTGCCGATATGGAGCACTTTGCATATATCTATATTGAAACTTTTCTGCCATAATCTGAACCCAGTTTGATAGCTTGTCTAGATAATTTTGAATCTCTTGTATATGCGATGGCGAGTTTGCTTTGTTCGCATTGTTTGTGTCATCAGCGAATTTGGAAATACTGCACGATAGTCCATCAACAAGATCATTAATAGAAATAAGACATATAATTCGACTGAGAACTGACCATTGTGGTACACCGCTTGCAACATTTGTCCAATTTGAGGCTTTGCTGTTAATTACTACTCGATGCTTTCGCTCACATAGCTAATCCTGAATCCAATGAAGAACAAACATGTGAATACTGTGAGATATAACTTTTACTATCAGTCTGTTGTGAGGCACTGTATCGAATGCTTTTTGAAATTCAAGATAGACGATGTCAACTGCGTTAGCTTCATCATATACATTTAGGAGATTGTGGAAAAAGTCAAGGAGGTTTTTCAGGCACGAGCACTTACTTCGAAAACCATGTTGGGAGTCATTTATAAGGTTGTTCATTTCTAAATGGCATACAATTATATTTCAGACTATTGTTTCGAGCAGCTTGCATATAATTGAGGTGAGGCTTATTGGGCAATAGGTGCCAAGCAGAACTTTATTTCCTGGTTTTTATACATGGGCGTTATTTTAGCTAATTATTATTTAGTTATTTTGATATTTCATTGTTTTACTACATTAATGAATGTTGGCAAAAAGTTGTCAGGTCCAGGGGATTTATTGGATTTTAGTTTTGATATGGAATCGGGGATTTATGTGTTTGTAATTCCAATGTTACATAGGGCATTGCAGTTATTATGAACTAGTGGAATATGAGGAACAGAGTTAATGTCTTCCTCAGTAAACACTGATGTAAACAAGTTATTGAGAGTGTAGTAATTATTTATAAAATCACTGTTCTACTAGGGTTGGAATAATTTGACAGTTGTTTGAAAGTGCGAGTCTTTATTCAACAAACTCCCCTAGAAAACATAATCTGCATAGCAATTGTTTCTCTGTCCGGAGTCAAGATGCGTTCAAACTGAAGAGTTGAATACTTACGACTGTACTTTGGAATTTTCACATTTCAAAGTTTTGACCCACTTCGACTCCTAGCCAAAGGCACATCACTATCTTCACAATGGTTGGTAATACTATAAATTAAGTTAACCGTAATGTGTCCTTGAATTACTTCAACAATAGTAGGACTTATTATGTGATCAATAAATATATCCTAATTATTAATGACCTTGATATTAACATAATATTACACTCAATTATATGTTACTAGGTCACCTTGACAACATTCAACAAGTTTAACAAATCAATAGGTATTTTATCACCTTAACAATGTTATCCCCTGGGGGTAAGGAATTATAATATGCCCCATGTGCCTTCTGCGTGTCGTAAGAGGCGACTAAAGAGGTTGGGTCGGTTGGCTTGCGACCCCCACCCATGAAAAATACGTAAGCAATGAAAAACGAACAAACAGCCTCGGATGTGGACGGACCCTATGTTGATGAACCCCAACCAACTATGGACAATCTTACGGACAATCTTAGAATAGCAACGTGGAATGTGAGAGGCATGAATGATGACACAAAAGAGAGAGAGGTACTGGAAGTGTTAGTGAATGCCAGGCTGGATGTATGTGGAATGACGGAGACCAAATGGAGGGGTACTGATATGAGAGAGTGGGAGTGAGAAATGGGTGTGTGTGCTGGAGTGAGTGAGGGAGCAGCGAGAGAAGGTGCGTTTTTGTTTGTAAGTAACAAATGGAAGGAGCGTGTAAGAGACTATGGGTCTGTGGGTTCAAGGATTGTGTGGGTGAGAATGAAAGTAGGAATACAAACGTGGGTGATTGTGTGTGTGTATCCTCCGACAGAGGATAAACTTGTAAGAAAGAAAGTGGAGTTCTGGGTGAATGTGAAGGTGTGCCTGGATAAGTTTGACAAGAACGAAAGAATATTTCTGATTGGGGGTATGAATGGGGAGGTGGGTGATAGGAAAGTTGATGGAGTGGTGGGAGGTACCGTCAGAGGTGAATGGGAATGGTAGTACACTTGTGGACGTATGTGTGGGGAGGAGGCTGTGGATAGCCAACACCTTCTTTTGACACAGAATGATACACAGGTACACATGGAAAGTGGTATGGAAGATAAAGGATAAGGATAAGACAGTGGTGGAACAAAAGGAACTGATTGATTTATTATATACTAGGAGGGGTACCCGGCTGTGGTAAACTATCAATGGAAGTTAAATATTACTAAGCTATAATGAAGCAAATAAAATCAATCTAAATGAATACTCTATATCTAAATTGAATTCAATCTGAAACAAGCTAATTTATATCCAAAGGTCTCACATAATAAATGTATATAATTATAGGGTAAGGTTATAAGGGTTAATATTAGCCAGGAATTAACTCACCAATAGTTCCACGTGGCAATGAGGCAAGGGAGAACGTTTTACCCAATATGGCGGTGGACAATGGGGAACGAGACTTCGGTCCCAAGACACGAGTCAAGTTAAAGAAAGAATAAATGATTACATGGGAATGGACATGAATAATATGCTTATCTATCAGTCAGTCATGATGTCGATGAGAGCGTCGTGATGGTGTAGTTGTGTGTATTGCTGTGTGTGTATTGTGATTAGAGGCACAAAAGCACGATCAACTGAGGGCGGAAAATTAGATGTTAACTGGTTGGTGTTCGTGAAGACTCTGGCGTACCTCAAAAGCACACCTTGCTGCCTTGGCAAACCGCCAGGAGCCCAAATTATCGTACCGCATTTAGGTTGCTCTATACGATAAATTATATTAATATATACGATAAATTCATATATACTACATAAGACCATGGCAATATTGCTTAATAGCATATTAGGCCTTTTATAACTTAACTTATTTACAATCTTATAATATTCGATCTACTCGTCCTACGTCGTGCTGTAGGAGAGATCGTGACGTCACAGAGACATACAAGATCACAAAAGAGTTATATTCTATCGTATTTATACGATACACTCCCCCCACAAAAAAGACCTGAACCCCACCTTAAACCTAAAGTTGCCCAGAGGCTATCTTCTGACGCCACAAGTCGACAGCGCCAGCAGCAGCGCGTCTGGGACGCGTCCCGGTCCGAGAATGATCACCATCAGTATGAGGTGAGTCGTTCCTTCGAGAATCCTCGGACCCAGCAATAACAGGTGGAGCCTCAGATTGCAATGCGGAATCTAGCTCCAAAGCGTACAAACGTGCGATAGGACGAACAGTAGTTCCAGTGGTTGTCTTTAATAGCGCCACCCGCTCTACAGAGTCTGCCCCCTTGTATACCTCCAATACGCGGCCTAATTTCCAGTATAAACGAGGACTATCTTCTTTAATTAAAACAACGTCACCAACTGTAGGGGCCGTTGGTCTACCAGAGGAAGTAACACTCCTTTCCCTCAA
The DNA here is from genome assembly GCA_032716605.1 of Paralithodes platypus. Lineage (NCBI taxonomy): Eukaryota > Metazoa > Arthropoda > Malacostraca > Decapoda > Lithodidae > Paralithodes > Paralithodes platypus. Next base: position 37,132,663 of record CM064523.1, read on the forward strand.
TGCTAGCAGATATTCACTAATCCACCGTTTCCTAAAATCCTCGATTATCCTGGATATATACTGGTATCTCTTAGACACCGCTACCGCAGAGTACAACGAGGGATCCTCTAACTCTACTATGGACTGAAAATCAGATGGAAACGCAGTCAATGGTTTTCCATATAGCAAGTGAGCTGGCGTTAATGGTAGTGGTTCTTGCAGGTCGGTGTACACATATGTAAGCGGACGATCATTCACGACTGCCTCTATCTCTGTGAGGACTGTCGTCAACTCACTCTTCTTTAATAGAGCACGTCCTACAACCGCTCTTAGTCCTGACTTTACTATGCCGACACACCGTTCCCACATGCCACCAAACCAAGGTGCCTTAACTGGAATGAACCTCCATTCGCACTTCTTCTCTCCCAAAAAAGTGATGATAGTAGAATCACTACTCATATCCTTTAGATATTTTGATGCTTGGACATAAGTGGGAGCATTGTCGCTAAGAATGAGTTGAGGGAATGAACGACGGGCACAAAACCGTCTAAACGCCAGCATAAATTCTTCGCTAGACATATTATCACATAGTTCTAGGTGTACCGCTCGAGACGTCGCACAGGTAAACAATAATATATAAACCTTCTCATGCTCCCTCGTCTTCAATGTCCCTGTGTAATCTAATCCTACCGCTTGGAAAGGTTCTACGTGCTTTACACGGCATTCAGGTAGAGGTGGAGCTGGTCCAGTTGCATATGGTTTACCCTTTAGTCTCTGGCATATTACACACTTTCTCACTACGCGTCGAGCTACTTGTCAAACTCTGGGTATCCACCATGTGAGACGTAAATTTGATATAATATGACATACCCCGTAGTGTTTTACTTCCCTATGTTCACGTATGATCAATAGATCAGTAACGTGATGTCTTGTTGGCATAAGTATAGGTCGGTTTGTGCCGTCTGGTACACCCGACCACTTCAGGCGACCCTCACACCTGATGAGGCCATTGTCTAGGTGCAACCTTAGTTGACGCACTATTATAGGTTTGACTCCTGTAAGGAGATAAAGAAAACCTAATATTTAGTAGTGGCCCCGTAATCATTGACGAACATGCCTATTACATAAGGCATCCTCTTCAAACACTAATCCGCCGTAGTTTGAATCTACCGCGCAGAGCATTTAAAAACTGAGGAGCCTTCATCATGAGCGCACGCGACCTCACTCATGGCTTCAGTCATTATGAATTGGGTTCTCACTACGAAAAAACTTCGTAAAAAATAAAAACAAAAAGAAAATAAGAATAACTATCCAATAAGCTTTCCATCATATCGTGGATGTACTTGTGTGGATTTCTGACCAGACGCTGAATCAGGCGTCATTCCTCCTTCACTGACATATCAAGTAAACCAAAATCCTTAATACATCAACGAATGGGAAGGGGACGGTCGGGAGGGCCCCAGTCGTCAATGATTACGGGGCCACTACTAAATATTAGGTTTTCTTTATCTCCTTACAGGAGTCAAACCTATAATTTATTAGTGGCCCCTCCATCATTGACGAACATGCCTGATATCTAAGACTGGAGGGGGACATTCGTAATCATATCATAACTCTAGAAAAGCAGATAATAAAAACAACCACATAGTATTCTTACTTTTGAAAAATGTATTTAATACGGCGTAGGCCGGAAATATACAAGAAAAAGGGGGTTCAGGCAGGTGCGTGCTTCAAAGAAGCCTGCCTGACAAAAATAGGTAACCCTGAAGATTCTGAACACAGATCTGTAGTTACAAAAGGCACCCCCCTCAACGAGTGGTGACAAAAATAATAAGTTATAAGTTTATATGTGCACATCATAAACCCCAAATTACATGTGGAGATCAATTGCTAATGAACTCCATTGAACTAATGTTACATTGCTTTCGCAGCTAAAACTACTATAACAACACCGTTGTCTTGTACTAAACTTTGTACTAGCACAAATTCTCGCAGAGAACTTTTCATATCACATTTCAACCTTAAATTGTATCACAGCTCTCATACTCCGGCGGGGTCTAGGGTGTCCTATGTCAACTGACTGCACCCCCCCCCCCCCCCTTCCTTGAAAATAAACATAAGTGACTGCAGGGCCACCTAGACCCTCTGCCTTAAAGCTATACATGGTAAGGAAGGTTTGTCTAGAGCAACTGACAAGTATCTAGAGAGAAACGTATGATTAGACGCCCACAACTGTGTGGACGCAATATCTTCAACTGAAAAGTTTTTCAGGAAACGTAAAGAGGCCGCCCACTTGCGTAAATCGTGGGCCCTACCCACAACGCCGGGATTACTCTCTTTAATGACTTCTACCAGAAGAGAGGCTAATCGCCGTTTAAGTAAGCGTTTACCCGTACTCGCTACCCATAAAGCACCTTGGGGGTTATGAGGAGCTATTCTTAAATATTTGGTTAGAGCTTGCACTGGACATAAATTATGATGCACCTTTCCCCTTTTTAACGCCGGCACCGTGAATTCAGAAAACACGTGTGCACTATGCTCATTCTTGGCTACAAACGCCGGGGAGGGTGCAATGGAAATTGAATCATTAAGTCTACCAAACCTAAGACAATTAGGTGTGTTGCTCATCGCCGCCAGCTCAGACACTCTGTTTCCGGTGGCCAAAGCCAAAAGGAAAACTGCCTTCTTTAAGATTAAAGCAAAGTCTGCAGTATTTTGATACAGACGAGAATGAAGTAAAGACAAAGCTTTGTCCATAGACCAAGTAGGCATGAGCTGACGGGGAGGTGGGCGGAGTTTAAAACACGCTCTCATAAATCCTGTTTCCTCCGCCACCGGTATGGATAGACCTGTAAGGTCGAAAAAGGGCACTCTAATAGCAGTTAAGTGATTCTTCAAAGTAACCACAGATAAACGTTTCTGCTCAAACAGATAGTTCAAGTAATTAAAAACCAATGCCACTGAGGGTACAGTTTGTTCCGTACTAACAATCCAAGAAGTAAAAGCTTTCCAATGAGATTGATATTGTCGCTTAGTAGACTGAGTATATTGATTGAGCAATTTATTGGTCACATCCCTACCGTATGGTGCTAGCCACTTGGCCTCCTGAATGTCCATAATGCAAAAGTCAGCGAGGTCTCTAGGTTGCCAATCGTGTCTAAGTGGAAGTACCCGACCGGGAGCGATACCGGGTCCGGGCACCACATTATTAACTGCTGGCACCACACCTGCGCTGGCCACAGGGGCGCGATTAGCGAGACTAAGCCTCGATAAACTCGTAGTTTGTTCACTACGTGGCACATTAGTGACGCATCTGGCGGCGGAAACAGATAGATGGAGCTCCATCTGTTCCAGTCTGTCACTAGGGCGTCTGGCCCCCCTGCCGGCGTTATCGTCCGGCGGGTGAGGTATAGAGGAAGCTTGTGAGTCTCCTCGGACGCAAAAAGATCCACTTGTGGATGGGAGAGCTCCGCAATCATTAGGTCGAAAATGGGTTGCTTGAGCTCCCATTCTACTGTCGTGCTCTGTCTCCGGGACAGAGCGTCTGCCCAGACGTTCGCTACGCCTGGGAGATAAGATGCGTGAAGATAAATATCTAGACTGGTGGCTAGAACAAAATCTCTTCCGACACGAGTAGCAACTTCCTTGACCTCGTTGACCCTTGTTTCTGAATACAGTGAACTGCATTCAGATTGTCCATTCTGAAGGCCACTGACTTGCCCCGTAACGCCGGGCCGTGAGCCTGAAGGAAATACAAGGGGACTAGTAACTCTTTGACATTTATGTGAGAGATTTCTAAGTGGGACCAAAGTCCCTGACCCTGGTGCCCCTGATTTGACTGAAATCCCCACCCTATGGTGCCTGACGCATCCGTGTCTACCCATACCGTTGGAGGAGGAGAGGTCCATGACATGATTGAGTGCAATGTTTCCCTCTTCGCCCAGACCGCTAGTAAGGTGTGGATTAATTTTGGTATGGGCCATAATTTTCCCGCCGGTAAGAGTGGGAAATATTTGTTGCCTTCCAATATTAATCGTTTTACTTTCAACCGGCCCAACTTGACAGTTAGCTGAATCCAGTTGAGAGAGCCGACCAGAGACTCCCAGACTCTTCGTGTCGTAGTCAGACTGTGAAGAAACCTGAACAGTTTCCTGCGAAACCTGTTGCGATTGTCCACACTCTGACTCAGAGTGAGAGCGGCGGTGTCCCAGACCAGCCCTATCCACTGAATTACTCTTGAGGGAACAAGGTTTGACTTTACCAGATATACCTTGAAGCCTAGAGTTTTGACATGATTTAAAATGATATTGACATGTTTTATGCATAATTGTTGTGTCTCTGCCACCACCAGCCAGTCGTCTAGATACCACAACACTCTGATTCCCTGTTTTAACAATGGCATCAGGGCTTGCCGGACTAGTTTCGTGAATAATCGAGGTGCTAGGTTCAAACCGAACGGCATCCTCTGAAAAACAAAATTTTGGTGCCTGATCCTCAAGGCCAGAAACCTTTGAAATCTTTTGTTGACCGACACGTGCCAATAGGCGTCTGTCAGGTCTAGGGAACACATCCAGCCACCCGGCGGAAGTGTTAGCCTGATTTGATGAACTGTTAACATTCTGAAAGACTCGTTGTAAATGTGAAGATTCAGATACGACCGGCCTCATCTGAACACTGTCCCGTTTGGGAACCAAAAACAGTTTTGACGTGAATACAGGGTAATCTGGGGGTACCGGGATGATGACATTCTTGGCAATCATCTCCTGGACCAGCAACTCCACCTCTAATGAAACACAATTTGCCGTTGTCGGCTGACGTAAGCGAGGTCGCCGGAGCCACTGCCAAGTGATGCCTTTGCGTGCCACCATCCGTGCCCAGGTTTTTAACGGCCATGCTTGGTGACACGTTCGGAACGACCCAGTTAGCAGACAAGGGTTCGCCGGCTGTACTTCCCTCGGTTCCTCCGGCTCTAAGGTAGGCACTGGGAGTGAGAAAGACTTTAGTTTTTTGATGGTGGGTTTGGTGGTGTTGGACGCTTCGCCGGCTGGCTGGTGTGGGCCGAAGACTGGCCCTGCCCCGGCTTATACTGGCCGCGTCCCCTCTGTCCTGAAAACCCTCTCTGTATATGCCTGAACTGACCCAGGCGGGATTGGGAGGACTTAGGCGGAAGAAACGGCTTAGAACCCCCTGGCTGAGCTTTAGTAGGAGGCTTAGGTTTGGGGAAGTTAAATGCGGGTTTCTTAGCCTGTGCGGGACTGTGCTTCACGGCCTGTGCCATGTTAAACACTGTTCGCCATACATCAGGGGACATTAAAGAAGGTGTAAGTACTGGGGACATTACCACCTGGTTAGCAATGCGATCAGGCAGCTTGCGAACTAATGACATCCTAAGATCCTGTCGTGCTCGCACCGCCTCAAGTAAGGCTGTGCGTATGTCACCTAAGGATTGAATTGACGACTGAAGAATCAGACGCCGGGATAATTCAACTGATCTTCGAGCATCCGCGTCTGCGATTGCCTGAGTAGACCTGAGTAAAGACTTAGCCACCTGTTGAGAAACTATGTACTGTGAAAACAGGCGGAAAGCTTTTCCCCTTAGCCTAAATTCTCTGTCTAGGTGAGAAGGGGTAGGGGTAATGAATGGTTCCTTTAGTTCACAAAGATTAATCTTAGGGGCCGCTAAAAAAGAAATAAAGCTGACGGAACTCCGCCGGCAGAACCTACCGGCATTGAGAACCATGAATGTGTATCCTGAGGGATCTGGTGGGAAGATTTAGAAGTGAAAGTGGTTGCAAAGTTTTGAGCCTCTACCTCCCAATCCACCCAAGGTCCTGGTCCCAACTGTCCCACCTTCAACACTGGATTAGCTGTCTCGTCTGTGACGGTCTGTAAATCTAGTTAAGGAGTAATAGCCGACAGAGCCTTAATATCATTAAACCCATCCAGCTTAGACCAGTCTGAAAAAAGTTTTGAAGCTGAGGCAGGGGGTAAAGCAGGCTTAGATGCATAAACAAAATAATCCTGATGATAATAACTAGGTATAGCCTTTGATATTTACGTCCAAAACATTACCCAAGGCATCCAATGCCCTTAATTTCTTAGACTTATTTCCCTGGATAAACCACTCACGTGGTACCGGGAGTTCCCCTGACAAGGTAGGCTGGGCAAGCTCTGGCTTAGAGGGGTTCAAAGGGACCCATGACTCGTCTGGCCCATAAAGCAGGGGCATAGCTACCTTTCTAAGAGGCGCTTTGTCTAGAGGGGGTGGATTAACATCCGTAATGACCCTGACATTTGACGTAGTGAATGCCGCCGTAGCTGGCTTAGAGCTCCCTGCCGGTGACAGAGTAGGAGGGTTAGGAATCTTAGATAAATCGATTGACGTTATCAGAGGCCGTACCGCAGAACCTGTCAAGGGAGCCCCCAAGTCCATTGTGGGGTTTTCTCGTTGTTGATTAAAGAATTTTGATAGAGCATGAGTAAGTAACCCATCAATTTCTTGTGCTGTAACAAACTGGTTAGGTGCAGAACTTTCAGGTGAATTAGTACCCTCATGGGCGGCGTCCAGGCCTGAGCCTGACCCTTGTCCTTCCCTATCTGAAATTAATGACACTTCATCTTGTTCCTCCCGATCCTCCTGAGAAGACCCCGCCGAGGCAGGGGCACCTTGTTTCCAAGATAAATCAGGGATAGAGGATGGGGTCGCCGCGTCCCTGTGGACATCGGCTACTGTGTGACTCGTATGAGTCGGACGTGGATGGTCAGACCCTGGCTGAGCAAACCGCCAAACACCGAGGCTCTGGCCTACGCTCTCTTGAGAGTCTGAAACATTCTCAATTATTGAATATCCTGAACTTTCCATTTCTAGGGTTAAAATATCAATAGGTAAATCTTGTTTAGGGACAGGCGCTTCACTATACTCTGAGGCTGTAACAGAAACATTGTCAGGTGTAGAGGTACGATGAGATGCACTAGACTTAGTAGAATGTCGAGAGGACTTCTTATGGGAATCCTTTTTGGAGGATTTGTGGCTACGGTGTGACCGCGAACTAGACCTAGGTTTGGAAGAATCACCACCATGGCCCTGGGGGAAGCTTCAGTCTTGCACTTCTTACTAGCCGGGGAAGAGGCCCGACTTGAAGACCGTTGTCTGAGGGGTGACCTTGACCTCGATCTCGCCTGCGACGAGGAGGTGGCTGCCGGGGGAGTAGGCTCTCTCGGGCGTTTAAACGTATCCACAGACGATACAGAACCCTGGCTAGTCTCTGTCGGCTTAAAACCCCTTACTCTAGAGGTACGTTTAGGGGGAGGGTGCTCTGACAGCAACTTATCCCAAAGTGGGACGTTGTCACATTGAAGTGACTTATGTGCGACAATGGTAGTGTAGGCCGACATTTGTTGTCTGACCTCTCTCAACGCTACCGCCGCGGTCTTGTCATTGTCACACAGGACTTTATTGGCTAATTGGGAGCAAAATGAACAATTACGTGTAACCCAGAGACCCCTTGAACGGTCTAGACATCTAACACACCTTATGCAAAGGGTATGTGCAAAAATTGGGATACCCGCGCAAGTAGGGGTAATGCACAGGGCAAAAACTGGGGTCACATTAGCCATGACAGAGACTGGTGTGAGGAACTACCGCCGGGTCTGTATTGGTCCGCCGGAGCTCAGCTCTGGAAAAATAAAGAAAAATTTCCAGGAATTAATGCTCATAAGGTTAACCCAAGTGTTCGCATACAAGTGTTAATAACCCGCCGGGTAACGGGATGCAAAGACACAGCTAACACATCTCGCCACGCGGCTGGGTGTAAAGAGGCTAAACAAATCTTCTTAGCTAAAGAACATGAAGAATACCCTCTGATATAATGGTCCAGTATGGCACTTATAGTCTGTAGGAGGTGGTGACTGTCTCAAGATTCAATTTTGTAACAAAGCCCCCCCTCATAAAGACGCCGGCCCTTGAAATATTTTAGTAGAATAGCCCAGGGCAGGAATATACGAGATCTGATTTTTTAACGAATTGTCCCAAACGATCGTCGTAAAATAGAAGGCGGCGATACTGAAAGTATCACCCAATTAAGGTTAATCGAAATTGAATTTGTTTATAAATTCCTTAGTTCCTTTACTTAGGGGCACCCGCCGGGTGTGGAAATCGATTTGGTTAAACCTCACTGATCCTTCAATTGCCGTAAGAGTAAAGGCAGCGATACACAGAGTATCACTCAAATGGATTGGTTAACTATAAGAGACCTAAGTCGTTTATCCCACCCTGCTCAGGTGCACCCGCCGGGTGAGAAGTCTAAAACTTAACCCCACAAGTTCCTGACCCCACTTCTTTGTAAAAGATCGCCGGGGAGGAACGCCTAAACAACAGCTAGGTTTTCCCCGTGGTTGTCGTAAACCAGGTAGAAAAACCTATAAAAAACGAGTGTTCTCAAGAACGTCGTTTCTTTATATATAACTAAATATATATGTAAGGATGGGTACAGCCATCCCGCCGGGAAATTAAAGGAGGCCTGAAACCAGGCACCCACAGAGACGCAGTCCTGGAGAGCCACAGACACCTCCCCTCGCCGGGGAACCAGCCAGTGTTAAAAACCACGTGTGGCCTAACACTGCTCATCGGTCAGGATTTTTCACGGTGAAACCGAGAAAAAACCCGCCGGAAGGCAAACCCCACCCTGAACAGACACCATCTGAACAATACGACACGAGGAGAGACACGCACGACTAACCAAGGTCACAACATAATCCGTGGAATTAGCCAATACACAACTAAACCAGGAAACAAATATAGTCCGAGGAATTAGCCAATACACAACTAAAACCCGGATACACATGACACAGTAGGGCATATTTATAAAATAAATAATAACACTAGACATGTGGCAAAGCTACGAGCGGCTGGCTAGGCCTAGGTAGACGGCATGAAAATAGTTGAAATATAAACACACACTGGAATATCACAACAGGAACCACCGCCAACACACCACCGAAGCGATAACTTCCCACCCCGGGAAGCCTGACACGGACCCAGAAAAAACTTCACTAAGTGAAGAAAAATACGCTGGGAATGTCAGCAAACACAGCTTACCTCATCAGAAGGATAAAAGGCAGCAATAATTAACACGTAATGAAAGCCGCCTGCATCACCAACTAACCCAACTGTGAAAAGTTCATGTGTCCACAACAGGACCACGAGGGTACATCCGAAATAGATGCCCCATACATACGACCCAAAATACATTGCACTGCGGGCAACCAGCCCAGGACACTCCTGCTACGCCTATCCTAACCTTACTCGATACATCCCAGAGTAAACAAATGAGAAAAAACTCACTAGGGACGCCACGAATGCGGAACCAGCGGAGCCTGAAAGGTACGTCCGGGCAGGCTGAGCGCAGAGCAAAGAAGGAGGAATGACGCCTGATTCAGCGTCTGGTCAGAAATCCACACAAGTACATCCACGATATGATGGAAAGCTTATTGGATAGTTATTCTTATTTTCTTTTTCTTTTTATTTTTTACGAAGTTTTTTCGTAGTGAGAACCCAATTCATAATGACTGAAGCCATGAGTGAGGTCGCGTGCGCTCATGATGAAGGCTCCTCAGTTTTTAAATGCTCTGCGCGGTAGATTCAAACTACGGCGGATTAGTGTTTGAAGAGGATGCCTTATGTAATAGGCATGTTCGTCAATGATGGAGGGGCCACTAATAAATATTAGGCATTAATGTCTTATTCGAGCCTTTCAAGGACTCTAATTCATTGGAAAAGGTTCTACTTGAACCCATTTGATTAAAGTTACTTCAGCTGCTTTAAATTCACGAGCATCAATGTTGTGACCCCTGTTGCAGAGTTGGCCCGTTACTTTAAGCTTAAGATTGGATACATATCGCAACACCCAAGCTACAACTCTGACTAGTTTATTATAGTCACCGAATCTTGCCCACTTTATGATAGGACCCGGTGGCTCATTTGGTTGGGCTGTAACTGCCACTGTTTCCAGTGGCAGAAGTCCCTCACCAACAGCATGCCATATCGTCCATTCACTTTCATGGAGCAGCCACTTTGGACCATGCCACCATAATTCGGACTTCATTAACTGGCTAGCCGTTATACCCCTAGTTATGAGATCACTAGGGTTTTCCTTTGTATTTACATAATGATAAGCAACGTCTGGCAAAAGGGCTCTAATCTCATCTACCCTATTCCGCACATAAACTGGCAGAGACTTCTTGCTATGTATCCAGTTGAGTGCGACCTGACTATCGCACCATACGTGAACGATTTCAATATTTAATTCGCTCTCGTATGCTGCGCGTACATGTTGCACCAGACGTGCTAATAGCAGCATGGCAGTCAATTCCATTTTAGGGATAGTTACCTTCTTAACCGGGGCTACTTTGGCCCGGGCTGTAACTAAATGTGCCCCAAATGAAGTAACAACATATATGGCTACCCCGTATGCCGTGGCGCTAGCATCGCAAAACGTGTGTAATGTAACGTCACCGAACGCCGCCACTTTACGAGGTATAGGTTTAGTACATAGGATGGCATATTCATTTAACAACAATGTCCCTTGGTCATTCAGGTCCTCGGGCAAACTGTCATCCCATCCTATTTTACGTCTCCAAACTTCCTCCATTAGAATCCTAGCTCTTATGGTAACAGGTAATGCTAGACCCAAAGGATCAAAAAATTGCGCAACTTTGCTCAACAGACTTCTTTTTGTGTGCGCTCCTGTCTGCTGAGCAAAAGACCTTGTTTGAAAAGTTAGTATGTCATGTTTAGGTTGCCAGATCATCCCCAAATTTCTGGACTTTTCCTGGTTAAGAGATGCCGTACCATCCACCTGTATTAAACTCTGAAGATCTTCACTATTAGTAACCCATTCGCGGAGAAATAGATGTGCATCCGCAAACAATCTGCGTGCTTGCCAGTATGCATACAACAAATCATCTTGACTATCGCTAGTACCCTGCAAATTGTCAATGTATAATCCGCGAGATAGTTTACTTGTGTCCTCATGAGTGTCAGCTAGATGTTTTCTGATTGTGGCATTTAACAAAAACTGCGAGCAAGTGGCCCCAAAGAGTACAACCCGAAAACGGTATATTATGATGGGACTTTCAGAGTCGCTAATGTCGCCGAACCAAAGAAAGCGGGTAACATCTCTATCTTCCTCCTTTAGCTTGACCATCAAGAATGCTTTCTCGATGTCACTGGTATAGGCGTACTTTCCCAGCCTAAACCGCAATAGATGTTGGGACAGGTCCGACACCATGGACGGACCTGTCAACAGGCAGTCATTCAGACTGGGTTGTTGACCTTGGTGGGCAGAACAGTCATACACCACCCGTATTGGTGTGGTGACGCTGTCTTTCTTTACCCCATGATGGGCCAGATAGTGAACCCTACCCTTCTTACACGGTTCCTTGACATCGACTCTCTCAATAAAACCCCTATCCTCATAACTCCGAAATACATCGTCATACGCCTGGCGCGTGCTCGGTTCGTTAGACAATTTCCGCTGCAATGCGCGCAAGCGACCTAATGCCAAACCATAGTTGGTAGGCAGGCTTATCTCACTGTTCTTCCAAGGTAAACTTACTTTATATTGCTTGTCTGAGGCACAGTAGCACACAGACTCGTCAAACCTTTGTAGCGCAACTTCCGAGTCATAATCAGTCTCCATAGGATTAATGCCTATGTGATCCAATCTCCACAGTCGTTCCAGGTCGAACTCGGCAGCCAACTTAGGGTCACTAGGTTGGGAATCCTCCCTTCCCAACTCCTCTGCCGCGGTTACATTGACTCTATATATCGAGACCGTGTCGACCAGGACCTTTGACTGTGTAGTATGCACCTTTCCGCTCATGCAGTATCCAAATTTAGTGGGGATTAAAATTACACCACACATCTTTTTAAATCCAGGGTATACTACTTCATAATAATGATCCACACTAAGTAGAACATGCACCTCACTCTGATTTCCCATGGGATCTGACAAGTTAACCCCTTTGCTACGTAATGCGTGTTCCACCTTCTTCACACCCACAGATACATATTCTGGTAGGGTGTCTACTACGATACAAGTCATAAAGTACCGGTTTTTACGATAGAAATATGAAATCTCCGCTATCTCGTAGTCTTGTTTATCAGTAACCCCTGTGAAGCCCTGTAATCGAAGAGTCTCAGCCCCTACGATTCGGTGCTTCAGTCCCACTAGTACGGACCTCTTTATAAAGGAACGTTGAGACCCTTGATCTAGAAGTACCCGACAAACTTTGTTACTGTCATTACCTTCCATGGGAATCTGTATTGTGGGCAATATAGTGGTGTCTTGCGTGCTACCTAGTGCCACAGTTGTAGTACCCTCATTTTTGACGTCTTTGACTTTATCTGCTGTAGGACACAACTTATCAAAGTGATGTCCTTTGCAGTGGTGACAGGGCCTTAAGTATGTAGCAGTACATTGTCCCTGCTTACCATGTTCTTTACTTAGACAACCTACACATAGCTTCAATCTTTTCGCCTGTGCTAGTTTTGTCTCATTTGTTGGGTATTTTACGCAGAAACTCCATTTATGTTTGTTGTTACATAGCTTACATAGAATCTGAGCAGGTTTCTTATATACACCCTCTTTCTTTACTTTAGTCCCCACTGTCATGCTTACTGTTCCCCTCTTCTCCACATTCTCACTCCCTCCCGACTCATACATTCTCCCTTTGTTCAACTGTAGATTATTGATCTCCTTACTGAACTGAGTTTTGAACTCCCCCAGCTCAAATGATCTTACCTTATCAAGTATTGCCATAGGAAGCTTCTGACGCAAGATAATGACTATCATTTCCTGCGTGGTAAGCCCTAGGGTATCTAGCGATCGAGTATGGCACTCCATATTTGCCCTGAAGTTTGTCAACTCATCAACCTTATACTGTGGTTCTGCGAGCCCCAACAAGGCAACGACATGGGCCATCTTCAACTGCTCTCTATCCCCGTATGTGGACTCTAATAAGTGTACCGCTTCAAGATAACTACCACCCACTACTGCAAAACCCTCTATTAAATGTAAGGCCTCTCCTTCCATTTGTCCCTTCAGATAGTGAAACTTGCGGACATTATCCAAAGAGGATTCATGAACCGTAGATCGAAATACGTCCCAGAAAGCTAACCACTCGGTCAACTTGCCCCCAAATGTAGGAAGATTGAGCTTTGGGAGGTGTACAGTATGTTTTGGGTCAGCCCTTCTACGGGCCTCATTATCGCCTCCCTTCTTACTCGCGATTGCACGCTGTAATAGGTACTTCGCTCTAAAGACAGGTTCGTCATAGAGGGCGCGATTATCACACTCTGTAACAATCTCTTCCTCCTCTGTCATGGCAGCCACAATCACCTCACTCAGAGCCGTAATACAACCGAGGGTAACCTGGACGTTTTCTAATCTAGCCTCCAATTCCTCTAGTTCAGCAGTAGTGATGAAAGTGTTGACGTCCACTATTAGCCTATTCATTACTCCCCGAAGTCCCTCCCTTTGATTTTTAGGGGCTTTGTTCAGCACCCCACTAGACGGTGTCTCTTTACCGTTTTTATCCATTTTGCTTGCGAGCCTATAGGCTATGTATCTAAATATCACGTTACAAAAACAACGGCCAAATAATAGGCTACTTAAGAGATGCCAACCGGCGGACTTCTATGTTATGGAGAAAAAATAGTACACTATATAGCAATACCTACTAATGGATCATATTGAACAAGAAAAAATGTTAGGTCAGGTCATATGTCACAGGAAGTCTGAAACTGAAAAGAACATTACTGGGGAAAGACGATGGGTGGGAAGCAGGACTTAGGCAGGCGCAATGACACAACCCCGGCGTCCCTCTCTAGCCAACGCTTCGTTAGCCCTACAATTTTGTTATATAGGACTTGATTGGTGTCTAAGTCGAGGTGGACACCATCCTGGTCGAGGTCTCGGATGCTGAGCCTGAAATTCCGCAGCTGAGAACCCTCGGACTTTCGTCCGGCTCTCAATTGCCACGATCTTGCAGCTTCCTCTGGACTCACGCTCCAGATCCAGCGCCACCTCTTTAATTGCGTCAGCTAACTCGCGGGGCACTGTACCGGGGCGTATATCATTGCCGCCTATAAACAAAAAGATCATATGTGGCCTAAACCGTACCACTTGCCCCCACTGGGGGGAGGCTTTCAGGGTGTCAACGGTTGCTCCCGGTACCCCGAAGTAGGGCAGCCGGAAAGTTCTTTCCCCCTCTGACGCCCGATACGACTCAGTACCTCCGTCAGCTGCCCTTAGCCTAGTGGCATAAGAATGTCCCACTATGGCTATTCGCTGAGGTACCGGCGCCTGAGGTACAGGAAGATAGCCAAGCCCTACCCCTCCGGGGTCCTTGCTCCTGCATCCCTGGGCTAATCCCTTGCTCATTGCCTAAGATCCCTTACTGGTAGCTAGTTCCCGGGTCTGGGCACCAATGTGGTAAACTATCAATGGAAGTTAAATATTACTAAGCTATAATGAAGCAAATAAAATCAATCTAAATGAATACTCTATATCTAAATTGAATTCAATCTGAAACAAGCTAATTTATATCCAAAGGTCTCACATAATAAATGTATATAATTATAGGGTAAGGTTATAAGGGTTAATATTAGCCAGGAATTAACTCACCAATAGTTCCACGTGGCAATGAGGCAAGGGAGAACGTTTTACCCAATATGGCGGTGGACAATGGGGAACGAGACTTCGGTCCCAAGACACGAGTCAAGTTAAAGAAAGAATAAATGATTACATGGGAATGGACATGAATAATATGCTTATCTATCAGTCAGTCATGATGTCGATGAGAGCGTCGTGATGGTGTAGTTGTGTGTATTGCTGTGTGTGTATTGTGATTAGAGGCACAAAAGCACGATCAACTGAGGGCGGAAAATTAGATGTTAACTGGTTGGTGTTCGTGAAGGCTCTGGCGTACCTCAAAAGCACACCTTGCTGCCTTGGCAAACCGCCAGGAGCCCAAATTATCGTACCGCATTTAGGTTGCTCTATACGATAAATTATATTAATATGTACGATAAATTCATATATACTACATAAGACCATGGCAATATTGCTTAATAGCATATTAGGCCTTTTATAACTTAACTTATTTACAATCTTATAATATTCGATCTACTCGTCCTACGTCGTGCTGTAGGAGAGATCGTGACGTCACAGAGACATACAAGATCACAAAAGAGTCATATTCTATCGTATTTATACGATACCGGCATTGCCCGGGTTTAAATTCTACTACCATAATCACCATCATCAATCACTACTACCACAATCATTACAATACTACTACTACCATAATCACCGGCCTCGACCTCCCTGTGCCTCATTAAACGGCGACCTCGATTTCGGCCGCTAAATGACCTCCGATTTTGGATCTGACCTCATCCGTACCCCCATACTCGCATTTGTTTTGCTCCCGTATACTACATAAGTTCTGCCGAAAATGTTATTAAACAAAAGTGTCTCTGATTTCCACTAAACTCACCTAAAACCATCTCCAAAGCCACGTCTTTCCAACGGTGCCCCACACTCCCACCTGGCACCAAAACTGTGGGAGGAGTTTAGTAACAAAGGTCGGGTAACTGACAAACAGACAAACATTGACCTTTATTTATTAAGATGTGTGGATGAACGAATGAAGAAATCTGTGCTGGATGCTAGGGTGTATTGGGGTATTGGATGGGGTCTGTCTGATCATTATGTAGTAGTAGCTAAAATTAGGATACAAAAGAAGTTGGTGAGGAGAGCTGGAGGGAGGCGAGAGGAAGGTGGAATGGCGAGGAGGGTGGAGAGGCTACAGGAGGAAATCAGGGAAGAGTCCAGCAGAGCAGTAGAAAGACGACTAGGTGGGTTCGACCTGGAAGATATGGAGGAAATGGAGGAGAAAAGCAAGGTGTTTAAGGAAGAGATCTGTGCAGCATGTGAGGAGGTGTATGGATTAAGGAGAAGAGGGAGGGGAGTAAAAGGTACAGCATGGTGGACAGAAGAGGTAGAAATAGCTGTGGAAGACAAGAAGAAAGCGTAAAGAGAGTGGTAAGTGGTTGGGTAGTAGAGGGAATGAAGATTTGGAGAGTCAGAAACGAGCGAGGAATGTTGAGAGAAAGAGAGTGGTGAATACAGTAGTGAAAGAAAGTAAGAGAAGAGTAGATGAGGAATTTTGAAGGAATCTGATTTTAAAATGGAGGGAGTGTAAGAAACTGTTCTGGAAAGAAGTCAAGAAAGTTAAGGAAGGTATCAAGGGAAACAGTAAGGGTGTGAAAGATTAGAATGGGAGAATGCTAGCCGAGAAGCAAGAGAGAGTCGAAAGATGGAGTACTTCAACGAGTTGCTAAATGTAAGGAATGAAGCCCCAGCAAACATAGTTTCGTGGAGTACAGGTGGGAAAAAAAGAGAAGTAGTGGAGGAGGAGGTTGGGATCAGGAGGTCAGAAGTATGGGTAGCCATGAAAAGAATTAAGTTGGGGAAAGCACCAGGAACAGATGGAGTGTGTGGGGAAATGTTGAGGTATGGTGGTGAGATAGTGATCGAATGGGTATGGAAAATGTGCAAACTAGCATGGGAGAAGGGGAGTGCACCTGATGACTGGAAGACAGACATAATAGTACCCCTATATAAGGGTAAAGGGGAAAGAGGAGTGTGTGGTAACCACCGAGGAATATGTCTTCTAAGTGTAGTAGGGAAGGTGTACAGTAGGGTAGTGATTGAGAGAGTGAGAGTGAGACAGGATAAATAGATAGGTGACGAGCAGGGAGGTTTTAGGAAGGGAAGAGGATGTGTAGATCAGATTTTTACCCTGAATTGCGTTGTGGAGAAATATTTGGAGAAGCAACAAAACATGTATGTTGCCTTTATGGACTTGGATAAGGCCTATGACAGAGTGGATAGAGAAGGTATGTGGAAAGTACTTAGAATATACGGAGTAGATGGCAAGTTGCTGAAAGCAGTGAAGAGCATGTATGTGGGTGAAAAGGCGGCAGTACGTGTGTAGAATGAGCAAAGTAAGTTCTTTGACCTGAATGTTGGTTTGAAACAGGGCTGTGTGATGTCCCCGTGGTAATTTACTGTTTATATGGATGGAGTCATGAACGAAATCCAGGGAAGAGCAGTGGATGTTGGTGTATCGCTGATGAGGGAAGGAAATGAGTGGATGCTGCCTGTACTGCTGTTTGCTGATGATACAGTTCTGTTGGGCAATAATGAATGGGAGTTGCAGGTTCTGGTAAATGTGTTTGGAACAGTGTGCAAAAAACGGGATCTGAAGGTAATTTTTTTTTTTTTTTTTTTTTTTTTTAAGAGACAATGAACGGAGGAAGGAAAAACACAGATAAAACAAAAAGGTCCATGTGCCTAAAGGCATCCTCCATTCATAAAATGTTTGTAACAACTGGATTTAAACATTTGTTGATTGTAAGTTTGTGGAAAGCAATTCGAGGGAAGTGAATTCCAAAGAGTAGTAGCTCTGGGGATAAATGAATTCTGATAAGCAGAAGTTCTGCATTGTGGAGGAGAAAGTGTAAATTCATGGGCGCTCTCAGCTGCCCTAGTTCTACGGGGAAAGATGTGGAGAGGCGGCACAATTGAAGCAAGTTCCTCGGAACAATTGCTGTGAAAATATCTGTAGAATAATGCAAGGGATGCAACGTTTCTTCGTATGGCTAATGTAGGAAGGTCCTGTGTGATTGCAGGGTTATTGATTAATCTAATAGCTTTATTTTGAATTTTGTCCAACTGCCTCAATGCAACCACTCCACTTCCACCCCACAGAGGTGAACAGTAATCCATCTGAGAGCGCACATGACTTTTATATATTACGGCCAACTGCTCGTCAGTGAAGAATTCTCTAACTCTGTACAGGAGTCCCAGTTTTTTAGAGGCATTCTTAGCAATGCTTCTAACATAATGTGTCCAGCTCAAGTTAGTAGTTAATGTTACACCGAGAATGTCAATACTAGGGGAAGTGGGAATATTTACATCATTAAAAAATATATGGGAGTCAGTGAGATTCTGTCGGTTAGAAAATTGAATGTACTTGGTTTTCTGTGCATTAAAGGAAACTAGATTCTCTTGTCCCCATTCATTAATTCTAGAAAGGTCCCGGTTCAGAGAAATTGCAGTGTTTATTTTTGAATTTATAAGATCGGGTTGGGTGAAAGAATTGGTAAATGTGAAGGAACTGTGGAGTGTTGAGTCATCTGCGTAGGAATGTATTGGATTATGAGTGGTAGATATGAGATCATTGATATGAATGAGGAACAGAGTTGGGGCCAAAACTGATCCCTGGGGAACACCAGCATTTATTGAGTGAAATTGAGAATAAAGGCCATCTACCATTACACGTATTTTTCTGTTATGAAGATAAGAAGAAATTAGTGGAACTAATGATGCAATGCCGTAGTGTGACATCTTCGACAATAAGGATTGATGCCAGACTCTATCAAATGCCTTTGATGCGGGGAAAAGCAAGGTTATGGTCTTCGAAAGGGGTGAAGCCACAGAGTGTGAGGTGAAGTTGAACGGTCAGGCTGTGGAGATCGTCAGCTCATTTACGTATCTGGGCAGTGTGATGAGTAAAGATGGGAGTATGGATAAA
Organism: Paralithodes platypus; assembly: GCA_032716605.1. Lineage (NCBI taxonomy): Eukaryota > Metazoa > Arthropoda > Malacostraca > Decapoda > Lithodidae > Paralithodes > Paralithodes platypus. The sequence continues at coordinate 37,151,305 of CM064523.1, forward strand.
GAAATGCGGGAGAGGGTGCAACAGGGGAAGAGGGTTGTAGGAATGCTGAAAGCAGTAAGAAGAAGTAGGGTGGACAGTATGGAAGTGAAGAAGTCCTTGTATGACAGTGTGGTAATCCCGACACTGACTTACCGAAGCGAAGCATGAACGTTTGAGAAGAGACTCAGACCAAGAGTGAGAGGGATGGAAATGAGTTACTTGAGAAGTGCTTGCAGAGTTACAGGAAGGATAGACAGACTAATGAGGAAGTAAGAAGGAGGTGTGGTGTGAAGGTAGATGTGCTGGAAAGTGTGAAAAGGAACACCTTGAAATGGTTCGGCCATATGGAACGTATGGGAAGCGAGAGAATGACTAAGAAGGTGTACGAGAGCGAGGTGGAAGGACAGAGAGGGAGAAGTAGACCGAAAGAGAGGTGGAAGGATGGAGTGAGGAAGTATATGGATGAAGGCGGTGCTGGTTGGGAGGAGGGGCGTCGACTAACTGGGACCAGAGGTGCATGGGGCGGTTCGTTCGTTACCACCCCTTCGAGGATCACAGCGTCAGACAATAGATAGATAGATAGAACAATATTAATCTTTAACCTTCGGGGGCGGACTTAAGTCCGCCTCTAAAAACTTGGACTATGTGGCGGGGGCGGACTTTAGTCTGTGTGCAATTTTGGCGCAATATTGGCTCTGAGAGAGAGACGAGCGACGGGAAGAGCCTGGGTTACCTCATGACCGCTCGCCACGGCCGCCGTGGACCGACTGAGATGTACTCCACATACATCCACCCTCACTCCCTCGCTACATACGTAATTATATAAAGAAATTACCGTATTTTATCGATTTTGCCCTTCGGTTGCACGATCGTTGCAAGACAACCAGTTATCGTAGAAGGATGGTTCGGGTGTCATTGGAAAGCTCAATTTACGCCCTTTCAGAGATACATACTTGTATTACGCTCTGGCTCTTGTTTATGCATGAAAAAGAGCACGGAAACAATGCCATTTATGGTAAAAAAAAAAAACGCTGGGCGGCACGGTCAAATATACCGCCTAGGCCGCTCGTAAGGTGTTAATAACTATTACTTAATCAACACGTCCTTATATCATCCCAACAATACTGAACATGATTAGGGAATCATTTGGTTTTACATCACCTTGACAATATTAATCACTATTACATATTCCAAGGGTTCCCAACCTGGGGAACATGTACCCCCAGGGGTACATTTTCACTTCTCAGGGAGTACATAGGGGTCTGAGAGAATAACCATAGTGTACATAACATGGTGTTCTAATCTACAGGCAGATTGCACAAAGTTGTGTTTTTATCAATTTCCTCATTTCAGTAAGCAAAACTTATATTAAAATTGGTAAGAATGTAGTTACCGGGTGGACCGCCCGCCTTACACTACGCGGACGCTCGCAATCATGTTCCCGTCTATTTAGATTGCCATGAGGTACAATAATAGGTTGAAGGGGGGCTTTTGCCCACCTCATCCCCCATGACTTGTTGTCATCATCATATATATTGCCAGCAGGGGTCAAATAACAGAATAAATATACGGGAACTTAACCGCAAGCGATCGACCTATGTAAACATGACGACCGTCGGACCGTACACCCGGATACTACATCCTTCCCTTAAAATTATATCAGTGAGGTGACTAATCAATTTTTTTCACTATTATGTGACTTCCTGAGGCCCACAATATGTATTGGACGTGAAACAATCAAGTATATATACCAACTCGAGACAGCTGCAATACCGCCCGATAATTGTTGTTGTTGTTGTTGTATGTTATAAAAATCGCCACCTGTAAGTGGCACCGATTAGTGTGTCGCCTATCGGTAATTTGTGTAGGGTTTTTTCCCCTAGATAGGTTGCCCGCCAAGGCTATCGAGTCCCATCCACCCGGAAACACCCCTTTCAGATAATAGGGGGACAGCTATCACCAGAGACACCCCTATTACAGGGGGACCACGCCCCTATCAGATATCAGATAATGTCCGAGAATGTGACAGATAAATATATTTTTATAGTCACTGAGTTAATTTTATTGATAATATCAATACTAAGATCCCTATGCAGTCTACACATACAAATTTCATATTGAAATAATATAATATTTACAGAATTTTTTCCATTTTTATCCTAAATTGTTAGGGGTACATGGTTACCTATCAGAATGCCCAAGTGGTACAGAGGAACAACAAGGTTGGGAACCCCTGTTAATAATAAACTGTCATAATCAATGCGTCCTCATATCATCACAACTATACTGAACATGGTTGAGAAATCATTTCAATTTACATCACCTTGACAAGATTATAAATAATTGCATAATCAATATATCCTTAAAACTACTTTACTAGATATTTATGTCCAATCGAAAGCATGCTGTCGACGAGGTGAATATCTATTTAATAAATGTTGTTTCCTTTTAACATAAGAGTATTTCAATATGATCGGGGAATAGTTCCCCTTCCTCACTATGTCTCCAGCTAGGTCTAACCTATAGTGTTAATCCTGTTTCTTCAGTCCACCGGTGTGTGGACATTAATCCCCTTTAGTCTTAGACTACCGGAGAACTAGGCATGTGTACCTTGTTGTATCAGTTATATAAACTCTTTAGCTATTCTACCAGTGAATATTATCTTTTTATATACATCCCTACAAGAACCTGTACTATTACTAGCTCACTGGATGCATGCCTTACTATCAATATCATCTAATTGTTCAACACATCATCTCTTTATTGCATCAATTGTCTAATTATTATACCTTTGCTTGTACTATAAGGACTCATATTTTGTTTTGTTGGAACACAATGGCCCAGTCTAGCATTTAACTCTTTGGCAAGTCTGCTCGGGCCCTTAAGGATCCTTTAAAAAGTTTGAAGGTAGATTGCTTCTTTCTTCTTCTTCACCAATTCAGAGAGGGCCATAATTAATATGGCTGGTACAACTGCTCGCTACTATCCACCACCTGGGTACAATCTTCTATCGCCTGGCTTATCATATGTAGACAGGCGATGTGTCGGCATGTGTCAGGATATTGGAGGCGTATCTGTGTCGAGGTTGGGTGGTGTACTTGATCCCATCTTGTCTGGTATTCAGTAGGGCTGGATTGTTGTTGGTAAGGAACAGGCTTATCTATTTCCACATGAGTTCCCAGGTAAGTAAGGGGGGTGTGTCTGCTATGTGAGTGCCAATGTGTTGTGTGCTGTAGCCCCATCCACCTCCCTTTATACCCCCCCCCCACCCCCCACCTCCACCACCCCCTGAGCAACGGGGCCCTGTGATTGGGTGGGCAGGGCTATGTTGGCCCGCTCGGCTTGAACAACAGGATTCTCCACCTGCCCTGTTTCATCTCCGTAATATCTTCCTGGTGGCGTACTTAAGTGGCTGACGGGAGTGAGAGAGTGGCACCATTGTCTTGGAACATGTGTTACCAGGATAGAAAGTACGGGTGTGAACTAAGGGCGAGATATGAGCTGAGCGTTTGGGAGAGAGAGCCAGGCTGGAGCTTTGAAGCGTCGTAGTAGGCCAGTGGATGGTCGAGAGCGCGGAGGTGACAGGATGTTCCCAAGGACAACAAGTGAAGGGTAAATTCTGCTAGCACACCTGAGATTATCCTGCTTTCTGATTGGCCGACGGAAATACTCCTTCAGAGAGTGTTGCTCATTTGAGTTACATCATCAATTTGTTCCCCTTTTTCGTCAAATAGCTTGCCAATTGTCGAGGTAACTACTTTTTTACATCTGATAGTTATAAAACACTTTTGGGTTTGACTTGCTTTAATTTGTAATTTTGTTTTTTTTCTATGTGAGTAAGGGAGGCAAAAGGCAGAAATGCCTGTAGCGAGTGCCTCCACCAGAGTTGAAAGAGTGACAGGGCCAAAATCAAGGGACGTTCGAGCCAAAATGCCTGGACACACAGAGTTTGAAGCAATTTAAGTCATAGGAAAAGGGAAAGACTGATTCTGGGAGAGAGTTTCAGAGCTCAGCTGTTGAATAGAAGAAAGTCTGAGAGTAACATTTCACTCTTGGATTGGAGAGTTGCACAGAGTAGGGGTGGGATTGTGTTAGAAGACAGGTACCATGTACCCTACATAGAGGAGGTGGTATACACTGGGAGAGCTCTGAGGAAAACTGATTATTGTAGTAGCTATAGGATAGCGAGAGAGATGCAACATTGCGACAGAGAGAGAGAGATTGGAGAGAGTTGGTGAGTGGAAGGGAGTTAATGATACAGAAGGCCTTCCTTTCAACTTTGTCTAGGAGTGCGGTGTGAGAGGATCCTCCCCACACATATGAACAATACTCAATACAAGGATGCACTGTGCCCCTGTACAGAGCAAGAAGCTGTGCAAGGGTAAAGAACCCCTTGAGGCAGTTGAGCACATCCAGCTTCTGGAAGCTGCCTTAGCAAGACTGGTATTATGGTCCTTCCAAGTGAGAGCAGAAGAAAAAGAGACACCAAGAACATTGATAGAAGATGAAGAATATATTTTTGAATTGTTGAAGTACAAGGGAAAGTACTCTGGGAGTTCCGGACGGGTAGTAAAATGGAGAAATTGGGTTTTGGAAGCATTAAAGGTAACAAGGTTTTCTCTGCCCAATTGGAAATAGTAGATAGATCAGTGGATAAGTGTTCTATGGCTTCATTAAATTTGTTTTTGAGAGATTACTGGCTGTGGCGTTCTGGAAAAGTAATTGAGTAGTGTAAGGTAGAATCGTCTGCATATGAATGGATGGGACTGGAAGTACAGTTGAGATCATTTATGAAAATTAGAAAGAAAATGGGAGATAGGACAGTGCCCGGAGGAGTTGATAGGATGAGGAAGTGATCGATGGCTGTCCACAACCGCAGCTGTGGAACGGTCGGAAAGGAAATTAGAGACAAAGGCACAGATGGAGGGATAGAAACCGAAGGAGGGTAGTTTAGAAATTAACGATTTGTGCCAGACTCTATCGAAGGCCTTAGAAATGTCAAGTGCAATAGAAAAGGTCTCACCGAAGTCCCGAAAGGAGGATGACCAAGAGTTAGTAAGATATGAAAGAAGATCACCAGTAGAGCGACCCTTAACACTCCACGAGCGGCTATGTCGGTAACTTGTACTACCTGCCAAGCGGGTGGTTTTATCCTAAACTAGCCTATTTTCCGTGCTCTTTTTCATGCATAAACAAGAGTCAGAGCGTAATACAATTATGTATCCGTGAAAGGGCGATAATTGAGCTTTCCAATGTCACCTGAACCATCCTTCTAGGACCACGGGTTCTTTTGCAACGATCGTGCAACATGAAGGAAAAATCCCTAAAATACGGTAATTTCCTTACATAATTTCCTGTCTAGCGAGGTAGTGGGTGTGGATGTGTGAGGAGGGGAGGTTACTCGCAGCGCAGGAGCCGTGCCGAACGGTCAGAGTCAACCTACGCTCCGCCCACCATTCGTCTCTCTCTCAGAGCCAATTATATGCTCAAAAATGGCACACCGCCTTAAGTCGGGCCCCGCCACATAGTCCTTGGTTCTCTAGACCGCCTTAAGTCGGGCCCCGCTAATAAGGGGTTAAAAAAACCATACTGGCGATCTGAGAGAAGATTATGAGAAGAGAAATGATTAAGAAATTTGGTAGCAAGTATAGTTTAAAAAACTTTAGAGATACAAGAGATGAGAGCAATTGGACGATAGTTGGAGGGTTGAGAGCGGTCACCCTTCTTTGGGACAGGTTGAATGAGAGCAAACTTCCAGCAAGCAGAGAAGACGTTAGAGGAGAGACAAAGACGAAAGAGTTTGCCTAGGCAGGGAGACATCACGGAAGCACAGATTTTGAGTACTACAGGAGGAACACCGTCTCTACTGTATGCCTTTTTAGAATTAAGCTCAGAGAGGGTAGAAAGTACAACTTTAGAAGAAATTAGGATGTTAGACATAAGTAGGAAAGGGGGGGGGGGTGGAGAGGGAGGAATATCACTGGAACCATCCAAGGTGGAGTTTCTAGCAAAAGTTTGAGCAAAGAGTTCAGCTTTGTCAGAGGAAGAAGTGATGGTTGTGCCATCAGAGTGGAAAAGGGGAGGGAAAGACGAGGAAGACAAATTGTTGGAGAGGTTTTCGGCTAGATGCCAGAAAGCTTGGGAAGAGCTAGAATTGGATAGTTCAGTGCATTTATTATTGATGAAAGAGTGCTTGGCAAGTCGAAGAACAGATTTGGCTTGATTCCGGGCTGAAACATAGGAAGAATGAGATTCTTGAGTTTTAAGGCATCGATTCCATTTGATTTTTTTTTTTTTTTTTTTTTTCTATGTGATTGAGGGAGGCAAAAGGCATAACTGCCTATAGAGAGTGCCTCCCCCATAGTTGAAAGAGTGACAGGGCCAAAATCAAGGGACGTTCGAGCCAAAATGCCTGGACACACGGAGTTTGAAGCAATTTAAGTCATAGGAAGAGGGAAAGACTGATTCTGGGAGAGAGTACCAGAGCTCAGCTGTTGAGTAGAAGAAAGTTTGAGAGTAATGTTTCACTCTTGGGTTGGAGAGTTGCACAGAGTAGGGGTGGGATTGAGTTGCAAGACGGGTACCACGTGCCCTACGTAAAGGAGGTGGTATGCACTGGGATAGCTCTGAGGAACACTGATTATTATAGTAGCGATAGAATAGCGAGAGAGATGCAACATTGCGGCGGAGAGAGAGAGAGATTGCAGAGAGTTGGTGATTGGGCGGGAGTTAATGATACGAAAGGCCTTCCTTTCAACTTTGTCTAGGAGAGCGGTGTGAGAGGAACCTCCCCACACATGTGAACAATACTCAATACAAGGGCGCACTATGCCCCTGTACAGAGCAAGAAGCTGTGCAGGGGAAAAGAACCCCCTAAGGCGGTTGAGCACACCCAGCTTCTGGGAGGCTGCCTTAGCAAGACTGGTAATATGGTCCTTCCAAATGAGAGCAGAATAAAAAGAGACACCAAGAATATTGAGAGAAGATGAAGGGTTGATTTTTGTATTGTTGAAGAATAAGGGATAGTCCGCTGGGAGATCCTGACGGGTAGATAGATGGAGAAATTGGGTTTTGGAAGCATTAAAGTTAACAAGGTTTTCTCTGCCCCAATTGGAAATAGTATTTAGATCAGAATTTAAGAGTTCTATGGCTTCATTACGTTTGTCGTTGAGGGATTGCTGGCTGGGGCGTTCTGAAAAACTAATGGAGTAGTGTAAGGTTGAGTCGTCTGCGTATGAATGGATGGGAATTAAGGTACAGTTAAGGAGATCATTTATAAAAATTAGAAAGAGAATAGGAGATAGGACAGAGCCCTGAGGAACACCGGATTTTATAGGGTGAGGAAGTGAACAATGGCCGTCCACAACCGCAGCTATGGAACGGCCGGAAATTAGAGACAAAGGCACAGATGGAGGGATAGAAACCGAAGGAGGGTAGTTTAGAAATTAAAGATTTATGCCAGACTCTATCGAAGGCTTTCGATATGTCTAGTGCAATAGAAAAAGTCTCACCGAAGTCCCGAAAGGAGGATGACCAAGAGTTAGTAAGATATGAAAGAAGATCACCAGTAGAGCGACCCTTAAGGAAGCCATACTGGCGATCTGAGAGCAGATTATGAGAAGAGAAATGCTTAAGAAATTTGGAAGCAAGAATAGTTTCAAAAACTTTAGAAAGACAAGAGATAAGAGCAATTGGACGATAGTTCCTCTTTGTTGCAGACAGCAGTAGAACAATCGTGAGTAAACCAAGATTTGTTTGCATTAGACTGAGAGACAGAAAATGGAATGTATGCTTCCATGCCCGAGAGGATTACCTCGGTAATGCCTTCAGCACTCTCCGAGGGTCCTCGCCTCCCGGCCACGGAAGCAAAAGTCATTCCATGGGAAATCAAAGAAGTACTGCCAAAGAGCCTCCCAGTCGGCAGCGCCAAAGTGCAACAAGCGCTGGTTGGGACGATCGGGTGGCCGAACCGGAGAGATAGGACAGGTAACAGATATTAGTTTATGGTCGGAGGAGCCCAAAGGAAACAAAATATTTATAGTATAAGCGGAAGGTTAGAGATTAGAAATAAGTCAAGAATGTTTGGCCGATCTCCAAAGTAATCCTGGATATGGGTGGGTTGCTGGAGTAACTGCGTAGGTCGTTTAGGATAGAAAAGATGAAAACTTGTTCACCAGGTTGTTCAGTGAAAATAGGGGAGAGCCATTGGCGGTCGTGAACGTTGAAATTTCCTAAGATGGAGATTTCTGCGAAAGGAGAGATGGATTGTATGTATTCCACTTTAGAAGTTAGATAGTCGAAGAATTTTGGAAAGTCAGAAGAATTAGGGGAGAGATAAACAGCGCAGAAATATTTAGTTTGAGAGTGACAAGAAAACTTCAGCCAGAGAGTTGAGAATTCAGAAGAATCTAAGTTGGGAACACGAGAGATAGCAAGATTGTTGCGTAAATAGACGCAACATCCACTTTTGGCTCGAAACTGAGGATAGAGATAGTAGGAGGATACAGAGAAGGGTTTGCTGTCAGTAGTCCCTGATAACTGTGTCTCGGTGAGAAAATGTGTTGTTCATACTTTTGAATTGCTCAGTTTAATTAATCAATTTGCTTAATGACGAAGATTTGTGAAATTTTGCCTATGAATTTGACATGTCCAGTAGAATCCTTCATGGGCGAGTTTCTTTGCTGCATCATAATTTTGTTATCTCCTTGTTCCACCCTTTAGAATAATTATATAAATTTGAACGTCGGGTTTGGACTGGTATGCAAGATTCTCAAGCATTAATATATATGTTTGAGAATGTTTCCCAAATGTTCTCTATATTTGTTAGCTGGTTTATGAAAGTCCAATTAGTAGAATTGAGGATTTTTAACAGCTTGTGAAAGACAGCCTTCCTGAAATTTAGTACTTTCTCCTGGCTTTCCGGGTGGATGGGACTCGTTGGCCTTGGTCGGTAACCCATCTAGGGAAGACAACCTTATAAAAATCCAGAAGGATGGGACTCATCAGCCTTGGTCGGCAACCTGTCTAGGGGAGTAAACCTGATACAAATCCGTACTGCTTATCTAAGTGTAAGGCAGGTTAGTGGATGGACTAGCCGAACACCACTGTAGAGAAATAGTGCTAACAATATACATAGAGGGCCTCGGAGTCGGAAGGATCCTAAATTGAGTGGTCAATCCTGTAAGTCCTTCAGTAAACTGGCTCGGGTTGTCCCTCTTACAAGAAATACGTCCGCTTGGGGGCCTTCTGTTTATCTCCACCCTCATTAAGGGGAGTAAGGCGTCCCGCAATACATAGATAGATAGATAGATAGATCCTGGCTTTCGTTTGGTTTGACGTTATCGATGATAATGTTGAAGGATATTGAGCGGTGATTGCTTGAACTAAATTCGACGCCTACCACGACTTTGTTTACTAAATCATCTTTCGTTGTTAGTATTAGATCAAGAATATTGTTGCCACGAGTGGGGGAGTTGACAAACTGATATTTGTGAACTTTCCAGTAAATATGTACAGAGATCTTGTCCTGTATGTGAAGTTACGGGCTTGCCCCAATTTAGTAATTGACAATTGAAATCACCAACAATGACTACATTTATTATTACTTCTATCTATCTATCTATTGCCTGACGCCGTGATCCTCGAAGGGGTGGCCATGAACGAACCGCCCCCATGCACCTCTGTCCCCAGTCAGTCGACGCCCCTCCTCCCAACCAGCACCGCCTTCATCCATATACTTCCTCACTGGGGAGGTGTGGTGGAGTGGTCTTGCCACTGGCCTGGTAATCCAAAGGTCCCGGGTTCAAATCCCGATGTATCAACGGGAAGATATTATTGGGATGGAATTTGTGCTGTACCTGGTATCAGTGCATTACCACAAGCCCACCGAAACGTCAATAAAATACCCTCATTGTTCCCTGATTAAATAGCACTGTATGAATATTCCCATATTCAAAATATGCTATAGGGGTGCAATGCCTGGTGAGTTATCTGCTCAACAGGTGGCGTTGTGTGTGTGTAAGTGTGAGAGTCCGAGTGTAGGGGGTGAGACACAGTGAAGCATGGGAACGAGGTGGCTTCAGAGATGGGGTCGTTTCGGGCCATGAGTGAGCACCGTGCCTCAAGTGAAGGCAAGATGGCAGGTGCTCGTTGTACTCTACGTGCTTCACATGTCTCACTCCCTAGACTGGAACAAGACCTCACAGGCTTCACTGTTCATTGTAAAGCGGTGAATGTTAAGGCTCTCAGCCTATGCCCGAGAGGAAGTAAGTTGGAATATAGAAAAAAAAAAAAAAAAAAAATCCAACTTTCCACCTATCCCTCTCTGTCCTTCCACCTCGCTCTCGTACACCCTCTTAGTCATTCTCTCGCTTTCCATACATTCCATATGGCCGAACCATTTCAAGTTGTTCCTTTTCACACTTTCCAGCACATCTACCTCCACACCACACCTCCTTCTTACTTCCTCATTCGTATGTCTATCCCTTCATGTAACTCTGCACGCACTTCTCAAGTAACTGATTTCTACCGCTCTCACTCTTGGTCTGAGTCTCTTCATGAACGTCCATGCTTCGCTTCCGTAAGTTAGTGTCGGGATTACCACACTGTCATGCAAGGACTTCTTCACTTCCATACTTACCACCCTATTTCTTGTTACTGATTTCAACGTTCCTACAAACCTCTTGCCCTGTTGCACCCTCTCCCGCACTTCTTCATCCATAATCCCATCTTTACTCAACACACTGCCCAGATACTTAAATGAGCTGCCAATCTCCTTAGCCTGACCGTTCAAATTCACCTCACACTCTGTGGCTTCACCCCTTTCGAAGAGCATAACCTTTGCTCTTCCCCGCATTTACCTTCAGGTTCCGTTTTTCGCACTGTTTCAAACACAGTTACCCGACCCTGCAACTCCCATTCATTATCTCTCATCAGAATTGTATCATCAGCAAACAGCAGTACAGGTAGCTTCCACTCATTTCCCTCCCTTATCAGCGACACACCAACATCCACTGCTCTTTCCTGTATTTCTTTCATGACTCCATCCATTTATACAGTAAACAACCACAGGGACATCACACACCCCTGTTTCAACCCAACATTCAGGTCAAAGAACTTGCTCTGCTCATTCTCCACACGTACTGCCGCCTTTGCACCCTCATACATGCTCTTCACTGCTTTCAGCAACTTGCCATCTACTCCCTATATTCTAAGTACTTTCCACATACCTTCTCTACCCACTCTGTCATAGGCCTTCTCCAAATCCATAAAGGCAACATACACCTTTTGTTGTTTCTCCAGATATTTCTCCACAACACAATTCAGGGTAAAAATCTGATCTACACATCCTCTTCCCTTCCTAAAACCTCCCTGCTCGTCACCTATCCATTTCTCCAGTCTCACTCTCACTCTCTCAATCACTACCCTACTGTACACCTTCTCTACTACACTTACATATAGAAGACATATTCCACTGTGGTTACCACACACTCCTCTTTCCCCTTTACCCTTATAAAGGGGGACTATTATGCCTGTCCTCCAGTCATCAGGTGCACTCCCCTTCTCCCATGCTAGTTTGCACATTTTCCATACCCATTCGTCTGCATTCGATCACTATCTCACCACCATACCTCAGCATTTCGCCACACACTCCATCTGTGCCTGGTGCTTTCCCCAACTTATTATTACTTATCCCTATTATTTTGTTGTACAATTCCAAATCGATAGTTGATGGTTGGGCTGGGGCCCCAAAGTTACCTTGCCATGCTATATTTTTTAAATGAATATAAATCGTATCAATATGATTTACTCTCTGAATGGAGGCAAGTACATTTCTGTCTTTGCTACTACATTCGAACATAGTCGTGAGCATTGTCGTGAACATTCTGCTAAGAACTCTCTATTCTTGATGTTGAGCCAAGGTTATTATATTCCTACATATATATTCCTATATAGTATATGCAATTTTTTCCAAGACTGAGAATATATTTTGGATACTACGGGCATTAATAAAGAATACTTTGATTAGGTTCTGTTTCTGTGGGGATGCTTTGATGGTGAGGGTGATTTACTTTCACCTAGGGTAACCCTCTCGATTCTCTCCGACCGACTTTGCTTTATTTAACAACAAATATGGATCGCATTGTTAAATAGCCCTGCCGAGACGAGCAGCTCCCACAGGATTTAGGTGGAGAGCATCTCTAGCAAATAGATAAGGCTGCCTGTAATAATTATCCCATAATTACATGAAACCAATCCCTTCGTGAAGGCAAGGTGACCGGAGACAGCTAATTAGGCTGAAGGCCCTGTTCCAAAAGTCATCTTCAGCGTCCATTTAGGGAGAACCCTTGAAAGAATGATATTATTACTTCTTGTTTTATACTGCTGCATCAGCTTGCGGTATTTTGCCAGCAGCTCCTCCGATCTAGTCTTTCGCAGTACATCATTTGTACATGCATGGATCACAAGAAAGGGTAGTGTCTGTAACACCAGCAGCGATATCATCTTTGGCCACTGTCATGTTATCGATTCTGCCACCTGGAATACAAACACATTTTCTGTTATTTGGAGCTCTACCGCAGAACTTTATCAGTTGGCATGTATTAATGAGTCACCAACTAGCCTTGTGTCCTTATTTTCTTCATTCGTGTCATCAGCAAGAATCTGGTACCTACTTGTCATTATCATTGTTCTGAAGGATTTTTCATGGTTTGCCTCGCACCATTTTGGATTGGCTGGAAGTCCGTATCCTGCTGGGAATCTTGGAGAAAAGCAGAGTTAGTTGAGACAAGGGCTTCATTAGTAATTGCAGTGATGAATCATTGCTGATCGAGACAGCAATTTCGGTCTCGGCTGAGGGAGAGGTTTTGTATCCAACATTAACTGTCACAAACTCCTCCAGAGTGTTGGCTCTCCGAGTTAGTGCATCAATTAGTTGGGTTGCTTTGCAGAGTTCGCCCTCAAGCTCAGTGCGCTGGTCACAGAATCTGCAATGAACTGAGTCGTTATTTGCAAAAATAGTCGTACCGAAACGGCCACTACAAGATCCACAAGTACGTTGGTTTGCCATGTTGCTGACACAGGGTCAAAGGACTTTAGTGACTTGTTAATTCTAATTTTCCTTAAGAATGGACATGGGGAAACATTAAGTATATTCACTATAACTTAGTGTGATATGGGTGTCTGCAAAAGAAAATATATAATGTATAAGTAGTTACACTTGTTCCTCCAGGTCTCTGGGTGTACTTAGAAATCTTAATTTTTGAGAATAATAATATGAGTGAAATTTACCTGTAATTAAAGCATTATTCAGGATATATTTAAATACTATCGGTATGATAGTTAAAGTAGTACAGGAGAAAAAAAGGCACAGATGTAACTTTTATAATACAATAGAAAATATAATCTTGTTATTGGAAGAAATTAGGCAGTGACTCGAGCAGCGCCGGGCAGCTTGGGAGGTGTGTGTGACATGTCAGAGATTCTGTAAAGTAGTTGTAACGGGTACCACATGGTTCCGGTCCCTGAGCCACGCTGCCGTCACGGTGTAGCGTGGGTGATTACTGAGGCGTCTGTATACTGGTAAAACACACAACAAGCCAGCTAGGTCGATCTTGTAGTTTATACTAATATATAGATAACAGATAGGAACACCACTACCGCTCACGGTGAAGCGTGAGTGATTACTGAGGCGTCAGTACACTGGTAAACAACACAACAGAGATATAATCATTTGGGTAGATTGACTATCATGACATGTTGCCTTTATGGACTTGGAGAAGGCTTATGACAGAGTGGATAGAGAAGGTAAGTAGAAAGTACCTAGAATATACGGAGTAGATGGCAATTTGCTGAACGCAGTGAATAGCATGTATGAGGGTGCAAAGGCAACAGTACGTGTGGAGAATGAGCAGAGCGAGTTCTTTAATCTGAATTTTGGGTTGAAACAGGGGTGTGTGATGTCCCTGTGGTTGTTTAATGTATATATGGATAGAGTCATGAAAGAAATACAAGGAAGGGCAGTGGATGTTGGTATGCGAAAAACGGAATCTGAAGGTAAATGCGGGGAAGAGCAAGGTTATGGTCTTCGAAAGTGGTGAAGCCACAGAGTGTGAGGTGAAGTTGAATGGTCAGGCTATGGAGATTGTCTGCTCATTTAAGTATCTGGGCAGTGTTTTGAGTAAAGATGGGACTATGGATGAAGAAGTGCGGGAGAGGGTGCAACAGGGGAAGAGGGTTGTAGGAACGTTGAAAGCAGTAACAAGAAATAGGGTGGTTAGTATGGAAGTGAAGAAGTCCTTGCATGACAGTGTGGTAATCCCAACACTAACTTACGGAAGCGAAGCATGGACGTTCTTTCCTGTTCACCAAAAAGTAATTAATCTGACAATTGGTGCCCCAGAGCTGTACGCGATCACATGACTCAACTTTTTCTTGAACTTTGTGTTACACACAACCATGTTGAATGCAAAACAGGACTCCATTATATATTAGTCTTCTAGATGTCTTCTTCTGTACCCTATTCCACCTAGCACTACCTCATACCCATCAGCACATGCTCCCACATCGAGAGTGTCGAGACTCGTAAGTAACTCGACACATTCCCACCACCAATATATACATTATCTATAGTAATCCCGCAGCGATGTTAGATCTCCAAAGCTGTGAAGAACTAACAGCGGCTCAGCGAAGAGGTAGTTTTCAAATGAGATCGTTACCGGCGGATGGTCCAGCAACCGCTGTTGACATAGGGGTGGAGTCGTGAGAGCTAACACCATCATCAGCAACCGCCGGCTAAGGGATCGAAAAAAAATCGACATCCTGTTCCAATGGATACAACTTCAAGGTCTTCACAGGTGCCAGAATATGACGGGGGAAGTTCAAACAATGTGCAATTTGACAGTCAGGTGATCCTCGTGTTCTTGCAAGTAGCTGGGTGGTGGTGGTATTGTAACAATTCGAAGTATTGCTCAACAGATATTGTAATCTTAAATTATTTGGCCTCAAGACTCTAGAGATATGGGAACTTCAAACCGTACAAGAGACTGAATTTGATAGGTAGGTATTCAGTAGATATGGTATGGGTAGATTTCTTATAGGAATATTATTCTTATAGAGTTACTTCATTAATATTACAGTTCTTAGCTAGTTTTATAGTATAAGTTCAAGGGTTAATCAACCAAACTTCAATAAAAAATAATATTTTTAAAGCAAGAGGAAAGAAAGCAGGAAAGAGACAAAAGCACAAAATACCAGTTCGAATCACACAGAGAAAGAAACAAAACAAACAACTTCGAAAATGCAATGTTCATAAAAACTTGAGTGAGATTCCGAGACTGTTTTATTCCTTCCCGACCTTTATAAATTTAAATGCAACCTCTATTAGAAATAAAGAAGATGAATTAGTTGTTTTAATGAAGGATAATAATGTTGATATAGCCTGTATTAGTAAAGTTTGGCAAGTGTCAGAAGAATCTTTTACTATCCCGAACTATGAAGTGTACCTACAAACTCGACAGTGATGGGGTGGGAATATTTGTTCGAGAAGATATTCAATCCCGCCGCCTCTTTCCACCACATGATGTTCAGTTGGAGACATTATGGGTGTGGTGCCGGCCCAAACGTCTACCTAGGGAGGTGTCCTGCATTATTGTAGGGTGCATATACTATCCTCCAAGATCACCTCTCCATCAAGACCTCATCGATCATATCGTTACTTACGCAGATGAATTACGATCCCTTTATAATGGATACAAATTTGTTATTTGTGGCGATTTCAACGATTTAAACATTGAAGACATCATCGACAACACTCATCTTCAGCAAATTGTAAACCTTCCAACACATCAAAATAATATCCTAGACCTAATCTTCACTGACCTTAGCCAGCACTACAAATCACCTCAACGTTTAGCACCCCTTGGCCGTACCCAGCACCTCACTGTGTTATGGCAACCTATTTCAACATTTCCACCTTGTCATCACTCCAAGCTGGTCACCGTTCGTCCCATCAAGTAGTCAAGTGTCATTGCGTTCGGCCAACATATTAATAACTACCCATGGGTAGAAGTGTACCATGAACAATGCGTCATAAATAAGCTAAATAACTTTCTTAGTTCGGTAAATATTTTAATTGACCCCACGAAACAAGTTTTAATTCAGTCTAACGATCATCCTTGGATTACTCCCTATGTGATAGAAATTTTATATCTACGTCAAAGTAATTTTAACAGTGGTAACATGGTTTTATTTAGACATTATAGGAATAAAGCAATTCGGGAAATAAAGAAAGCTAAACAACAGTATTTCAAGTCAAACGTGTCAGATTTGTGTACAACAAAGTCAAGTGAATGGTACAGAGTAATTAGTAAGTTAACTGGAGACAACTCACAGCGTAAATTTCATTTTCTTATTGACAAAGACCCTAACCAAGCTGCAAATACCATAAATGATCATTTTTCAACAATCTGCCAAAGTCTACCCCCCTTACACCAGTCAAGATTACCTGAGCCTGTGGATAATTTACCACCTTTACCTTCTGTTGAGCCCTACCAAGTGTATTTAAAACTGTGTGAGATAAATGTAAACAAATCTGTAACCCCCTTTGATCCCCCAATTCGTATTATCAAATCATTTGCATATGAGTTTGCTTCTCCTATTGCTAGCATCATTACTTCGTCATTCAGTTCAGGGATTGTACCTCCCCTTTGGAAACGTGGCTTCATCACTCCCTTGCCCAAGATTCCCCAACCCGAAACTTGTAATGATCTTCGACCAGTGACTATAACATCAATTTGTGCACGTATTGCCGAGAAGTTTGTTGCATCTTGGGTGCGTGATGACACACAGGTAAACCTTGATCCATATCAGTTTGGTAATCGGAAAAATACTTCTACGACCCATTATTTATTGTACTTAATGAATTTTCTTTATAAAACGACTGACAATAGGGGAGAATATGTAGCTGTGCTTAGCATTGATTTTTCTGAAGCATTTGACCGAGTATACAACACAATAGCAATGAGACATTTACTTCATAATGGCATGAGACCTGAACTAGTTCCTTGGATGTCTTCTTTCCTTACATCTCGTGGTCAGGTTGTACGTTATAGTGGTGCTACCTCTGAGGAGCACACCACTACATGTGGTGTTCCACAGGGTACCGTACTGGGACCTCGTATTTTTAATAATCATATAAATAGTGCCGGTTTGGATGAAGATGTTCAGTGTAAATTCGTGGATGACATTACTTTTGCTTGTGCATATAACAGTACACATATACCAAAATGTCAGGAGCAAGCCAATAAGATCGATCATTGGTCTAACGAGAACAACATGAAAATAAATGGAAGTAAGTCGAAATTAATGTTAGTGGACTTTCAGAAAATTAAGACAAATGTAAATGCTGTTAGTTTAGGTAATGAATCTATTCCATTTGTTAATGAGATGAAGCTGTTGGGTGTTATTATTTCGAGTAACCTTCAGTGGAAGGCGAACACCAAGTATATTGTCTCGCGTGCAAGTAAACGAATTTTTGCAGTTAGTAAATTGAAACTTTTTAAGGCTAATTTGTCTGATTTAAAGAATTATTATTGTTGTTATTATTAGGCCTGTACTTGAATATGCATCGACGGTTTGGTGTTCGTCACTCACACACGCAGAAGTAAATTCTATTGAGAGAATACAAAAAAGATTCTGTAGAATTTCATTAGGACCTAGTTATATACATTACGAGTCTGCTTTGGAGTTATTAAATTTGGAATCATTGGAAGAGAGACGAAGAAAGAAGTTTGAAGAAGACAGCCTTAAGTTGTTGCACGATAAACAGCATAGACATATACTTCCACCGGACAACACCAATACTTACACACACAAATTACGAGCAAGACACTTTCTAGTTGAAGAAAATGTAACACAAAGAAACACCAAAACAGTGCCATTCCACAGATGACCAGGTATATAAACAATTACTTGAGGAAGTAGGTACTCAGTGTTTTGAAATGATATTATATTTTTCCAATACATGATCATTATTCCGGCAAATTGTTCTTAATATTTGTATTTTATGTGTATTTTATGTGTAATGACGCTTTGTATGTATGTTTTACTCACTGTATATTTTCAACTCTATGGTTGCAATTGTAAAAATGATATTAAATAAACCTATTATTATTATTATTATTATTATTATTATAATGCCTATTCTAATAGGATTTCAAAACCAAGAAATAATTTAATTATTATTATTATTATTATTATTAAAGTAAAGTAAAGTTAAAGATTAATATAATTACAAGAAATTTGAATTACTAATTGAATTATTTACAGAGTGATTAAATATTAAAAGTAAAATATTAGTTATAACTCTTACAAATAAAACAAATAAATATAAATATATAAACAAATATTATAAACTAAAAACATGAAATTATGACATTGAAATATAGTCACATGCTCAATCCCGGTTAATGAGGATTGTTAGCCTAGGCGTCACACTCTCTAGTTGGTAGGTTGAAGAGAAGGTAAGTAACAACCCGACTGTACTCCAGGTATTCACAGAGACACCACCCCGAGCTATAGTCCAAGTAACACTGAAGTTAGTCTAAAAATAAGATCACTCATAGACTCGGGAAAGAGCTGGCCACTAAGAAAAGAAACTCGCCCCCTAGTGGTGTGGGGCGAGTTAATGATCATTGAAGATTATATACAAAGGTTCATGGCGCTGGTGTGGTGCTTTGAAGCTCCATGTAGAGGTAGAGTTGGTTGGATGAGGCTTTAGGAAGGGTTGAGCAGGCTCGGAGTTTCGAGGGATGTAACACCTCCCCCCTAAGTCCCTGAAAGGTGTTGAAGAGGACTGAAATAAGAAGGAGGGAGAGACTCTGAGACTGTGGACGTACTCCTAGACAAAGTATCGGCAATTAGATTGTCCACACCTCTAATATGCCGAACAATGAGTTGGTACTCTTGTAGCTGCAGGGTCCACCGTAGAATCCTCTGATTATTGTTCCTCATTTTATGTATGAAAGTTAAAGGGTTGTGATCGGTGTAGATGAAAATGGGAGACTGTTGAGGCAGGTAACACTCAAACTTCTTGATTGAAGACACCAATGCGAGGCCTTCTTTTTCAACTGTAGAGTAACCCCGCTGGTGTTTCTTCAATTTGGCCGAGAAGTAGGAGACGGGATGTAGGACACCATCTGCAAGGTCTTTCTGAAGAAAAACGGCCCCTACTCCTTGGTCACTTGCATCAACCTGGAGATGGTAAGGTTTGGTGTGGTCAGGTGTTTGGAGCACAGGGTGCGAGGAGAGAAGGCGTTTGAGGTTGACGAAGGCTGCAGCGCAGGCGGGACTCCAAACAAACCTAACTTTAGTACTAGTCAGGTCAGTTAATGGAGCAGAGATGGTGGCGAAGTTGCTGCAGAACCTCCTGTAAAAACCACACATCCCCAAAAACCGCATCAGGGACTTGCGGTCTGCTGGTTGGGGAAAGGTGGTGATGGCCACGATATTTGCATCCCTCGGGCGAGCGATACCCCATTCCACCACATGGCCGAGGTAGGTGACAGTCCCTCGTCCAATACACGACTTGGCTAGGTTGATTGTGAAGCCAGCATAGGCGAGACGAGACAGCATTCCTTCCAGTCTGGCGAGATGGTCCATCCATGTACCTGAAGTAATCACAATGTCATCTAAGTAGGAATCAACACCCTCTAAATCTTGAATAGTATTGGAAATAATGCGTTGAAAAGTCGCAGGGGCATTGATCATTCCGAAAGGCATCACATTATACTGGAACAAACCATAAGGGGTTATGAATGCTGAAATTACCTTTGCTCTCTCGGTCATACCTATTTGATAGTATCCTTTTTGAAGGTCTATGGTGGATACATATTGACCGTTTCCTACTGTCAATTAGATTATCTATACGGGGAAGAGGATAAACATCTGGCACAGTCACAGAATTTACCTTTCTATAATCTGTACAAAGTCTAGAAGTGCCATCAGGCTTAGGGACTAGCAAGGAGGGTGATGCCCAGGGTGAGTGACTGGGTTCTATAAGGTCGTGTTCCAGCATAAATTAAATTTCTTTCTTCATGATATTTCTTTGATATTTTTGGAGAAGTATCTGGAGAAGAAACAAAAGGTGTA
>CM064523.1:37171531-37374031 GCA_032716605.1 Paralithodes platypus
ACTCGCTAGCGCTCGCCAGGGCAGTGAAATGGGCTACAATAATCGTAGAACGATGTTCTTTCTTTCTTAGTGGTCATGTTGTCACAGACAGATCAGTGTTTGCCTTTATTCTTGTCTGTGACACTTGGAAGTATTTTATATCATTGATAGAGTTATAAGATATGTAGTGTGATAGTTGCAAGGAGAGAGAGAGGGAAGAGCGTGGTGGTAGTATGTGTGTGTGTATGTACGGGTGCATTCCTTGCTTGGGCGGGGCCACCCGCTCCCTATTGGTCGGCGGGCCTGGCGTGTCATATGACGCCTGCTTTTCATGACGTAGTGGCCTGTGATTGGAGGCCGCTGTCCTAGCTCGGTGGTGGGTCCTCCTTCCCTCATCACTCCTCAGAGCATGGTATGGTGCGTTTGGTCCTAGACGTCCCTAGCATTCTGTTTCCAATCTAACCCCCTTTACTACTGTTTCTCTCTCTGAACTTCTTTTCATACTTCTTATCTTTATTCAATTACCCATCCCTTCTGGTTCTCGCATACGACTTCCATAGTCGGCCAGTCGTATTACCAGCGCCGGTTCTCACATATATGTTTTGCACTTGCTTTAGGGATTATTAGTCATAGTCACATGGATTCATTTTATTGGGTGCTTCTAATTATTTGTTGTTCTTTATTACTATTTAATGCTAGACAGTGGAGGGAATCTTTGGTTGTTGTCTGTATTATGTATATGGCAAGCCAGAGCCTGTACGACTTCAACGGAGCTAGGTAGCCTATAAGTACACCCTTGTGCATATTTTCCTTTGCAAGCTTAGCAGTATACAAGCGAAGGGCTTTTGCCTACTCTTGCTTGTATGCTTGCTACCTCATTTTGTTGACCTTTGAGGAGTGCCAGGGTAAGACCAGATACTTGAGATCTGGACTAACCAAGAGAGCCTCCTAGTCACTTAACGTAAGATAAGGGAAATCTGTTCAGGGGAGACAGTAGGCTGCGAGCATGCTTGAGCTCTGCCTAGGCTCCCTGTACCTTTATATCCCTGCTAGACTTTATTAGTAAGGAAGACAGCTTATTGTTTATTAACTTTAACTGTGTATGCTTTAGGAATTATTCACATATTGTTTTTGCCAAGGTTGATGCATAGTGCACAACCCAGTATGGCTGTTACGTTGGATAAGGAAGTACTGTTTTTGAGTGGCTGTTGTTAGTGCTGTCACAGAGTTGTTGCACTCCCTTGTTTCCATATATATGTATCCTACTTTTAGGTGTATTTAAGATACACGCTTTGGTGTCCTGCCCCTGCATTATTTCTGTTCTATATTCGACGAGCATCTTAGAGCATCGGACGTTTTCAGAAGATTCCATATCTGTTTGCTGTAGGACTAGACTTCAAGTGTTGTCAAAGAGCATTGAAGAGTTTAGTGTTGAGTTCAGACTCACACTAAAGATAACGTAAGCATATAACCTTTTATTAAATCTTGTCATAGTTTATTTAAGCATTGTTATTACTTGAGAGCTTTTTATTAACGTAATTACTCTTGTTGTGAGTAGCTTTGCCGTCACCAGAAAGTCTTTGTAGAAGTACGCTTAACCCAGTTAATTGATGCCCCGTTATCCAGTAGATTAACTCTGGAGGGTTTAAGTGTTTTGTTCACCGGCTTAATAGTTCGAGGGTTTGGAATTAGCGTACCGTTGTTGCAGATATAGCCTATCTTGTTGTCCAATATTAAGTGCCCTTGTTTATTTCGTTGTGCCGGTCGTAACAAAAGGCGACCTTAGTCCAGTATATAGTGAACTGAATTTTGCCGTTTTTTTTGGAGAAATCTTATTGCCATTTGGGGTTGAATTTATTTCTCGCAGTGTTGGCAGTGGACATTGTTTTGAGGATATATGGAACTTGTTGGAGTTTATTGGTGACCTAGTATTACACTTAAAAACATCTTCGAATATTTTTTGTGAATAAAGCTACGCAAGAGTTTGGCTACTTTTGTCTTGACTTGGGATTTTTTTTTTTTGACTCCATCATGTCGTCATTGGACGGGTTTGAGGATAGTGAGGGCACATTGCGAGAGACAGGCGAGAAGGTGGAGAAGGTGGAGTTGTATGACGGCGTTCGGGTGGTGAATGGTGAGGAGGATGCTCGGAGGTTTTTGGAGGAGCCTGTGTCGGCGGACCGGGTGTCGGGGCTGGACCGGTATGGACTGCAGTGTATAGCCACGGTCTTAGGGTTTTCTTGCACTAGCGGTTTGTCAAGAAGTGAGCTGGTTGCCTGTGTGCTGGGTCGGGTGCGTGAGGCTTCGGGTGGAGCGGGAGCTTGGGCACCTTCGTCCCAGCCCCCATTCCACTCAACTCCTATCATGGCGCCCCCTCGGGTTCCGGAGCCAAGTACGTTCCCGCAGGCCGATGTCCGCTGGCGGTTGGGTAAGCCTCTAGGTGTCTCACTGGGTGGGTCCCCGGTAGTAGCGCCCCCTCCTCAGGGTTTGTCTCCCGAGATGTTGTTCCAGCTTGAGCTCGCCAAACTTGAGCAGCGAAAGCATGAGTCTGAGCTCAGGCAGCAGCAGCAGAAGCATGAGGCTGAGCTCAAGTGCCGAAAGCGAGAGCGAGAGGCTGAGCTCAAGTATGAGTCTGCAAGGTATTGTGCCGATGCTGACCTAGAGAAAACTCGTGTAGAGGTGACGGGGAACCATTTCGTCCAGGGGGGCCGACCCCATGACCAGTCCCTGTCGCATCTACTAAAGTTGGTTCCAGTGTTTGATGAGTCAGGAGTTACAGAATTCTTTCTCCGTTTTGAGAAAAAGTGCCGGGAGCACCAATGGCCTGAGGAGAAGTGGCCAGCCCTTGTTTCTTCACGATTGACGAGGAAAGCACTGAAGGGGTACGATGCTTTGCCCCTAGATTCCTGTGTGAATTATGAGTTGTTGAAAGAGGCTGTCCTGAGGGCGTATGAGTTGCAGCCAGAGACCTATAGGCTTAAGTTTAGGGCGGTTCCTAAGAGAAAGGAGATTACTTTCAAGGAACACGCTAGAGAGCTGTCAGATGCATTTGAGAATTGGTTAAGGTCGGAGAAAGCAACTACTTTAGATGCGGTAAAGCAATTAGTGTTGTTAGAACAATTATTTAAATACACTGGCAGTGACATGACTCCTGAAAGAAAAGCAACCTAAAACTCTGCAGGAGGCGGCGGAGTTGGCTAACCTGAGGTTGTCATTAATTCGTGGGTGCGGGTCTGCCCAGAGAGCTGAGGTAGGTAACAAGGGGCGTACCACCCCACCCCCCTGAACTAATGGTACAACAAAATATCCTACTAAGAGCACTGTTGCCAATTTTGAACCCAAGTCGAAATCCTTCTCGTTAAAGAAAGGCCAGGGCCCTTCCTCACCCCAGAGGAAGTCAATGAGTGAGGTGGAGTGTTTTAAGTTCCATAATAAGGGGCATATTGCGCGCTCTTGTCTGAGCACACAGTCTACAGCGGTGGTGTCTCTAGTGAGCAACATCAGGGTGTCTTTGAGGTCTTCCGCGTTTGGCGGGGTAAATCGTCGGTTGCGAAGTCACAGTCGGTGAAGAAGCATGAGGAGGGCTCGATACCCATCCGAGATGCTTTTTGTGGTCATAGGGGACATGGCACTGTGAGGTGGGCTGGTGTGGAACATAGGCTTGAGTTGTTGCGTGATACGGGTGCCTCCCAGACGTTACTTAAGAACTTCACTGGTAAGCCTATTAACGCAGCTCAGGTTGTAGTGGTTCAAGGCATCAATGCTGTGCGGTCTTACCCGCTGGTGAGAGTGGAGCTTGTGGTGGATGGTGTGACACAGGAGTTGGATGTGGGGATTGTAGAGAAATTGCCAGTTGAGGGGGTCGACCTTCTTCTCGGTAACGACTTTGCGGTGCCTACTTCCGAGGTTCCACCCTTAGTCGTTGCCGAGAGGGCGGCCGACACGAGTAGGGAGGGGCAAGAGGGGCTCGAGAGGTGCCAGACGCAGCAGATGGCGTGTGCTGACAGAAGATCTCAGTCCGCTCAGGTGTCACAGCCTAGTACCCAGGTTTCAGACCAGAGGAGGAAGGGTCGGAAGGAGAAAGTCAAGGCTGGTGATCGGGTTATAATAATAATAATAATAATAGTTCTTAAAGCTAGCGCATGCTAAGCTAGCTAAGGATAGCTCAATAAGGCCGATTAGGCGTATTTCCATTGGGGTCCTGTACTACTACACCATCCCTTTGCTCATGAGGGATGGTAACGACTCAGTGCTTGTGAAAAATCTTTAATGCGCCGAGCGTGGGCGCGAACCCGGGCCTTCTGGGTGGAAGTCCGAGACGCTAGTTACTACACCAACTGAGCCGCTAGGTTCCCGAGATGTTGAGAGTTTGGACCCAGCGACACTCCTTGGTGACTCGGTACTTGCACCAATTTTGAGCTCCAGAGTGGCCCCAGAACCTGTCCCCCCTAGTGACATGGTAGGGCGTGATGGCACTCCATGACAGAGTAGTTCCCAGGTGCAACTAGAAGATCCTAGTCTTGAGAGTTGTGGGAACGGGGCTATTGAACTCGATGAGGACGGGGAAGCATGTCATGTGAACCTGTTGAAGGAGTTTGTGAGGTGCCCACCTGAGCAGCCTACTGTCCCTGTGTTGGTCTGCAGCGGCCAAGGTGGAGAAGGAGAGGGGGCCAGTGAGGCACAGGTGGTGTAAAGTTGGGATTGTCATGTCTCGGCGGATCAGTGGGCGGGAAACACGAGTCAGGTGGCTGTGGAAGCGCTTGAGCACCTGCCTGAGCAACAGTGTGCAGCGATCCAGCACCTGCTCGATTCATACCCCACTGTTTGTGCCGAGCACCCAGGCCTCACAACTCATGCGGTGCACGATGTTCCACTGGCAGGTCACTTGGGTGTGAGTAAACCGTTGGCCTCGTTGTTTCAGTTGTTCAAGGTGGGCGACAAGGCTTTGGCATGGTTGTTAGGTCAGGGTCGACCCATGGCTGCTAAGGGTGGTGGTCAGTATCAGGACATTAAGCAGATTGGTGAGGTTAACTATGAACTAGATACGCCCGATCGTCGAATAGCCTCCCAATGCTGCCCTAGTAAAATGCAACAGCCCTACCATAGACCGACTGTATCTGGCCGTGGCGCTGAAGGCGGTGATGCTGCGCAGGCAGGTGTAGTCGCAAGGAATGTGGGGGTGCGCATGTACGGTATCGGCGGGGAATCCTTAGCACTTATGAACTATGGGAGTGACTGCACAGGTGGTACAGATTGTCCCTCTCATGACCTGGCTGTTTTAGGGACAGAGGTGGAGAAGGAGGGAGACTATAGTTTAGAAACTGCGGTCCCGGCGGGGTTGTGAGAGGGCAATGAGCATGTTGTTCTTCGAGATAAGTTGCAACCTCTTGTTTCTAAGCGCCAAGAGAAGTTGTTTACTAGGCTGTGGCAGTACGTCCGCATGGTTGTTGATTCTCCAGGCCTGATGTCCGGGGGGGGCACCCGACATAGAGGCTGGAGACAGTGCAAAGCTCAAATTGGCTCCCTACCGTATAAATCCTGCTCAACAGCCTGTCGTGAAAGCAGAGCTAGACTTCATGTTGGAGAAGGGTCTGAGGGATAAAGGATATCGTGAGTGGTCGTTGCCAGTGACTTTGCAACCTGAGTTGAGTGGCAAGATCCGTGTTTATGTTGATTGCAAGAGTGTTGGTGCATTATCCCTGACAGACGCCTATCCATTACCCAGAGTTGACGACCCCATAGACCACATCGGGGCTGCCTCGTTTATCACTAAGGTGGAAATAGTGAAGGGTTATTGGCAGGCCCCGTTGCCAGAGAGAGCGAAGAGAAATGCCAGTCTTGTGATGGACTGGGCAGTTTATCAGTGTCAGGTGTTGTTTTGCTGCCGGAACACAAGTTGGATGTGTGGCATGTTAAGGGCACTGATAATGTTCTGGCTGATTGTTTCACGGGAGGGTATGTTTTAAGGAGAACCCTCGCCGTTCAGTCAGTGTTGGTTTGAGTTTGGAAAAATATTAGGCTTGCCCCTGTAGTGCAAAGCCGCCAAAAACACTATTACAATAATACAAAAAAATCACTTAAAAACTCTTTCTTTTGATAGTATATAAGTGCAGTATGTTACAGCAAGAATCTAAGACATTCTGAGTTTTTGTTCTTAGTAGGCTAGGCTTGGTGAAGCTTGCTCGTTGAGCGTAATATTGTTAAGTGATACTATTATTTTGGGGAAGTGTTGTGTAGATTTTTTTTATAATGAAGTGTTTTTACGTTTGTGATTGTGCCTTGTTTTTCACAATTTGGGGAGTAGCTGGGTGATGCGGGGTTGGTGGGCATTCTGTCTGGTCAGATGTGGCGTTTACCTGAGGTTAAAACTTCCCACATCTTGGGTGGGGTGTTACACTGGCCAGCTTGCCAGAATGTACTCGTACTCGCTAGCGCTCGCCAGGGCAGTGAAATGGGCTACAATAATCGTAGAACGATGTTCTTTCTTTCTTAGTGTTCATGTTGTCACAGACAGATCAGTGTTTGCCTTTATTCTTGTCTGTGACACTTGGAAGTATTTTATATCATTGATAGAGTTATAAGATATGTAGTGTGATAGTTGCAAGGAGAGAGAGAAAGAAGAGCGAGGTGGTAGTATGTGTGTGTGTATGTACGGGTGCATTCCTCGCTTGGGTGGGGCCACCCGCTCCCTATTGGTCGGCGGGTCTGGCGTGTCATATGACGCCTGGTTTTCATGACGTAGTGGCCTGTGATTGGAGGCCGCTGTCCTAGCTCGGTGGTGGGGCCTCCTTCCCTCATCTCTCCTCAGAGCATGGTATGGTGCGTTTGGTCCTAGACGTCCCTAGCATTCTGTCTCCAATCTAACCCCCTTTACTACTGTTTCTCTCTCTGAACTTCTTCTTTTTCATACTTCTTATCTTTATTCAATTACCCATCCCTTCTGGTTCTCACATACGACTTCCATAGTCGGCCAGTCGTATTACCAGCACCTATTCTCACATATATGTTTTGCACTAGCTTTAGGGATTATTAGAGTCATAGGCACATGGATTCATATTGTTGGGTGCTTCTAATTATTTGGTTGTTCTTTATTACTATTTAATGCTAGACAGTGGAGGGTATCTTTGGTCGTTGTCTGTATTATGTATATGGGAAGCCAGAGCCTGTACGACTTCGACGGAGCTAGGTAGCCTATAAGTACACCCTTGTGCATATTTTCCTTTGCGAGCCTAGCAGTATACAAGCGAAGGGCTTTTGCCTACTCTTGCTTGTATGCTTGCTACCTCATTTTGTTGACCTTTGAGGAGCGCCAGGGTAAGACCAGATACTTGAGATCTGGACTAACTAAGAGACCCTCATAGTCACTTACCATAAGATAAGGGAAATCTGTTCAGGGGAGACAGTAGGCTGTGAGCATGCTTGAGCTCTGCCTAGGCTCCCTGTACCTTTATACCGCTGCTAGACTTAATTAGTTAGAAAGACAGCATATTGTTTATTAACTTTAACTGCGTATGTTTTAGGAATTATTCACGTATTGTTTTTGCCTAGGTTAATGCATAGTGCACAACCCAGTATGGCTGTTACTTTGGCTAAGGAAGTACTGTTTTTGAGTTGCTGTTGTTAGTGCTGTCACAGAGTTGTTGCACTCCCTTTTTTCCATATATATGTATCCTACGTTTAGGTGTATTTAAGATACACGCTTTGGTGTCCTGGCCCTGCATTATTTCTGTTCTATATTCGACGAGCATCTTAGAGCATCAGACGTTTTCAGAAGATTCCATATCTGTTTGCTGTAGGACTAGACTTCAAGTGTATTCATAGAGCATTGAAGAGTTTAGTGTTGAGTTCAGACTCACACTAAAGATAACGTAAGCATATAACCTTTTATTAAATCTTGTCATAGTTTATTTAAGCATTGTTATTACTTGAGAGCTTTTTATTAACGTAATTACTCTTGTTGTGAGTAGGCTTTGCCGTCACCGGAAAGTCTGTGTAGAAGTACACTTAACCCAGTTAATTGATACCCCGTTATCCAGTAAATTAACTCTGGAGGGTTTAAGTGTTTTGTTCACCGGCTTAATAGTTCGAGGGTTTGAAATTAGCGTACCGTTGTTGCAGATATAGCCTATCTTGTAGTCCAATATTAAGTGCCCTTATTTATTTCGTTGTGCCAGTCGTAACAGTAGGGAGGCGGCGGTGGTCCCAGTCACGGCCCAGTGGTGGTGCCGATCAGTCAGAGCCCACCTATCGACCCCCTAACGTGCGGACTTTCTCTCAGAGCCCTTAATGGGCTCAGAATGCCGCCCGTCATATGACGAGTACCGGAGGATAGGCCATGGGCACCGTGGCTTGAGTGTTAATGTAGTTATCATTATTTTTTAGTTTCCTCCTTAGACCTCCATCAAGCTTAACCCCTTAAGCATCAGCGTCAACTCCCGTCCGACGGCATTGTAAACAGTTGCCAGTACCAGCGTTGGCTATAGTAGATGGCTCTTATTGACCATTGATATAAGGCTCGTAGAGGGTTCAGATTTGCATGGGAACTGCTTTAGGATCCCACGGAACAATATTGATGGTTGCCAACCCTCTAAGTCCAGCCGCGTGCGTGTTGGCCCGCGCGAGACTGATTTTCCAGTATATTGCCTACCAATCACCCCTTGTTAATTGTGACTTTCCCCCGCTCCCCAGGACCCCTCAATGACCTAGGAGAGCGGTTTTATGTTGTTTTTCCTTCATTACGTACCCCTCCCATGTATTTTCAGGAAAAATAAAATGACAAGTGGCTGGTTCTCAATGGGTTAAATAAATAACCCCAAGACCGCTTCGAGATTAATTTGTACATTTGTCGATAGAAACATTTCCTGGCCTAAGGCCGGGTCCTCCCAAATTGCAGGACCGATATCGCTCGACAGGAAAAAATACCTAAATGACACGAAAAACCATAAAATTGACAGAGATCTAGCTCACTCATACAAATTCGTAGGCCCTCTATGTTTGTATTTATGATATTATAAGTATCTGGTTTGATTTTTGGATAGAACTTGCTTTTCAGTAAATAGTATATATAATCTTGTAGTTGATGTATAGAATGTCTTTTGCATAAATTCGTTTCCAGAAACAAATATTCATAAATGGGCTAGAGACTATGGCATCCAAGTGGAATTTAGGTGTGAGTATCCTATAGGTTCGAATCCTTGGAGTACCACATGTATTCATTAGTTTCATTTATTTCATTAATTAGGTATATTTGTAGGTTAATTGGTTGGTTGATGATAATTTGAATTTATTATTATTGGTGGTAAGACAGGAGCATTCTGAAAAAAATCTAAAAATAATTCCAGGGCCCATCGATGTAATTAAATATCCGTTCTGTTTCTACCTGGTGATCTTTGATGGCGTTGATAAGCATATATGAGCTAACCAATCATATTATTAGTATTAGTATTAATATTAGTATTAGTATTATCATTATTATTATTATTAAATAATAATAGTAATATTATTATTAATATTTAAGCCACCGAAGCCACTCGGCTGGATACAGAATCGCATAACAATATGAACATAGAGAGTTGCTCTTTAATATCGTAGCCCTATCAACTTATAAAAGAGGACATCTATTTCATATTATTCTAGCTTACACCAGACAGTTTTACAATGCTTAAACGATTGCTTCCGATATGCAAAAGGTACAATTTGAAAGAAAAAATCAACTCTCTGTGGCGACCCAGAGCTGTATAAAATCGTCTTTCATTAGCTATAATACAAATAATATGTACAGTATGTGTATATATATATATATATATATATATATATATATATTTATATATATATATATATAATATAATATATATATATATATATAATATATATACTATATATTTATATATATATATATATTGTCACTTCCACCAGATATTTCAGCTGTAAGTGTTTGTTATGATTTATACAAAAGCCTACTTCAGTTGCAAAGTGTTGTATGTTTAATGGGAGGTTTGCTGTCTGTCCTTCTCTCTTCCTTCTCACGTGTGAACTTCTTGTCCAGTGGTGACGTCATGATCGCGCCACTGTCTTGCAACCATGTTGATTGTTGCTATGAGTATAATTATCATTTTTGTTCAGCACTGAGGCGAGTTGTATTAGTTTATTATAAGTTACTTAATGATGTCTTGTATTTATTTGATCATTTATGTATTGTTAATGAGAGCACAAGTGCCTAATATAATTATGCAATCTAGTGACACTTGGAGCTCTCACTTCTCTCTTGGCGTGGCCAGGGGACCCTCGTGTGTGTGTTCCCACGGTCCCAGCGCCACTCTTGTCCTGGCTCTCGTTGTGACAACATCACCGTTTGCGTGTTGGTCGAGCATGCTTCTTAAGTTTCCCTTATTACCGCATTTAATCATTTTGTTCCTTATTAGATCGAAGCATAGAAGGGCTGGAGTAATTATAAGCATATTGTTTTTGTTTTAACTTCATTAGTTTAAGTACTAGAGTTTAGTTAGTTTTCACTGCATATTTCGTCCTCTGGCAAATTTTAATTATAAGCTTCGACACTGTTTCCTTCCATCGTTCTTCCATTATTCTGCTGCCTTGCATATTGTTATTACATGTATTTATTCTTTAGTATTAAAGTTGATATCCACAGTGGTTTGGGCGGTATGCTCAAGTGCAGCCTGCCCCCAACCTACTGGGATACCAACTAGTGTGATTCTTATTTTAGAATAGGGCTCAGACTTTCCTCATGTTTCCGCTTCATATTATTCCTAATTCCTAAGCGATTGGGCATACTATGAAGGGTCTGGGGGTCTAGCAGTGTTATGTTGTGGCATTCATGTGCAGTCGAGAATAACTTTAGAAGGACTCTGGAATACTAAGTCGCATTATCAACCGGACTCGGGGACAATAGATATTTTTGTGTCTCCTTGTTACTGCTTTAATAGAGCATAGAGGAAGATAACCATTTTTCCTAGAGAGCCTGCGTGTCTTGGTGTTTGAGTCAGATATTAAGAGCGTGTCTGTTGCAGGGTAGTACGGTGCTGTGGGCTAGGCTAGTTAAGCATCTGGTTGCCCCGGCTCCGCCCTCGTAACAGTGGCGACCTCGCCTAGGATAGTGTGATAGTATAGAGTTCTTGTGGTGTGAAGAAATTATATTTAGATCGTTCAGTATTTGTTCTTGCAGTTGAAAGTCTACGGACCTAGTACTATTATTTCATTAACCCGTGTCCACAACTATTGCTAAGATGTCACATGTTGATTACATTTCTGTTCATATCATGGGGAAGGAGGACGTTTGGCAGTTTATTAGAACCCAACCTGGTCAAGAAGAGGTTGCTAGCAGGAGTAGTGATGAATTAACCCATGTCTGGCGGGGGTGGACTTAAGTCAGGCTAGAGAACACATGCCCAAAGAGCAGGGATCGACTTGAGTCTGTGTGCAATTTTTGAGCAATAATGGCTCTGAGAGAGAGACGAGCGACGGGAGGAGCGTAGGTCGGCTCATGACCGCTCGGCACGGGTCCCGCGCGACTACTGACATCTACTCCACACACACCCACACCCACTGCCTCGCTACACAGGGAATTATGTAAGGAAATTAACGTATTTTAGGGATTTTGCACTCGTCTTGCACGATCGTTGCAAGAGAACGCGTGGTCGTAGAAGGATGGTTCTGATGTCATTGGAAAGCTCAATTATCGCCCTTTCAGGGATACATAATTGTATTACGCTCTGGCTGTTGTTTATGCATGAAAAAGAGCACGGAAACAAGGTCGTTTAGGGTAAAACCCCCCGCTTGGCAGGTAGTAGAAGTTACTGACGGGCCCGCTCGTAAGGCGTTAAGACGTGTGTTGGAGGTGTATGGTTGGAGGTGCAGTGGTATGGCTAAGGCAGAGTTAGTTCAAGAGGTGTGTAAGTTAGTTGCACAGAGTAATGGTCTTCAGGAAGCTAGTACTCGTGTTGTGGATGATGGCGCCATCCAGCATGTGCCACAGCGTCCTGTCAGTCAGGCTAGCTGCCATTATACTGGGGACCGGAGTGGAGCAACAACTCCAGAGCAAGGTGATACTGTATGTAGGCAGTCTCCTACTATTACCACAGCACCTGCCACCACGCCTCCACCGTCAGCATTTAACCCTATCAGTACGGCCACTTCATTTTCACAGGGCTATGTTCAGGCCCCTATGGCCAGTACATTTGTTTCAAGTTATGCTAGCAATCCTCAGTATCCTCCTTTTTCCCCTCATGTGTCTTTGGCCACACCCCAGCATTTCAATGCCACTCATACGGTGGCTGCGCAGCACAATGTTCCCCCTTATGCCCAATTTCCTCCTATACACCGATAGGGTCGAGAAGGAGTCCAGAGATAGAGCTGCAGCTAAAGAGATTGGAGATGGAAGAGAGATAGAGAGATGCAAGAGATAATTGAGTTGAGGAAGATCGAGATGGAGGAGAAGAGAATACAGGCAGAGAGAGAAGAGATACAGAGAAATAGGGAAGTAGATTTGGAGAAGATGAAGTTGGAAACTAGTGGGCAAAGACGACAAGGGAATAATGCTGGTCATACATCTAGGGAGGAGGCAGAAGAGGTGCTGTTGTCTCGACGGCTGAAACTCGTGCCGGCCTTCGATGAACACAAGGTCACGGAGTGGTTCTTGCGTTTTGAGAAGAAGGCCCATGAGTATCAGTGGCCGAGGCAATGCTGGGCAGTGTTGGTGTCTAATGTTTTAAAAGGCAAGGCACTTGATGCATACAATCGCCTAGAAGTGCAGGAGCTAGAGTATGATGTACGTAAAGAGGCTGTGTTAAAAGCCTACGAGCTGTGTCCCGAGGCTTACAGGTTGGCCTTGAGGGGGGCTCGGAAGCGGCAGGGGGACTCGCACGTTGAATGTGCCAGGTACCTGCGCGATACTCTAGCTAAGTGGCTGCATTCAGAGTACTTTTGAGGCGGCCTGTGAGGTTTGGCTGATGGAGCAGTTTACCAGCATAGTTGAAAATTACATTGGGGCAAAATTAAAAGAAAAGCGGTTTAAATCAATAAGGGAAGCAGCAGTTTAGGCTGATGACTTTGCACTAGCCCAGCGTGGCACGTGCATGGGGAGCATTGGTGACAGGAGAGACCGACCTGTGCACCAAGCAGCCACAGTATCAGCTCGCCCATCATCACCCAAAGGTACCACAAATAAGACACAACATTATACCAAGGCTGACAACCAGCAAGCTTCTACGGAAGTGAGATGTTATTTTTGCAAGCAAGTGGGTCATATTAAACCTAAGTGTGCTAAATGGAAGGCTACCCAGGAACCCAAGGCTGTCCACTTGGTGGCGACACTAGGGAGGTGCCTGTGAAAGGCAAGCCAGGTACTGGTGAGTTTGGTAGGCAGTGTTGGCCAGCGCGAAGCAGGGTAGTAAGCACTTTGCCGCCCCAGATGGTATCACCACCTGAGCATAACCAGACTTCCCCTGATTGGTGTCGGCCATTCATACATGATGGATTTGCACGGGTTTGGGAGCAGACTTACCCTGCCAAGGTGTTTAGGGATACTGGGGCGCAACAATCCATGTGTCGCAACCTGACAGAGGGACCTATTAGTACAGGAGAGTTTGTGATGTGCAGGGGAATCAACAGTGAACAATTCTGTGATTTAGTCCCGGTGACCCTAGAGTGCCCACTTTTGATTGCCGAGTGTAAGGTGGCTATGGTGGACACTCTGCCAGTTGAGGGATTAGACTTTTTGCTCGGGACTGACTTGGCAGGGGATGTAGTTTTCCCGCCTCCTATAGTCGTCGCTGAGGCTGCTTTTGTGCCCCCTGGTGGTGGTTGTTTGCAAGAAGATACCATGGACTCTATCTACCCTGTTGGTGCAGTGACCCAATCAGTGGCACATTTGGAAAAATTTGGATTTAGTGGATGCGGGGGCCGACAGCCATGAGTGCGGGCCATCCCATGATGCACTACTAGATGACACTGGTCCGGAGACAGCTGTGGGTTTGGCTGACCCCAGTGAGGCTACCGAGACTAGTAGAAGTGACCTAGTGCCGGATGAGGAGTCTGACATAGTGATACCGACTCAACCTTCTGATATTTTTGAGAGGTCAGAGGTAATTGCCTTGATGGAGCTACCTAGAAACAAACTGAGCAAGTTGCAGCAAGAAGACCCCAGTCTGGGCCTCCTGTTTAAGAAGGTTGGTACGACTGGTGGGAAGAACGGTCGAGCAGAGAAATTTATCATAAAATGGGCATTGTTGTATCGGCAGTGGACGCCAGATACGAACTCAAGTTTGGGTGAGGATCAATTAGTGGTGCCTGCCCAGTTCAGGGAGGAGCTGGTTAGGCTAACGCATGAGGCACCACTGGCGGGTCATTTAGGGGTATGTGAGACTACTGATAGGCTACATTCTTATTTTTGGTGGCCTAATATGCATGCATCGGTGGCTTCTTTTTTGATGTGTCATATTGGTAAGCTAGTTGGAGAACCCCACCCAGGAATACCCGTGGCACCTTTGATCTCTACACCTGCAGTTGTACCGCCATTGACTCGTGTCGTAGTTGACTTGGCTGGTCCCTTATCACCCACCAGTTCGGGATATAGATACTTGCACACTTTAATTGATACTACCACTAGATACCCGGAGGCTATTCCGGTTAGCAGCATGAACACGAAGATGAGAGACAATTGTAACCAACAGGCTAAATCTAGGGTGTTCAAGGTGGGCGACAAGGCTTTGGCAAGGTTGTCAGTTCACGGTCGACCCATGGCTGCTAAGTTTTGTGGTCAATATCAGGTCATTAAGCAGATTGGTGAAGTTGACGATGTAATAGATGCGCCCGACCGTCGCATAGCCTCCCAATGCTGCCCTAGTAAAATGCAACAGCCCTACCATAGACCGACTGCACCTGGCCGTGGCGCTGATGGAGGTGATGCTGCGCAGGCAGGTGTAGCCGCAAGGAATGCGGGGGTGCGCATGTATGGTTTCGGCGGGGAAGCCTTGGCACTTATAAACTGTGAGAGTGACTGCACAGGTGGTACAGATTGTTTCTCTCATGACCTGGTTGTATTAGGGACGGAGGAGGAGAAGGAGGGAGACTATAGTATAGAGGCTGCGGTCCCGGCTGGGTTGTGGGAGGGCAATGAGTATGTTGTTCTTCGAGATAAGTTGCAACCTCTTGTTCCTAAGCGCCAAGAGGAGTTGTTTACTAGGCTGTGGAAGTACTTCCGCATGTTTGGTGATTCTCCAGGCCTGGTGTCCGGGGTGGCACCCGACATAGAGGCTGGAGACAGTACAAAGCTCAAGTTGGCTCCCTACCATATAAATCCTGCTCGACAGCCTGTCTTAGAAGCAGAGCTGGACTACATGTTGGAGAAGGGTCAGAGGGATAAGGGATATCGTGAGTGGTCTTTGCCAGTGACTCTGCAACCTGAGCAGAGTGGCGGGATCCGTTTTTGTGTTGATTGCAGTAGCGTTAGTGCATTATCCCAGACAGATACCTCTCCATTACCCAGAGTTGACGACCCCATAGACCGCATCGGGCCTGCCACGTTTATCAGTAAGGTGAAATTAGTGACAGGTTTTTGGCAGGTCCCGTTGCCGGAGAGAGCGAAGAGAAGTGCCAGTCTTGTGATGGACTGGGCAGGTTATCAGTGTCAGGTGATGTTTTGCTGCTGGAACACAGTTTGGATGTGTGGCATGTTAGGGGCACTGATAATGTTCTGGCTGATTGCTTGTCACGGGAGGGTATGTTTTAAGGAGAACCCTTGCCGTTCAGTCAGTGTTGGTGTAGCCTCCTACTTTGGTTTGATTAGCCTGTTTATGTCTGGTGCTTGTTGGTTGTCGTATGTAGCCCAGCGTAGGTTCGTAAAGTAGGAGTTGCTGTGTTTCTGTATAGAAGAAAATATTTAAATACAAAACTATAAAAACTATAAATATACTAGAAAAAGACTGTAGTTGTGTACGTCTTGTAGTGTTGTTGAAGTATAGGCAGTCTGTTGTTTCAAGATGCACCAACAGACTCCCCCTGGGTGTGAGGGTGTCACTTCCACCAGATATTTCAGCTGTAAGTGTTTGTTATGATTTATACAAAAGCCTATTTCAGTTGCAAAGTGTTGTATGTTTAATGGGAGGTTTGCTGTCTTTCCTTCTCTCTCCCTTCTCACGTGTGTACTTCTTGTCCAGTGGTGACGTCATGATCGCGCCACTGTCTTGCAACCATGTTGATTGTTGCTATGAGTATAATTATCTATTTTGTTCAGCACTGAGGCGAGTTGTATTTGTTTATTATAAGTTACACAATGATGCCTTGTATTTATTTGATCATTTATGTATTGTTAATGAGAGCACAAGTGTCAAATATAATTATGCAATCTAGTGACGCTTGGAGCTTTCACTTCTCTCTTGGCGCGGCCAGGGGACCCTCGTGTGTGTGTTCCCACGGTCCCAGCGCCACTCTTGTCCTGGCTCTCTTGTGACATCACTGTTTGGGTGTTAGTCGAGCATGCTTCTTAAGTTTCCCTTATTACCGCATTTAATCATTTTGTTCCTTATTAGATCGAAGCATTGAAGGGCTGGAGTCATTATAAGCATATTGTTTTTGTTTTAACTTCATTAGTTTAAGTACTAGAGTTTAGTTAGTTTTCACTGCATATTTCGTCCTCTGGCAAATTTTAGTTATATGCTTCGACACTGTTTCCTTCCATCTTTCTTCCATTATTCTGCTGCCTTGCATATTGTTATTACATGTATTTATTCTTTAGTATTGAAGTTGATATCCACAGTGGTTTGGGTGGTATGCTCAAGTGCAGCCTGCCCCCAACCTACTGGGATACCATCTAGTGTGTTTCTTATGTTAGAATAGGGCTCAGGCTTTCCTCATGTTTCCGCTTCATATTATTCCTAATTCCTAAGCGATTGGCCATACTATGAAGGGCCTGGGGGTCTAGCAGTGTTATGTTGTGGCATTCATGTGCAGTCGAGAATAACTTTAGAAGTACTCTGGAATATTAAGTCGCATTATCAATCGGACTCGGGGACAATAGATATTTTTGTGTCTCCTTGTTACTGCTTTAATAGAGCAGAGAGGAAGATATCCATTTTTCCTAGAGAGCCTGCGTGTCTTGGTGTTTGAGTGAGATATTAAGAGCGTGTCTGTTGCAGGGTAGTACGGTGCTGTGGGCTAGGCTAGTTAAGCATCTGGTTGCCCCGGCTCCGCCTTCGTAACAATATATATATATATATATATATATATATATAAATATCAATTACCGTTTTAGATGAGATCCAAGTAAAAATATATATGTTTTCAAACTCTTTATTGGCTGAAGAAGAGGGAACAAATAATGTTAAGAAAGGTGCCACCTTGTCTCGTCAATCTAGCTACTTGATGAAAAAAGTTGTTAGTGACAGGCACAGAGAGGGAGATGGAGTGTATGTCTGTGTGTACAGGCGTTTATGTGTGTGTGTGTGTGTGTGTGTGTGTGTGTGTGTGTGTTCTACATTCACAAAAGTAATTGCCGACAATCTGCGACAAGCCATTTTTTATAATTTTGACCAAGTATTTGGTTGGTATTGGCTGGTGTTACTGAATAGTCGCTTGAGGAGTCGGGCGTACCATGGCGCGGTCGGAGGAGTTTTGCTGATTTTTGGAATTATCAAAAATATCGCTGTGCGTGACTGAATGATGGATAATGTGTCGGCGACCGTTCTCAGAATGGTCACCGATATTTGGATGTGGTCGGGTGGGTTCTTGGGTGGTGATGACCATCCTGAAAAGACCCGACAATTCGGCGAGTACATCCGAACAAGTCTGAACGGTCGCCAACCTTTTGTTGAATGATCTCCAACAAGAGCCAAACAGTTGGATCGGTCAGGCAGGAAGAAAGCCTGCAGAGTCTCAAATGACAGCCCGACTCCTATGAACGGCCAATGAGCATTCGCCGCTCACTATTGTCATTCGTTTTCACAGTGATTTTAGTGCCATAACTTCTTCACACTTTCTTGTCGGACACAATAAGGCCAAGAGAACAGCATTGCATAATAATATGTGAAAAGTATATTTGAACATTGCTTTATTGCATATTGAAAAACTGGATACAAATACTCCAACTCCCTCACATAAATCTTGTTTGTGTTTGCGCGTGCACAGTAGAAGTGCTATGTATCATTCCCGTCCCTCCTCCTTCTGTACACCAGTACCACAAGTTATTGCTCCTGCCATAATGGATCGTGAGGAAGTACTGACACTAATGGATATACAATGGAAGTATTTCAATGGATCCCTGGATCGTCTTCAACGACTGTCCACGGACACAATGAAAGACACAGATTAACAGATTCATGACATCATAACCAGCCTGGAGTTCACTCAGTCCAGACTGGATGAATCACTACCTGACCTCGTAACAATATGGCATCTGACAAGCGAAAAACCTCTAGAGAAAATTGGGAACAAAACCAACACAAAATTCAGACCATTCTAAAAAATATTCTGGAAATGATAAATACGTCTTTTGATCGAGTACATCGAGTAGCAAAGACCACAAGTGACACACCACGAAAAATAGTTGGAAAGTTCTCAATCTTTCCCGACCAAGACTTAGTTTACCAAAACAGAGAAATTGAAAGGAACGAAAGGATCCATAAATGAACACTTCTACCCTGGTACCCTTAAGTTCGGCGCAGTCGGTGTGATGTTCTAAATAAAGCCAGGAAGAATGGAAAAAATACCTTCATAAATTAGCCTACCGCATGCACGTCGCGAGGGAGCCCCGTGTGGGTGATGCTGGTGCTTGGTGCAAAGTAAACCCTTCTCCACATATTGATACAGCCTCTGCACCCATTAGTCGTACTTCCACCAACCCTCCACCTTCCCCTATGATCTCCACGGTCATTCAGCCCAGAACCTACAGGACCACTCAAGCTTCCTTTGCACCCGTTGGTCATACTCCCACCACCCCTCCACCTTATCCTATGATCTCCACCATTTATCAGCCCATAACCTCCAGGACCCCTCAAGCTTCCACCCGTACAGCGAACTCCCATCCAACCCACTGATCACCAATACCTGTAACCCGCCTTCACTCATACAACGCGGCGCCAGTCAACCACCTCTTCCCTCACACCTTGTTACGGGATAATAGGAGATATGGGGAGGTGAGTGGCTATGACCCAGCCCCAGCATCTCGAGGTGAAGGAAAACACGGGGGCCACAGCAGATTCTTACATGACAACACTGTACAGATGGTTGTAAGAACACATAAGATTAGGTTAAGTTTAGTTTAAGTTTAAGTGGACTGTCAGGGGTTAAAAGGCCGTGCCTCCGTTAAATAAATTTGGTCTATTTTATGATCATAGAAAATCGGAAATCAATCAGATTTAGTTGGGATTACCAGGGAATATTGTTTTTGATAGGAGCTAGCAGCCTATGTAAAGGTATTGTTGAAACTGTGAAGGAGTTAAATATAATAGGGGAAAAAGTCACCAAAAAAAAAACACGGATTTTATACTATGTCAGGCATATGTGGTTATAATGACATAGTGACATTCCATGATGTGTGGGAAATTTTACAATACTTTTGTATAAAATGGTAAAGGTATCAAATGACTATTCACAGCCAAAAAAATAAAACATTTGGTTAAGTAATAAATGCCATTATGAAATGTAAAGAGTTGCTATACATATACGTATACATATGCGTGTATTTTTTGTCTATGTAAGTGAGGGAGACAAAAGGCAGAATTGCCTGTATTGAATGCCTCCCCCAGAATTGAAAGAGTGACAGGGCCAAAATCAAGGGACGTTCGAGCCAAAATGCCTGGACACACAGAGTTTGAAGCAATTTAAATCATAGGAAGAGGGAAAGACTGATTCAGGGAGAGAGTTCCAGAGCTCAGCAGTTGAATAGATGAAAGACTGAGAATAACGTTTCAATCTTGGGTTGAAGAGTTGCACAGAGTATGGGTGGGATTGTGTTACAAGACGGGTACTATGTACCCTACATAGAGAAGGTGGTATACAATAGGAAAGCTCTGAAGAACACTGATTATTGTAGTAGAGATAGAATAGCGAGAGAGATGCAACATTGCGGCGAAGAGAGAGAGAGAGAGATTGCAGAGAGTTGGTGAGTGGAGAAGAGTTAATGATACAAAAGGCTTTCCTTTTTTACTTTGTCTAGAAGTGTGGTGTGAGAGGATCCTCCCCACACATGTGAACAATACTCAATACAAGGAAGCACTGTGCCCTGTACAGAGCAAGACACGGTGCAGGGGTAACCCCTTGAGGCGGTTGAGCA
The DNA here is from genome assembly GCA_032716605.1 of Paralithodes platypus. Taxonomy (NCBI): domain Eukaryota; kingdom Metazoa; phylum Arthropoda; class Malacostraca; order Decapoda; family Lithodidae; genus Paralithodes; species Paralithodes platypus. The sequence goes on from CM064523.1 coordinate 37,191,795, forward strand.
CACCCAGCTTCTGGGAGGCTGCCTTAGCAAGACTGGTGATATGGTCCTTCCAAGTGAGAGCAGAAGAAAAAGAGACATCGAGAATATTGAGAGAAGATGAAGGATTGCATTTTGTATTGTTGAAGTGTAAAGGTTAGTCCTCTAGGATTTCCGGATGGGTAGTAAGATGAAGAAATTGGGTTTTGGAAGCATTAAAGGCAACAAGGTTTTTTCTGCCCCAATTGGAAATCGTAGTTAGATCAAAAGATAAGTGTTGCATGGCTTCATTACATTTGTTTTTGAGATATTGCTGGCTGGGGCGTTTAGGAAAACTATTTAAGTAATGTAAGGTAGAGTCGTCTGCGTATGAATGGATGGAACTGGAGGTACAGTTGAGAAGATCATTTATGAAAATTAGAAAGAGAATGGGAGATAGGACAGAGCCCTGAGGAACACCGGAGTTGATAGGATGAGGAAGTGAGCAATGGCCGTCCACAACAGCAGCTATGGAATGGCCAGAGAGGAAATTAGAGACAAAGGCACAGATGGAGGGATAGAAACCAAAGGAGGGTAATTTATAAATTAATAATTTGTACCAGACTCTATCGAAGGCCTTCGATATGTCTGGTGCAATAGAAAAGTTCTCACTAGTGAGGGCAATCGGTACTAAATAGGACAAGAATTGCTCACAAGGTGATACATGCATAAAACTTTCCACAATAATTCACAAAGACCTATTTTACAATTTCAGGGCAGGAGCCACCGAGATTTCAGTGTTGCATAGCAACGGTTGCTAGGCAAATCATTATCCTTAGCAACCGGCAGCAACAATGCAGTTTCTGGAAAACTGTGAGGTGCTATGGTTTTTTCTCAACTCCTTGTTCTAAAAAACATGTAGCATTGCATTTGGAGATCATATACAAGAATTATGTGGCATAAAATCCAATTTAGGGCAAGTCAGGCTATAAAAATGCCACTCCTAAAGCTTCAGACACTGTTGTCACAGTCACTTTTGCATTTGCAGTAGGCTGTGCATTTTAGATGCGCATCAACACATTTGCAGTCTGTGCATCCTCCTCGGCAAGAACACTTCAGTAGTTCTGGGCAGGTTGCACTGGCTTCGGGCAAGTTAGACCACAGAGGCCTCCACTTTTCTGGGCAAGTCCATCCCCACTCACTTGGAGAGGGCAACTGTCGTTCTGGCACGTGGTGCAGCCCCAGTGGTGCCCACCTTGTAGTACTGCCCTCTTCATGTGTTGCTGTAGAGCAGCCTTGGTTGGAGGTAGACATGATATCTGACGTCCTTTGTGGATGAACAGATTCTTTCTGACTTCATTGATGGAACGAGAAGTTGCTGTCCTGTCATAGAGTCGAATGGTGAAGTACTCCAAAGAAGCCTCAGTCGCTTCACCAATTTGTTCAGGTGCATTGTGCAGCTCATAGAATGTCGCAGTAAATTCATCATGTGCCTCCCACACTTTCCATGCAGTCTTCTTTCCCACCTGGACCAGATGGGACACGGTATCACAACCTGTATAAACATGGAACACAGGCAGTGCCAAGGATCTTTCTGTGCCAAGTGAAGCACATATTTCATGAGCTGGGATGTACCTAAAGTCCTTTCCACAACCAAAGGCAATCCAGAGTTCTATCTGCTGTCTCTGAGCCAGCTGCTGTACGACTGCCACTGCCAATACTACCACGTCAGTGTCCACAGTTCGAACAAGGATCTTGTGGAAGCCCTGCATAACAGCATCACTGACATGCACCATGATCCTCGAGTCTGCCTCCTCATGGTTGCAGGGAGCAATGTTGCTGGTGTCTCGTGTAGGTAAGCATAGCACATTGGCACCATCAGTAACAATGAGAGTCTGGTCTCCTGATGCATTTTCCAGCAGTTCCTTGTTCAGGAATGTAAACAGGTCTGTCTTGTTGTTGGCCAAGCGAAGGAACTGCTGCCAGTTCTTTGGTGTTGGGCTAGACGCCCCAACTCGTCTGCGCTGAATAGGACCAGTGACACGTTGTTCTCTTGTCTGTGACTTGAGGCTGTTATCGAAGTACTGGTCCCAGACAACATCCACTCTCAGAGCCTGACTTTGAGCATTGTTTATGTATGGAAGAAAGACCTTGGCAGCATAGTCTCCAAATGTCTTGCAGCCCTCAGGTCTAAGAAAGTGAACAAGTGCCGCACCATCCATGATTCGCACTTCAGTCTCTGGTGTCACATCATTTGATGACCCTACTTTCTTTTCAAGACATTCTATGAGATCAGACTTCTTCCCTGGACGTAGCTGCCCATAGGCAGACAGAGATGGAGGAAATGGGAGGTTTTCATGATTGAAGAAATTGTTCAAGTCACCTTTCCTTATCTGACATGCAACATACAGACTTGCAAACAGCGAAGATTCACTTTTGAGGAGACTGACTTTGTCCCCTGATTTGTTTGATCGTTTGCCTTGGACATTGAACAGTACCACCTTGTTCCTGGTAATTGTTGCTGTGATTGGCTTAGTATTTGTTCTGAGCCGCTCTTCCACAAATGTTGCATACTGCTCCTGACCCTTTGATGCGAGAGTGGTTAGACACTCGACTGACTGCTCATCCATGATGTCCTTTGTATGGAGTCTGAGAAGGTCCTGCCCTTCCTCCTCAAATGGGCTCCCCATGTCCTCCATTACACTAACTACCGCCTGAACCTGTCCAGCAAACAACTTCTGGGTTGACCGGGTTTGTTCATGATGGTTTCTTTGCCCAGAACTTTGTTGTTTCCCTACCATGGTCGCTTCAAACTCAGAAATTACTCTGACAAGTTCTGGTCCTGCCACTGCCCATCTCAAGAGGGAGTTTGCATCCTGGGTAAGCCCGATGATTCCGCCTTCATCCTTCATTACTCCATTGTTTTGTTCATGGCAGTGATCGACAGCAATGAGGGAGAATTTTCTCTGGGATTTTGCCACAACAAACTTGTCTTGCTGAAATTCTTTGGCAACATCTGGATGAGTGTGAGATAGACTGATCATGTCACGCACATGTACGGACATCCAACGTGCATAGTGGGTGTGGTTGAGACTGAAGAACCAAGGTGTCAATTTCTTCAATGTATCCACATACATATCAAAGTCACCAGTACGTAGTGATCGCACAAATGTGAACAAGAGAAGTTCCAGCTCTAGACTTGTATGCCAGTACATGAACTGAGGACTTTCAGCTTTTCGCCGTTCACACCATGTGCTGAAAGTGTCTGTGGATTCTTCGGAATTGTTTGCAACATATCCATCATAAGCCTTCTTGAGAAGGATGTACAATGCACATGCAGTGACTTGGTGAGCATGACGGGTTCGAGTCACATGTGATGCCCTCAGGAAGGACTCAGCAATGCCTGGTGTGGCAACATCAGCTTCCTGGAGAACTTCCACCCAACCACTTCCATCAAGCCAATGACCCAAAGCTTTCAAGCCTGTCATTTCAGTGTGTAGACCCCCCATAAGCATTACAAACTTGTCCTCACCATACAGTTCGGACATATTCCATTGCAGCTTCTTCAGTGTAGCATACAGAGGTTGGTCCCCACTAATCACTGGAGTCTGGCCAGGGTTGAGGTGATGAACTGCTGACTTCACCACTTCCATGCAATGCCGAAGCATAGATAGTGAGCTGGCTTCCTCAACAAAGAGAGGCATCATGGCATTCACAGATGGCAGAATGTCTGGGTCTGGCACTCTGCTGGCATGGTATGCTGCCCAAGACAAAGTCCAGTTGACAAAAAACACAGATAGTCCAATCAGTTGCTTGAACAGATGAAGATGAGGCACTGGCCATTTCTGTGAATATTCAGTACGTCTTGACTATCACTGTGCACAGATCAAATATATCAAACTTGCTGAAACTGGAAACAAAATATGATTAAGGCCGAGGGTTTATCCTTTTACCACCTTTATCAAGTACATCTGTTGCACACATTCCTTTATGGGATACAACTAGGTTCAGTTTCCCTACACCTAGCCCGATCGTTCATCCAGTGCCATTTAAGTCCCGTGCGATCTGTACACCTTCCGGGTAATTCTTAAGCCCCGTTACCCTTGGCTCGGCTCTCCCGCGCTGGCACATCCTGTCAATTCAGGCGCGGCTATCTAACTACATCTACCAACTACAAACTACAGTTTTGTATCTAGTGGATTTGGGGCTGTTAGATAGCATTTGGGACACTGATCTAGATATACTAGTACTTATTAAAGTACTAGTATATCTAGATCAGCTGGCACTGAACCCCATGCTGAGTTACACAGCAGTGATGTCACCAGTGTGCCCTGGTTGTGTGCTGACATTCACTCTATTATATAGATATATATGCTTCTATACATCTTTTGAACCATTTTAGGAGTGAATATAGGAAAATAAATAAAAGTACAAAGTCATAACACTTCATAGTAGTTCAGAAACTGCATCGTTGCTGCCGGTTGCTACGGAAAATGCTTTGCCTAGCAACCGTTGCTATGCAATACAGAAATCTCGGTGGCTCCTGCTCTGAAATTGTAAAGTAGGTCCTTGTGAACATTTCCGGGAAGTTTCATGCTTGTATCACCTTGTGAGCAATTCTTGCACCCATTTCCGTCCACAACAGCAGCTATGGAATGGCCAGAGAGGAAATTAGAGACAAAGGCACAGATGGAGGGATAGAAACCAAAGGAGGGTAGTTTATAAATTAATAATTTGTACCAGACTCTATCGAAGGCCTTCGATATGTCTGGTGCAATAGAAAAGTTCTCACCTAAGTCCCGAAAGGAGGATGACCAAGAGTTAGTAAGATATGAAAGAAAATCACCAGTAGAGAGACCCCTTAGGAAGCCATACTGGCGATCTGAGAGTAGATTATGAGAAGAGAAATACTTAAGAAATTTGGAAGGAAGAATATTTAAAAAAACTTTAGAGATACAAGAGATTAGAGCAATTGGACGATAGTTGGTGGGTTGAGAGCAGTTACCCTTCCACAAGACAGGCCAATTCGTCTTAGGCGAATAATTGAGCTGGCTTGTTCAGCTTTTGCATGGGTATAGATCTTTGCCTACTCAGGTGGTCCGAACAACTCCATTCCCTGTTTCGACACCTCCTAGGGGTTCATATGGGGGTTTGAAAATTCTTAGGGAACATTGTAGTGCCAGATTGCTTACTGAGCCCAACTTTCGTCCATTTTTTAACCCACTTCCCGATGTCGTAGGACACCAAAAACAGGGGTGAATATTTGGACACCCTGGCTCTATCAGCTGCGCTAGCAATCATCTCTAGCGTAAACAGGGACCCGGGGAGCTCGGGATGTATGAAGGGTATACTAGGTCAACAAGACCGTCTGACCCCCCCAGATATTGCCTCAAGTCACCAAATATTGGGGAGGTCATAAAACATCTTCAAATTGGTCTTTTTAACTTAATTATAGAATATGTTGTGTGTCGATCCATATACTACATTTCCCCCAAGTTTCCTTGAGGCAGTTTCATTATAAATGTGTTTTTATAGTGCAATTAGTGATTCAACACAAACTGAGTGGCCACTGAAAGTCACCACTGCATAGGGAAGAAAATGAACAATCCCATATAACTCAATTTTCTGATAGTGTTCGAACCTACAAATCTGATACAAGGGGTAAAATGAACTGCAAAATTCATTTCTGTAATCAAATTCCATAATATATCAAAAGCTTCCATGCAATCATGCCCGCTCACTTTTTTTCAGACGCCATAGGCAACAATGAGCGGGGTTCTGTCCGTAGCTTGTATCTAGTTATAATAGACTTATCCACTCCGGAACCGGGACAGCACATTTGTCATGGGTGATTTATGCTGGCTTTATTCCGGTACTGTTTATACTCTTAGCTTCACGAAAATAACATGGTATAAGCTACTTTCAGAGTTCTTTTCAACTGCATAGTCGTAAAAGCACTATGTCTGTAAAAAAAAAATTTTTTTTTTTTTTTTCTATATTCCAACTTACTTCCTCTCGGGCATAGGCTGAGAGCCTTAACATTCACCGTTTTACAATGAACAGTGAAGCCCGTGAGGTCTTGTTCCAGTCTAGGGAGTGAGACATGTGAAGCACGTAGAGTACAACGAGCACCTGCCATCTTGCCTTCACATGAGGCACGGTGCTCACTCATGGCCCGAAACGACCCCATCTCTGAAGCCACCTCGTTCCCGTGCTTCACTGTCTCACCCACGACACTCGGATTCTCACACTTACACTCACACAACGCCACCTGTTGAGCAGATAACTCACCAGGCATTGCACCCCTATAGCATATTTTGAATATGGGAATATTCATACAGTGCTATTTAATCAGGGAACAATGAGGGTATTTTATTGACGTTTCGGTGGGCTTGTGGTAATGCACTGATACCAGGTACAGCACAAATTCCATCCCAATAATATCTTCCCATTGATACATCGGGATTTGAACCCGGGACCTTTGGATTACCAGGCCAGTGGCAAGACCACTCCACCACACCTCCCCTGGAGGTGGACATCTAATGGAATATTTTAATATTCGTAGGGAACTGGCCTGTTTGGGAAATCATGTTTTGACCCTTCACGACTGTATTTCTCTGTTAAATATAACTATTTTGGGTATACAAGGGTATTTTCTCATATTGAACTAAAATACTTGGCTAGTTTTGATTTTTGGCCAATACTTTTGTGAGAATATTTGTGTGATATAATTTATTAGTAACATATTCAATTTAGTTAACCTAAGTATAATTATGTTGGTGAACACTGACACAGCCAAACAAAAATGATCTTCCTGTGACGTGTTTGAACCTAACCTAACCTCACCCCACCAAGAACCCCACTTTCTAATGATTATTCCAAACATATTTTTAGGATAAGCATTGCAAAATGCCCTTTGTAGAAACTACGTACAATCTCAAGCTGCTATATCTTCAGATAACTGAAATATGTACTGGTCATCACAATGTTCCCTAACATTAGTATCTCGGACAGGCCTGTTGCAAGATAATGTTCCCTAAGAAGTCTCTATTCACAATGTCCTATAGACCTAAAGCAGGCCAGGTTTTTTCCAGATTGACACTAAATCTATCAAATGGTGTATTTGTGTCACAGATACATTAAAATTACCTTTTAGGAGTACCTCTGCAGTTGTCTTTGAGTTAGCTGTGGGCAGAAAACTAATTATGGAGAGGTAATTATAAGAGTGCCTTACTAACCTGAATTTCTTAGTAAGATAATAGGCTATTCATATAGTGCCTTATGTGCCTTACTAACCTGATTTGTTTAGTAAGATTTAGGTCACTCGATCCTAAAGTTAAGAAAGTGGAGGATATACTGTAGGTGACTAGATAGCAAATAACCAATATATAACCCCCAAAAAGGATATAATAAAATATACATTCTAGACAGTTTTTATTTATAAAATAACACAAGGCAAAAGGGCGGAGCACACAGGAGAAGCGGAGCTCTAGACGTTGCAGGGTGGTCCATAGTGCTTATATATGTAGCCCAGACTCCTGCAATGACGTTTTCTATATTGCGTTGTTAGAGAAAACGATTATTGTATGGCAGACTAAATTAAATATGCGATATTTCTAAGTAACTACAAATGTAAAGTCGACACCGATATATAGAGTGTAGAAGGGGAACGAAGCAGAGCAATATACAAAAGTGTAGTTACACTTGGTGGTATTGCACTGATTCTAAACAGTTTTTATTTGTACAAACACTAAATTTGTCGATACAATTGTAAAAACTAGGACAAATGAAAGAAAAACATGAAAAATTCCATTTTATTTTCCGATTTACATTATACTAAGCATGACCTAGTTATACGACGAATTATACGAAGCACCACTGTACCATTTACTCCCATTAATTTTAGGTCTCTCTAGGTGGAGCAGCCCGAGCAGGTAGTCGCTCTCCCTAGGTGGAGCAGCCCGACCTGGTAGTCTCTCTCTGGGTAGAGCAACCAGGCCAGGTAGTCGCTCTCACTGGGTGGAGCAGCCCGACCATGAAGTCTCTCTCTAGGTGGAGCAGCCCGGCCGGGTATAGTCTCTCTCTGCCATTTCTCCCGACATTGCCTTGACCATATCCTTCTTCGTTCGAACGGATACGGCATCATCAAAAAGGGCCAGGATTGTAGTTTCTTCTCCAAGGTACCAGAGGTGCCTTTTAATCTTCTCTGATGTAGCCTTGCTGATCTCTTGGTTAGGGAAGTCGACGAGAGCCTTGATGAGGTGCAAGTCCCTCCTAGGAGCTTGAAGAAGGAGAGGTGATCCATGCCTCGACGTAGAGAAGAGCTCCGAAGATGCAGAGATCCCTCAAAGCCTTCTTCTCACGGTTTGTCAGTCGGAATTGGTTCTTCAACATCCAAACCTTGAAAGCGTAAATGATCTTGCTCATACATCGTTCATGGTGCATGGGACCAGGAGCTCGGAATCGAACTCCACGAGGAGGTATATGCCCGAGGAACAAGATCAGAAGCTCCAACAGCTCCCTGTAGTCGTCTCGAGGGTGGTGGATTGTCAGTTGCTCCATCGCAAAGGCGATTGCTTCACCTCGATAAGTTGGAGTTATCGCCGCGTTCACCGCATCATCCGTAGTCCCAGGTTGAAATGCTTCCTTGTCGATTAAATCCCACTGGCTTTGAAACCTCTTGAATAGGAGCGCTTCGGGCCCGGAAGTCCCTCCTCCCATCACAGCTCCGAAAGCAGCAGCCAAGATGACTTCCATGATATGGTGGCGGCAGGCCAAGTAAAGAAGATCCCTTCCGATCTTCTGTTCCAGAAGGACGCATGCGCCGGTCCGATATCCCGTGTTTGCAGCGGCCGTGTCAAAAGACATGGCGACCACTTTCTCGGTCACTCCCCACTCCTCCAAAGCATGGAAAATAGCTTGAGATTGCGCTTCACCGGTCCCCGAAGGGAGTTTAGAGACGCCGAGGAGCTGGCTGACTCCTACTCCGGATATCAAGATAAGCAGACGATCCACATGCTCCTTGGTTGTCAGGGCTTGAAGGAGTTTTCCATCCCAATGGACAGTCAAGGGGACATCCGCTTGGAAGTCCTTTTTGAGGTTTTCCGCGAAACGTCTCCTGGCTTGATGTCGAGACCGGGCAATGGTTGTGCGGTTGATGGCCATGTCCGTAGTGTCATGGCCGAGGCTTTTTGCAGCTTCTGTCAGCACGATGGTGGCTTTTCGGTCGGAAAGCTGAGTACAATCCAGTGCAGCTGCGAGAGATGGTGAAACTATGTTTTTTGTAGCTCTTCGTGGCTGCTTGGGTGGAGACCAGGATTTTACCTCCTGAGCACGGCTGCTGTCCTCTCCCTCAGCACTGCTGCTGTCCTCTCCTTCAGCACTGCTGCTTGAAGAAGCAAAGACGGCCGCTGAGGTGGATGCCTTTATTTCTTCACGGGCCTTCTCCCGACGCCTTTCCTCAGCCTCTTTCTTCTCCGCAGCTCTCCGTTCTTTGGAGGCCAGGGAATTGTCCGCGGACCCCATGAAGGCTCTACGGCCCTTCTCTCGCTGAGCAAGGAAAAAATCCTTGTCCTCTTGAAGGACAATGAGAGATAGGGCGTCCGCGTGAGCGATATCAAAGAGGTCGTCCATTGAGTCCCGGAAAGCTTCCTCTTCTTCACCTGCCCTGGTGTCCTTCGATCCCTCAAGCGTTTTAGGTCTTTCCAGGTTTGGAATAGACCTTCCAGCTTTTTGATGATGTGTTGCTCCCCCCTAATGGGGATCCTGGCCTTTCCGACCCATATGGGGGTCATGGCCACGGTCGGGCTTTCCCACAGAGCTCTCAAAGAGTGTAAATTGTGTTGTTGGCATAAGTGGTTGTGTGAAATGCAGTCTTCTATGATGTGTTTAATTGTATGGGGTGCTGTGTTACAGCCTGGGCAGGTGTCGACGACGGATTCATCCAGTCTCTTCTGATAGCTCAGAAGAGCTGGATGGTGTCCGCATCTCAGCCTGGCCAGGTGGACTCTGTCCTCGCGAGGAAGGGTGGATTCAGAAGGATGGATTTCGGGAGGTCGTGCATGCAGCTGCGTGTTGTCTATGAGTGAGTGGATGGAACGGCGAGTGATATGAGTATGGATGTGCTTCCAGAAGTTGGTTTGGGGTGGGCAGGGAGGGAGAGAAGACAGTATTTGTGTGGGATAGCGTGTGCTGGGTGTTGTTTTGATATTTCTTGGTGTCTGTGGGTGTGTTGCCATGTAGTGTAGTGGGTGGTGTTGATTCGTGGAGGCTGCTGCCAGGAATTGAGTGCCTTTCATGTCTAGATGATCTTTGACTTTGAGGACTTTGGCTTCTTGATGTAGGTGATCTGTGGGTGTAGTAGCTGTGCATCTTGTGATGATTTTCAGGGCTTTATTTTGAATAGTCTGTAAGGTCTTATGATGTGTTTCAGCTAGGTTAGAAGCCCAGGCCAGGCTTGCGTATTCCATAACTGATCTTATGTATTGTTTGTAGACTGTGGTGGTGGTTTCTTTGTTGTGTACAAATTTCGTGTGGGCAAGTGATCTGAGGGCGTTAAGTCTGGGTGTCAGTTTTTTGTTTGTGTTTGTGGTGTGCTGTTTGAATGTCATTTGGGTGTCGTATGTTACTCCTAGGATTTTGTGTGTGTGTGTGTGTGTGTTAGGGGTGTGTTGTTTATGTTGGGTCCCGGGGCATAATCGTGATCTCCTGTCCAGCTTGTGAGGAATGTTGCAGTGGATTTAGCTGGGGCTAAATTGAGTGTTTGTAGTGCACCATTCATGTAATGTGTCGTGATAGTCTTGAAGGAGTCTTGTTGCTGTGTCTGGGTTTTGGTGCGTGCCAGGTAAGTTCCGCCAACCAGCACAAAAACAGCCAAACAGACTTTGCTGGACTACCAATAAATATGCTCCAATCGTCACAAACTTTGATCACAATATGTCTCATTAGGAATGGAACAAAGCCAGGGGGTGAGAGGTTAGGATTTCTTACTTTCGAAAATAAGGGCCACCCTACTATCCATATAATACCTTACTAACCTGAATTACTTAGTAAGAGAATAGGCTATTCATATAGTGCCTTACGTGCCTTACTAACCTGATTTTTTTAGTAAGATTTAGGTCACTTGATCCTAAAGTTAAGAAAGTGGGAGATATACAGTAGGTGATTACATAGCAAACAACCAATATATAACCCCCAAAAAGGATATAATAATAAAATATAAATTCTAAACAGTTTTATTATTTGTACACCGCCCTCATATTATTTTAAGTAGCTTTCTCGAAAAAAAGATGGCGTATAATTTTTCCACGACATCTTTCACCCACAAAAATTTAGACCCTCCTGAAAAAAGGTTCACCACCAACTCAAGTTCCATCAACTCACTTTGGACGGCAGAAGATCGCCTAAAGCTTTGTGTGTGAAAATCACGACAGGGACCCGTACAGTGGCGACGCCGCAGCAACCCCGGCCAGGTAGTCGCTCTCTCTGAGTGGAGCAGCCCGACCAGGTAGTCGCTCTCTCTGGGTGGAGCAGCCCGACCAGGTAGTCGCTCTCTCTAGGTGGAGCAGCCCGGCCAGGTAGTCGCTCTCTCTGGGTGGAGCAGCCCGACCAGGTATAGTCGCTCTCTCTAGGTGGAGCAGCCCGGCCAGGTAGTCGCTCTCTCTAGGTGGAGCAGCCCGGCCAGGTAGTCGCTCTCTCTAGGTGGAGCAGCCCGACCAGGTAGTCTCTCTCTAGGTAGAGCAACCCGGCCAGATAGTCGCTCTCTCTGGGTGGAGTAGCCCGACCAGGTAGTCTCTCTCTGGGTGGAGCAGCCCGGCCAGGTAGTTCTTCTCTCCTAAATTTTTGTGGGTGAAAGATGTCGTGGACAAATAATTGACAACACAATTTCTTTAACCTTCTGCTTCACGTCTTTTGCCACATCAGGCAAGCTCTAGAATATGTCAGAATCCGCAATGTGTTACAAGATCAAGGGGCAAATTTATCACAGGATGGGCATACTGGAAAGACATGACCTTTGCCAGCTGGCTACTACAGATAGGTCAGAGCAGCACTCCACATTTCGTTATCCCCAAAAACTTTGGCGTTCTCTATCATACCCAGACAGAGTTCATCGAGAGTGTTTACCCTGATATCGCCGATCACATTGGGTATCATCACTATTTTGCCGGTCGTACCATCATATCGCCTCTCAACGTTGACGTTTCCGAAATCAACATTATGATCTTAGATATGCTGCCAGAGGAGGAGAAGATTCATCTGAGTGAAGACAAACTGAATTCGGAAGACAATGTGGAGTATCAGGTTTCCACGCTCAATGAACTAAACCCTTCTTCGTTAACAGAACACCAACTCAAGCTGAAAGTGGGTGCCGTGGTAATGGTAATACGGAATCTATCCCCACACAGACTCTGTAACGGTACACGAATTATCGTTGACAACCTGAAGAAGACCATCATTGTTGGTAGGGTTCTGGGTGGCACTTACGATGGCGAGCAGGTTTGCATTCCCAGGGTAAAGTTGGTGGCCAACGATTCCCCGGTGGCATTTTCCAGGTTCCAATTCTCAGTAAAGCTTAGTTTTGCAATGACAATTAATGAGGCGCAGGGCCAGACCATCCAACATTGCGGCCTTTACCTCTACCACACACGGTGCTTCTCTCATGGGCAATTATATGTTGCCTGCTCTCGGGTCACAAGTTGGCATGCGCTGAGTATTTTTATCCAGAAGAAGGAAAAGGGACCATGTGTGTTAGATAACGTCGTATACTCTGACGTGTATTTGGAACAAGAGTCGTTAGCTGACGAATATTCGAGGTTGATAGACACCGGAATCATAATTCAAGAAGAAGACATTGAGGCTGACATTGAGCTCCAGCGAAAGTATATAGATTTAGGACAGTGTGACGCTGAAGTTGAGGCCCAATTCGCTCCAGAAGACATGAAGGCAGTACTGAAGATATCCGTCGAGGATTTCGATATGGCGGTAGAGAAGATGGACGAGCAACTCAAAGAATGTGATCAGTTACGGAAGTCATTTGAAGAAAGCTGCGAAACCCATCGAAGGGAACAAGAGAAGAGAGACGAACTCCTTCTGAAGGAAATCGAGAAGCGTGACGAAAATCAAAGGAAGGAACAAGAGAAGCGGGACGAGAGAGAGAGAGACAGACAGACAGACAGACACAGTGTGTGTGTGTGTGAGAGAGAGAGAGAGAGAGAGAGTTACACACTCTCTCTCTCTCTCTCTCTCTGTCATGCTTCGCAGTCCCGTACTTCGTTCTTAGTAAGAGAATAGGCTATCCATATAATGTCTTACTAACCTGAATTTCTTAGTAAGAGAATAGGCTATTCATATAGTGCCTTATGTGCCTTACTAACCTGATTTTTTTAGTAAGATTTAGGTCACTTGATCCTAAAGTTAAGAAAGTGGGAGATATAGGTGACTACATAGCAAACAACCAATATATAACCCCCAAAAAGGATATAATAATAAAATATAAATTCTAAACTGTTTTTATTTGTACACCGCCCTCATATTATTTTAAGTAGCTTTCTCGAAAAAAAGATGGCTTGTAATTTTCCCCACGACATCTTTCACCCACAAAAATTTAGACCCTCCTGAAAAAAGGTTCACCACCAACTCAAGTTCCATCAACTCACGTTGGACAGCAGAAGATCGCCTAAAGCTTTGTGTGTGAAAATCACGACAGGGACCCGTACAGCGGAGACGCCACAGCAACCCGGCCGTGTAGTCGCTCTCTCTGGGTGGAGCAGCCCGGCCAGGTAGTCTCTCTCTAGGTAGAGCAGCCCGGCTAGGTAGTTTCTCTCCTAAATTTTTGTGGGTGAAAGATGTCGTGGACAAATAATTGACAACTCGATTTCATTAACAGGACAGAGTGAGCGCACTCATTGCTGATGATAATGGCAAGACGTTAGCTAAAAAATCTTTGGCTCAGAGAGAGTGAGTGTGTAACTCTCTCTCTCTCTCTCTCTGTCATGCTTCGTATAATGCGTCGTATAGCCTAGGTCATGCTTCGTATAATGCGTCGTATAGCACAGCGACGGCTGAGACTCGTATCTGGGCAGGACACACGAGGCAGAAGGGCGGAGCACACAGGAGAAGCGGAGCACTAGACAGTGCAGGGTGCTCCTATGACCAGTGGTGTCCTGTAGCCCAGCATCACTGTGGTGTCCCATAGTCGTATAGCGCGGCGATGGTTGTGACTCGTATCTGGGAACACACGAGGCAGAAGGGCGGAGCACACAGGAGAAGCGGAGCTCTAGACGGTGCAGGGTGCTCCTATGACCAGTGGTGTCCCGTAGCCCAGCCTCACTGTGGTGTCCCGTAGTCGTATAGCGCGGCGATGGCTGTGACTCGTATATGGGCAGGACACACGAGGCAGAAGGGCGGAGGTGTCCCGTAGCCACTTCGTTCTTAGGAAGAGAATAGGCTCTCCATATAGTGCCTTACTAACCTGAATTTCTTAGTAAGAGAATAGGCTATTCATATAGTGCCTTATGTGCCTTACTAACCTGTGTAACATGCATATTATACTCAAATATACACATGTAACCCAGCCTCAATCACTTATTATGTCACCCTATGTTCCATCAATATTCTAGAAGATGACTGATATATATCTCTCTATATATATATATATATATATGTATTATAACAAGCCCGGGCTTCGCCCTCCGGGGCTTGGCCTCCGGTGGGACGCCTCCGGCGGTGTATTTGCACATAAAACGGTGAAATAAAAGAACTGTTTGTCTTATTAGTATTTATTCTAATAGTTTTGCTTTTTTTCTAGGTGGCGCTCCCTGTATCATTATTGCAAATTCTTTCAGCAAGTTTTCATCCCGCTTCCCTTGTTCCTTCCGTTGGTTTTCGTCTCGCTTCTCGATTTCCTTCAGAAGTCTGGAGTATCCTTTCTTCATCGGTTATGCCACCCAAAGTGTTCATTATTGGTGGTAGGCACTGCTTTGAGCTCTTCAGGATTCTCAATTCTTGAGTTCTTTGGGGTTTTACGGTAGAATCATTTGCTGCTACCTTTGCCTGCTGTTTCCTTTTACGAACATTGGCGGCCTCGAGCTTTAACTGTAATTTCTGATCCTTTTTGTGTAGTCTCTCTTGTCTTTTTGAGGCAACTTCATTCAATTTATTTTGCCTTCTTTCCAGTCGTCTGCGCTTCTTAGTTCCAACGGTAATACGTTTTTGAGCAGCCAGTTGCTTATTGTGGTAGCTGAGTGCCAGTAGGGAATCTGCAGACAACACAACCGCTGGTGCATCTGCAGACTGCCCACTTTCTACACCTGAAGTCCCTGCAACAAGCTCCATCTTTTTGTTCAAATGACTCAATACTTTCGCCTTTTTTCACAGTAAGCAATACAAATGACAACACAGGATGTAAACAATACACAACTCGAATCAGCAATTGACCCACCTAGTGAAAGGTGTGTCAGCAAAAACGCCTTATATATACCGGAAACGGTAGTTTAAGGGCTCACTCTTCTATACACACTGACACAGAGAACTCAATCTACCTTGGGATCTCAATCAGAGAGAACACACATCCCAGCTACTCCCATCTCTCATCTTGGCTACAGCTAGACACTGCCATACGCCACTTAAGCACTTATTGCCACATATTGCCACACTTGCTAAGCATCACCAAGAGACTTAGATTAAACCCCTTTTACCCTAAGCTCAATACTAATACCTTAACAACTAAGTATTATAAAACTGTACTCTATAACTCAATATAATTTATAACACAATCGAGTTATCTTTACCCCCTTTATATATAATATTCAATGTAATATTGCACGAGAATACCATACGATTCATGGTCTTCTACATGGCGACCTTGCATTAAAAGAACATACACTTGGAATCATAACTAACACTTGGCCCTACCTGAGTCCAATACTCAAACAATCGACCTACAATCAAGCAAATCTTCACCCAATCTTCAGCACTACCTTGTCTACTCATCGCCCCAACCAGCTTCCTGCCTACCTCAACACATCACTTCCTGTTTACAATCTACATCCGCCCGTCATCACTTTCAAGTCTACAAACAGTTCCTGTGTATATCTGCCTGTTTCATCACTACAAGTCTACAGCAAGTTCATGTAGGCTCCATCAGCCCGCCTACCATCTCTACCCCATCATCATCACTACTCACGACTCCAAGCTACCTGCAAACTAACAAGCAAACAAGAAAACACCCAGTCAAAGTGAATAGAACCTGCCAGACATCAAGACGCCTTCAACAGCCCGCAGACACAACAACGCCCTGGCCTGCCTGACGTACGACGACACATCACTACACACCACATCTTTGCACATATCGATGCTTCATTTAATGTAACAAAATACAACAGGTATGCATGATGTATTATCATTAATTTAAAAACACACCACAGTGAAAATAAGTGAACACACACACATACACACTATCTCACTACCAAATTCTCATACCGCAACACACACCCTCATCCTCTTACTACATTTGACCTTCCGCACACTATACCCCTCCTCCCCTATATGCATCCCCCTTCAGCGGCTCGCTTGGTGTAGTGACTAGCGTCTCGGACTTCCACCCAGAAGGCCCGGGTTCGCGCCCACGCTCGGCGCATTAAAGATTTTTCACAAGCACTGAGTCGTTACCATCCCTCATGAGCAAAGGGATGGGATAGTAGTACAGGACCCCAATGGAAATACGCCTAATCGGCCTTATTGAGCTATCCTTAGCTAGCTTAGCATGCGCTAGCTTTAAGAACTATTATTATTATTATTATTATAACGAAACGAACGTCAGACAACACCAGCTGACTTTCTCTTTCATATCACTACATAGCCACCGTGCTAGCACGCCCACTCCTCCCACATCCACCAACTCCCACAATTATTACTGTTGGTGAGAAAATGGCCTTTGCTTTGCCTGATCTAAAACATGCATCCTGCCAAACACCCAAACGTAAAACTGTCACAATTTACAGTGTTAATGAAAACACACTCATGTTACCTGCTAGGTGTGGTACTCATGATATAGAACTATCCCTTGACACAGACTCTCCAGTAAACCTTATAAGCCTTGCTAAATTTAAAAGCTTGAAGGACTTGAACCTCGAAGAATCTTACCCAGATATCGAGATTATGTCTGTGAGTGGAAACCACCTAGAAAGCTTAGCTAAGGTTACCCTTTCAGTAGAATTTACAGAAGTGCACACAGCTAATCTGCCTTTCTATGTAATTTCGAAACTCCCAACAAACACCGACATGCTTCTAGGTTTAGAAGCTATGTCAAAAGTGAAACTTATTATCCTACCACACATGGATCAAGTTCTCATTGGGGTTTTACAAGGAGATAATGTGGAATGTGTACGGAGTACCCAGGAAAACAGTTCTATACACCAGGTTAAATACCACAAACGTAGGACAGAATTCAAAGTAACTCCAAACTCACTCCAACGGACAATCATGACACTACGCAGTGAGGGAAATTAAAATGTAACCTTCCTCACCTCACCCTAGGTGTTTTGAGTAATTAATACTACATTAATCCAACCTCTTCTATCCATATTGTTTTGGATATCTAATTTCTCCAATTCACACACACAGACACTCACTACACATCTGCTAGAATAGCTATATATAATTAGATTAACATTCCAACAGTTAATTCTATACTCGAAACACGTCTAACTCTTTACTCAAACTCTTAAAAATTACTCTTGATTTATAAACTATTTAACACCAGTATTTTAATTACTCAAATTCATCTAAACCCAAGGGATTAGTTTTTGAATAATTGACTACATTCACCGAACATGTGAACATGTGTTCAATGATGGTAATTTTTGAAACTATTGATCCCAATCAATTATTATATTTATACCTTCATTTGTGTTTAACTGTATTTGACAACCAAATGTTAACCCTCTCATACATGTAATCAAATGAACAATTTCTCATTTACCCAAAATGTGAAATTGGATGTGTAGGGCCTACACGGTTGTACACCCTTTTGATATTACAAAGGTAATATTCATTAGGAACTCACCACTTAATTAATTATAAAACCTGAACCATACATTGCGATGTATAAGAATTTATAACTACGGATCCATTTGTGTTTAACTGTGTTTAATTAACCAAATGAAAACACATTCATACACACAGGTTGTGAAAAATGACGCACCAATAAGTTCCTATAAAAATAGGACCCACCAATAATATCTCAATGCTAGAGGTTTCAATAATATTGATGTGGATTAAATATTGGTTGCACAGATGTTCAGAAAGTTAACTTCAGACCATTTTTGCATCTAACTCCCTAACTCCCTATTTTTGCTCTAAACTGGAACTCTCAAACTCACAATTACTTATGAGTGTGTATAATGTATGTCTTGGATCCAAAATTTGATATCCGTTATATGAATTAATTTAGTTATACGTGACGAGTGTTTAATTATTCTATGTATATTCAACTCATACAGATATACAAGTTTAGTAGCTTAACGACAATTATAAAGCCTATCCCTTACATTGCGATGTAAAGTAGCTATAATTGTGACACATGCGATCGCTTACGCAAATGTTAACGGCAACTCCGCAGATATTCATAAGTGCCAAACGAATATATCTGATAGCCGTAGGCCTATACACTCAATAATATTAATCCTTTATGTTTGCCAATATTCATATATGGATAATTTTATTAAACTTTATTATTTACAGTCTAAAATTGATTACTGTCCATTTTAGCTAGGTAAATATATACTACCGGTACACCATCCAAAGTTAATTTAATTATATTACTTGGATATTTGTTAGCTAACTACACGACACCAAACTTTTAACTACAGACACCAACACTTTTTTACACACATCATACTGCCAAGAATTTGATGTTCACAGGAAGACTATTGGACACCTCCCAGCTGACCTGTCCTACTACCGCCCTCAAACTTGGTGCCTGCTACAAGCTATGAGCTAATCTGAAAAGCTTGATGCAGAAGGACGTGATCGCTGAACCTTCAGGGTCAATCAGCGGAGAAAACGAGTCGAAGGAGAAAAGAGGAGAATACAAATAAAGAACAAAATACACCAAGTTATGGCTGTATTATGTATTTATTATTTTTATCCATATATACCCATGTTATAAACTCTTTTACTCTTTACTCTGAGTCTCTGATACCAAGCGTTTTCTCTATCAGGCGATTACATGCACGACTCACGTTTCTCAATCACATGAATTACATCACAGTAATTTGAAGAATCTATACTCAGATAGCAAGAATCCCTATATTAACGTAACTCCAGAAACTGTTTCACTTTCTTTTCTTTAATTTGCCCTATGATATCCTATTTGTTGGAAACAAAATAAACCTATCCTACACCGGGAATCTATATAAATAATTCCTCGAATCCGGGCTCCCGCGATTCATTGGAGAGGAAATATAGATAGAAGATGTCCCTATTACAAATACAACTCACTTACATGTCATATGAAATTCTTGTACTCTATCTGAATTTAGTTTAATTATTTTTCAATTATTAATAATTATTTACTCTAATCCTTATAAATAATCTCTTATAAAGGAACCATTTGAATATTGGCAGTTGGCCGTGATATATAAAAGTCATGTGCGTTCTCAGATGGATTACTGTTCACCTCTGTGGGGTGGAAGTGAAGTGGTTGCATTGAGGCAGTTGGACAAAATTCAAAATAAAGCTATTAGATTAATCAATAACCCTGCAATCACACAGGACCTTCCTACATTATCCATACAAAGAAACGTTGCATCCCTTGCATTATTCTACCGATATTTTCACAGCAATTGTTCCGAGGAACTTGCTTCAATTGTGCCGCCTCTCCACATCTTTCCCCGTAGAACTAGGGCAGCTGAGAGCGCCATGAATTTACACTTTCTCCTCCACAATGCAGAACTTCTGCTTATCAGAATTCATTTATCCTGAGCTACTACTCTTTGGAATTCACTTCCCTCGAATTGCTTTCCACAAACTTACAATCTACAAATGTTTAAATCCAGTTGTTACAAACATTTTATGAATGGAGGATGCCTTTAGGCACATGGACCTTTTTGTTTTATCTGTGTTTTTCCTTCCTCCGTTCATTGTCTCTTAAAAAAAAAAAAAAAAAATATATATATATATATATATATTTTCGTCTTTACTATATATTAGGATGTTGGTGGAACACAATTTTTTTAACAGGGGGCATGTAACATGCTTATTATACTCAAATATACACATGTAACCCAGCCTAAATCACTTGTGCATAAAGACTTCAACTCCGGCAAGTGAAATACTGGATAGGATGTGGTTTTTCCTATAAATAAATACATCTATGTGCAAAGTTACAATAACAAAGAATCGTGTAGTACAATTATTGTATTATTATTTTTATTATTATTCTTTGGCAAAATGTACAAATAATTAATTGAAATAGGGTCGCAGAGGTGAAAAATGTTATTGCATTCAAATTCCAACCTTACCTCAAACAATGTGCCCGCTACCCCATTAAATACTAATATTTGTGTTTGGTTTGCTGGGTTCCAACGCCAAATTTAATTGTTTTGTATATTTTTGTTATCCTCCCGACTTGATTAGTACTGTCGTTGTATTTCAGCCATTGTGCATTTACCATATGTCTTCCTTGTTAGGTAGAGTTTCATTACATTCCGATCAATAAACCCGTCCCCCTGTATCTTTTCAGGGGAAGACACCCGATAAATGTCTCGCATCATCATATATAGTGGGATTTTTTTTAATCGGCAATGATTGCTAGGGTGTATAGGGGTATTGGAGGGGGTCTGTCTGATCATTATGTAGTAGTAGCTAAGGTTAGGATACAAAAGAAGTGGGTGAGGAGAGTTGGAGGGAGGCGAGAGGAAGGTGGAATGGTGAGGAGGGTGGAGAGGTTACAGGTGGAGGAAATCAGGGAAGAGTACAGGCGAGCAGTAGAAAGACGACTGGGTGGGTTCGACCTGGAAGTTATAGAGGAAGTGGAGGAGATGAGCAAGGTGTTTAAGGGCTGGGAGCTGAGGAGGGTGCGGAAACGCCCGGGAAATCAAAGCCCCACTCAGGGCCTTGTGCCCCTCAGCAATTATGAAGAGAAAGTTGAGGGGCAAGGGGAAAATGTGACGCTTTGGCTTCCAATCTTGGTAGATTGAGAGGTCAATCCACGGAAGGGACGCATTCACTTGAGATCTAGAAAATATCTAAGTAAAATGAACATCAGAGTAAGCTATGGGTATGGCAGAGAACGCTCAACTCTCACTCTGATAGACCAGCCCATCACCAGAAGTCAAGCAAGTTAGGGAAGGTAGCAAGGGAAACAGTAAGGGCGTGAAAGATAAGAATGGGAGAACGCTAGCCGAGAAGCAAGAGAGAGTCGAAAGATGGAGGGAGTACTTCAATGAGTTGCTAAATGTAAGGAATGAAGAGCCAGCAAACATAGTGGGATATGGTATGGGAGGGAGAAGAAGAGAAGTAGGGGAGGAGGAGGTGGTGATCAGGAGGTCAGAAATGTGAGAAACCATCCCAAGAGTGAAGTTGGGGAAAGCCCCAGGAACAGATGGAGTGTGTGGGGAAATGTTGAGTTACGTTGGTGAGATAGTGATCGAAGGGGTATGGAAAATGTGCAAACTAGCATGGGAGAAGGGGAGTGCACCCGATGACTGGAAGACTGGCATAATAGTCCCCCTATATAAGGGCAAAGGGGAAAGAGGAATATGTGGTAACCACCGAGGAATATATCTTCTAAGCGTAGTAGGGGTAGGCAGCCCCGCCCAGGGAAGTACTACCTCCAAGGTTTCGGGAGACTCAGGGGATAGCCTGAATTCCATTTTCTCTCCCAGGCCTTGGTAGCTGGATACATATCTTTCTGCCTCACACATCAGGGGTATCAGGAAAAACCCCTTTATAATTATAACATACACATCCAACTTCACGACATTGCCCTACATCGCTATCCTCTATCCATAAAACACTACTCTTCCCACTACATATCATACATGTAACACCTTACACCTTTACCTAATAAATATGGCAGTACAATTGTTAAGAGCAAACCTGGTGGTCCCTCGGATATCCACTCCCGGCAGGGTTGGGTCATTGACACAGGGCCCTCCCGGTCGTCATCATGCGACTGTGTCATAAGCATTGCAACGTCCCAAAGCTGCTCGTGGTGCAGCTTTTTCTTTAGCAATATAAGGGGACTTCACTCTAAGATCAATTATGTACACCAATTTCTTCAAGCAGAATCCCCTACTCTCCTTTTTTTGACAGAGACTCAAGTAACATCCACATCTGACACGTCTAGATTTAATTTTCCAGGTTATCAACTGCTCCAAAATTTCAGACCTAAAGGAGGTGCATGTTGCTTCGCAAAATCTGAAATTGCCCTGGAGGAGGTTACTAGTTTCAATTGTCCCTATTTTGATTATTTCTATATACAAATTCATTTCGGCTGGTAAATTTAAATACATATGTTGCATCTACCGTTCCCCAAATACTCCTCCAGAGCAAAGTCTTTTTGATTCTCTGTCCTCACAACTCAGTGTCCTCAACTTAAATGCTTCTTCTGAAATCACTGTGTTGGGTGACTTTAATGTCCATAATGTTGAATGGCTCACTCATTCAGCCAGGACTGATGATGCTGGTCTTGAATGTGAGCTATTTGCAGACTCATTTGATCTCACTCAACTAGTCAACCAACCTACCCGTGTACCAGATAATCCTAATCATAATTCCCACCTACTGGACTTATTTTTAACAACCAATTCAGAAAATTATGATGTTACAGTGAGGTCCCCGCTTGGATCTTCTGATCACTGTCTGATACAGGCCACCTGTCTATCACCTACCACACCTTCACACTCTGAACCTGTTTTGGTGACTAAATGGCATTAAGATAGGGCAGACTGGGATGGTCTTCAAGGTTTCTTTATTGATATTCCCTGGACCTCTTTCTTTTCTAATGAAGCACACTCCACCTTGAGCCACATACAAGATTTTGTAAAAATTGGAATGGAAACTTTTATTCCTCATCAAAAGTACAGTAAAAGATCTAATTCACCTAAATGGTTTGACCATAATTGTGCTAGAGTAACTGAACAAAAAGCAATAGCCTACAATGCATAGACAAGATAAAAAACACATGAAGCCTTTAATTACTTTAGAAACATCAGAAATCATGCCAAAACTGTATTAAACCTAACTAAATCAAACTTTCTCCACAAGCAGGCAAATAAACCTCTAAATAATCCAAATGATAACAAAATATTTTGGTCTACTCTTAACTCATTCAAATCCAACTTCACTACTGCTTCATCCATTCCACCATTAAAATCTCCGACTGGCAATCTTCTAAGTGACCCACGAGGTAAAGCAAACCTTCTTGCGGATATTTTCTCCACCAACTCAACCTTAGATGAAATAAATCAAGATGTCCCTGTACTTAATTTTAATTCGCCTGAAATTCCCTCACTTAAGATCCACACCAGACATGTCCAAACTATTTTGCAGAATCTCTCAGCAGATAAGGCTCCTGGTCCAGATTAAATTCCTCCAATAGTACTTAAGAATTGCTCCTTGCCAATACAGGAGCGAGCGCTCCTGTATTGGCAAAATGTGTCCGTCTGTGTACTCAAACCTCATGCTTCCCAGTACCCTGGAAAGAAGCAAACATCCATCCAGTTTCATAAAAAAGGTGCCTCTTCAGATCCATCAAACTACAGACCAATAGCTATAACTTCCACTCTTGGTAAAGTCTTTGAAATTATATTAAATAATCACATAATTAAGCATCTTCAGAATAATAAATTAATCAGTGATAGGCAATATCGTTTTAGACGATGTCGATCAACTGCAGACATTCTTTGCCTTCTTACGCATCAAATCAACCAAGCTACAGACCAACATGGTGAAACACATACAATAGCACTGGATATATCAAAGGCATTTGATAGAGTCTGGCATCAATCCTTATTGTCGAAGATGTCACACTACGGCCTTGCATCATTAGTTCCACTAATTTGTTCTTATCTTCATAACAGAAAAATACGTGTAATGGTAGATGGCCTTTATTCTCAATTTCACTCAATACATGCTGGTGTTCCCCAGGGATCAGTTTTGGCCCCAACTCTGTTCCTCATTCATATCAATGATCTCATATCTACCACTCATAATCCAATACATTCCTACGCAGATGACTCAACACTCCACAGTTCCTTCACATTTACCAATTCTTTTACCCAACCCGATCTTATAAATTCAAAAATAAACACTGCAATTTCTCTGAACCAGGATCTTTCTAGAATTAATGAATGGGGACAAAAGAATCTAGTTTCCTTTAATGCACAGAAAACCAAGTACATTCAATTTTCTAACCACAGAATCTCACTGACTCCCATATATTTTTTAATTATGTAAATATTACCACTTCCCCTAGTATTGACATTCTCGGTATAACATTAACTACTAACTTGAGCTGGACACATTATGTTAGAAGCATTGCTAAGAATGCCTCTAAAAAACTGGACTCCTGTACAAAGTTCAAGAATTCTTCACTGACGAGCTGTTGGCCGTAATATATAAAAGTCATGTGCGTTCACAGATGGATTACTGTTCACCTCTGTGGAGTGGAAGTGGAGTGGTTGCATTGAGGCAGTTGGAAAAAATTCAAAATAAAGCTATTAGATTAATCAATAACCCTGCAATCACACAGGACCTTCCTACATTATCCATACGAAGAAACGTTGCATCCCTTGCATTATTCTACAGATATTTTCACAGCAATTGTTCCGAGGAACTTGCTTCAATTGTGCCGCCTCTCCACATCTTTCCCCTTAGAACTAGGGCAGCTGAGAGCGCCCATGAATTTACACTTTCTCCTCCACAATGCAGAACTTCTGCTTATCAAAATTCATTTATCCCTAGAACTACTACTCTTTGGAATTCACTTCCCTCGAATTGCTTTCCACAAACTTACAATCTACAAATTTTTAAATCCAGTTGTTACAAACATTTTATGAATAGAGGATGCCTTTAGGCACATGGACCTTTTTGTTTTATCTGTGTTTTTCCTTCCTCCGTTCATTGTCTCTTCAAAAATAAAAAAATAAAAAGTAGGGAAGGTATACAGTAGGGTAGTGATTGAGAGAGAGAGAGTGCGAACGGAGAAATGGATAGGCGACGAGCAGGGAGGTTTCAGGAAGGGAAGAGGATGTGTAGATCAGATTTTTACCCTGAATTGTGTTGTGGAGAAGAAACAAAAGGTGTATGTTGCCTTTATGGACTTGGAGAAGGCCTATGACAGAGTGGATAGAGAAGGTTTGTGGAAAGTACTTAGATTAGACGGAGTAGATGGCAAGTTGCTGAAAGCAGTGTAAAGCATGTATGAGGGTGCAAAGGCGGCAGTACGTGTGGAGAGTGAGCAGAGCGAGTTCTTTGACCTGAATGTTGGTTTGAAACAGGGCTGTGTGATGTCCCCGTGGTTGTTCACTGTATATATGGATGGAATCATGAAAGAAATAATATCAAGAGCAGTGGATGTTGGTGTATCGCTGAAAAGGGAGGGAATTGAGTGGAAGCTACCTATACTGCTGATAGCGGATGATACAGTTCTGATGAGTGATAATGATTGGGAGTTGCAGGGTCCGGTAAATGAGTTTGGAACAGTGTGCGAAAAATGGAATTTGAAGGTAATTGCGGGGAAGAGCAAGGTTATGGTCTTCGAAAGGGATGAAGTCACAGAGTGTGAGGTGAAGCTGAACGGTCAGGCTATGGAGATCGTCAACTCTTTTAAGTATCTGGGCAGTGTGTTGAGTAAAGATGGGACAATGGATGAAGAAGTGCGGAAGAGGGTAAAACAGGGGAAGAGGGTTATAGGAACGCTGAAAGCAGTAACAAGAAATAGGGTAGTCAGTATGGAAGTGGCCACCCCTTCGGGGATCGCGGCGTCAGCCTAAAGAGAGATAGATAGATTCCATTTTTAAAATGTTTCTTAGATACATGATCTATCAATTTTTTACTTCTTCTTGACGATGGAACTTGTCGATGCTTCACTGATTGACCCCTCCAGGGCTGCTTGGTTCACCTCAATATTCGATTGTGATCCTGCACTTTTATGATGGTTGGTGTAACTGGCGAAGAAGGCCCTTGCTCATCCATGACCGAGATCCAGTCCTGGGACTGACCGAGTCCCATCATCCAAGGGTACATTAGTTGACTCTCACCTGAAAAGTGTGGGCAAACAAATATACATAAATGTTTTTTAATGCATATATAAAGTTAATTGTAGCATGATTTATTTATTAGTACACAATAATTCCCTAAATACACAAACAAAAAACAAAAATAATTTTCAAATTCATGAAGGATAAGACAGTGGTGGAAAGAAAGTCATTGATTGATTATGTATGTGTCGATGCACGAATGAAGAAATCTGTGATGGAGGCTAGGCCGTATAGGGGAAGGCAAGTGTTGGTCTCGTGGTTAAGCTAGTCTTTAATTTATTAAAACTTTGCTCTTGTTCATAACTCCAATTAAATTCCACACCTTTCTTTAACAGTTCGTAAAGGGGTTTCGCCATGATTGGATAATTTCTAATGAAACTCCTATAATAACCACTGATACCAAGGAATTGTCGCAATTGTTTTACGTTAGTGGGTGTTGGGAAATTTGTGATAGCGTTCGTGAGATCAGGAGTGGTATTAACACCATCTGGGGTTAGTTCATGTCCTAAAAATTTAGTTTCTTCTTGAAAAAGTTACATTTACTAAGTTTAATCTTTAAACTAGCCTCGTTAAGCCTAGATAAAACTTTCCTCAGTGCTTCAACATTGTCCGATATATTTTTAGAAAAAATTATGATATCGTCTATATATACATAAACGTTATCACCTAATAATCCTGCCAATATATTAGACATGAGGCGTTGAAATACTGCCGGTGAATTTATAAGGCCCTGTGGTAAGCGTTTGAACTCATATGTTTCAGAGGGGGAATTAAATGCGGTGTATTGACGGGAATCTTCATCTAAAGTAATCTGATGGAAACCACTCGACAAATCCATAATACTAA
The DNA here is from genome assembly GCA_032716605.1 of Paralithodes platypus. NCBI lineage: Eukaryota > Metazoa > Arthropoda > Malacostraca > Decapoda > Lithodidae > Paralithodes > Paralithodes platypus. Next base: position 37,218,863 of record CM064523.1, read on the forward strand.
ACACTTTATTATCAGTACCTAACGAATTTAAGATTTCAGGGATTTGAGGCATATGAAAATGCTGTGTAAGCTAAGATAGTCATAGCTTTGCTTGAGTGCAAGAGCAGCACACTGATGCATGGGATGCGCACCATATGTTTGTAGTTGTGAAGCTTCCAAATCTATCGAATGATATGTTGGACAGGTTGGGAGGTACCCTCACCAGGATTCGAACCCACTCATGGCCGAGTGGTTACGGTGCCCAGCTCTCCCAAATATACCTGGAGTGAGTGGGTTCGAATCATGGTGAGGGAACCTCTCTCCCAACCTGTCCGACATATCATTCGATATTTGTCATTTAGAGAGGTCCCATAATAGTACCAGGATGATTAAAAATCGTATATCACTTAGCCGAGTTGGCGGGGGGGGGGGGGGGGGGGAAGCGTAAAATAGTCATGGTCGAAGTCTAATAAACTCACCACATGTTCAAAGGCTTAGTCCTACACGAGACTATATCCTGGTTCTTCAAATAAGAACTAGGGTTGCTTTCCTTATATCCGCTCATGGCCAGGTGGTTACGGTGCCCAGCTCTCCCAAATATACCTGGGGTGAGTGGGTTCAAATCCTGGTGAGGGTACCTCTCTCCAAATCTACCCTCCCACATGGCTGGTGTGATGGTCCTCGGTGGTGTGATTAACTCCAGTATAGCACATTAGTTAACTCTAAGAGAGCCTCGGATATTGCCTCCCAAGCCTTTATCTCTTCCCTCATCGCGACCAACGACCTCGTATTGTCCATCCTTTATTCTAAGCCCGGAATGACACTTAACGGGGACGTAACAGCAGCGATTAACACCTGGAAGGGAAGTACAGGAGTAGAGGAGGAGCCTCAGGGTACCTCCAGGAGCAAGCAGAAAGCGTGGGATACCATCTCGGCGAAGAAAACTCAAGAAAATCTCCTAACCAATGCAGACCATGTTGCAAAAGCACGCCTCCAGGCAGCCGCCCGTTCGGAGAGTGGCTTGTGGTTACACGCCATCCCCATCCCACCTCTTGGAACTCACTTGGATGCTGAAGCACTCCGGGTCGCCATTGCGCTCAGAGTGGGTGCGGCAGTTTGTCACCCACACACTTGCAAGTGTGATGGGAGGATGGATGCTCAAGGTCACCATGCCTTGTCATGTAATTACAACGCAGGTCGCCTGCCAAGACACTCTGCACTAAATGATGTCATAAAACGGGCCCTGCAGAGTGCTAACTGTGCATCAATCCTCGAACCACATGGACTTCACAGAGAAGACGGCAAACGGCCAGATGGGATGACCACTTACCCTTACAAGAATGGCCGGTGCCTCGTGTGGGATGCCACATGTGTTGACACTTTCTCCACAACCAACGCCGCCAGAAACGCTGACGAAGCAGGTGAAGCCGCCCGGATAGCAGAAAATAAAAAGCGAGAAAAATATCAAGGCATCGCCAGAATTCATCAGTTCGAGCCCCTGGCATTCGAAACTTCAGAAGTCTTCGGCCCTACCACCCTTAAGATGGTGAATGAAATAGGCCGTAAAATGAGAGAAGTTTCAGGAGAACCCCGGGAAACCCTCTGGCTCAAGCAAAGACTAGGGATGGCTATCCTCCGGGGCAATGCCACCAGCGTCATGAGCTCAGTTCGACAGGACTGGGTCATGCCACTGCGTGAGGCCCCGGCAGGAGTGGTGTATCCGTAGTCTTTCCACAGTAGGGTAAAACAAAACATAAACTTTATTTGTATGTAACATGTGTGCTGCACATTAATAAAAGGGGATGTGTCGGATGGTTGAAAGCCACAGTTGCTCGCGCGTTTGGGGCTAGCAACACGTATTATGAAAAACATGCATCCTCCTTCATTCACTGTCCCCCCCTTCACTCACTCAACCCCACAATTTGCCGGAGGATAACAGGTGTTTCACAATACGTAGACGAAGGTCTTTAAAAAAAAACAAAAAAACAAAATCCTGTCTTATATATATATATATATATATATATATATAAATAGAAACAATACTCTCTTGTTGCGAGGAACCTGAGTCGGATGATAAAAGTCAACACCAGCGCTGGTACAAACATAATTATTTTGGTAACGTTTCGGTTTAAGCATAAATGTTACATATGACTTTTTGGTAGTCAATATATTCAGGCACCTATGTTAGGAAGACGTTTTGAGGTACACTCCTATCTAGTTATGATAAGGGTTAACCATTAACTCCAAGTAGGACGACTGATGGTGTCTATCCTTCTGGGTTACATCTAGGTTATTGTAGATTTAATTTAAGGTTGATTGAAGTATAGTTGCAATCTCAGCTCTCCGTCCAGCACACTCGTAGATTGATAGATAGATAGATAGATAATCGCCGCCACCATTCCTCTTAAACCTTATATATTGAATATTGATACTTATAGGTAAAAGGAAAATTAAAGCTCTGTTGTATCCAAAACCAAATTTGTTTTAATTAAGTAACAACTGAAGAGTTATACAGATGTACAAATAAAATATATGACAGAGAATTCCCTATGTCTAGAGGGAATATCTCCCAGAACTCTAGTTGTGTGTGGGGTCTGTATCTAACTAACTCAAATATTCTTCATATCTCTTACCTCTCTTGCTCACCTCCAAGCACACCTCCAACACGTGATCTCAACTTCCGGTCATACGATCAGTGCATGGGCGACATCAATGTGCAAGAGTAAGCTTTTAATGCGTGGGAAAGGATTCTGAGTTAATGAACATTTAGAAGGGAGGAATAACCTCCAAGGTGTACAGTTACCTACATAAGTATCATTCACTGTAAGTAAAATCACCTTAAAATTATATGAGAGTTGAATATAATGAACCCTAATAATAATGATTGAATCTAAGATGTAAAACGCACCCACTTAATTTAAATACTTGCGACCCACCACAAGGCAGACACTTAAAAGTATGTGAGAGTAAACAAAATTTAAAGTTAAAGACTAAACAAAAATTAAATTGGAGAAACAAAAATCGAAAGTGGAATGTAAATTTTTAAAATATTTTGTTAATAAAAATATAGTAGGTGTGCACCTTTCGCATTACCAAAAAAAAAAAAAAAAAAAGGAAAGAAAGAAACTGCATACGCAACTTTGCGACCTAGAATTCTGCAAATAGTATTGAATCTCGTAGGTAAAATCAGTTCATACACAGTACAGTATATATATAGATTATTATACAGTATATACTAAATGTTTTTTTATACTCACAGCAGGACTTGAACCACCGACAGTCAGAACAAGTGCCCATACTTTAATCCACTATACCACAGTGTGATAAAGGATACTTGTGTGTAGTGGATTAAAGCATGGACACTCGTCCTGACTGTTGGTGGGTCATGTCCGCCTGGTAGTATATACAGTATACTGTATATATAATGACATCACATTGAATCTTAACCATTGGAGTATTTATCTATAAAAATGTCAGCATAACACTATTTTGTAGCATTTTGAATATGGTGTAATTCAAATTTAAATTATAAATAAGAAAGAAATAGTGACCATAATCTGTGACCTTCAACATTCACCTTGACCTTTGAATAACAAAAACACAAAATTTGGACAATCGTTGCATTGACCAACCAAATTTGCCAGCAAAATTTGGTGACGATACGTAGCCCGTTCAGTACAGTTCTGTCGGTTTCATTTCATACTGGATATTAAGACGATTTTATTTAGTTTATGAAGGGCCTCCATAAGATTAGAAGGCTTTCAACTATCTTAATTAACCCTTTTTACTACCACAGATCCTTCATAAGCTCCACAAAGTCGTCTAATTATAGCTAATATACAATACAAATGACGTCACCGGTACACAAAGGGTTAAACAGTTTAGGAAGAGTTTAAAGACAATTATTATCACTCTTCTTTTGTTCTTTGACCTTGACCTTTAACCTTAAGTATTATATATATATATGATTGAAATATATGTTATTTAAGTCAAATGTAACTAACAGTCGTGAGCTGGTTGAAAATTGAGTATTTGTTTATGATGAAGGTTAACTTTTGACCTTGGCCTGTGACCTTGACCTTTATGCAGGATAATATTTTGTTTTGCTTTGATGTAACCCTAGAAAATCAAATAAGAGTGTAAAATTTCATTAAAGATCATCAGTTAGTTTCAGAGGTATTAAAGGAATAGTTGACCTTGACATTTGACCTTCATCTTGACCTTCATTAACTTCATATTACTGTTGTGATCGTTACTCGTTCACGATATTGATGTTGGTTTAAATAAAAAAAATGTACATGCCAGGAATATATTATTAGGTTGTGGCAAACAAAAATTAATACCTAAATCACTATATCTGTCACCTACGTATATACGTCCATAAATTAAAGTGTATTAGCTATGTTGTCCTGTCAGCCAATCAGAATCCCTCTATCATATCACTCAGGTAGGGTGGAGAGACAACCCCCCCCCCCCCCAACTCCAACCCCATTTCCCCCAATATGAGCTGTCAAATGCTGCCAGACGAGTCGAGAGACTTTTGGCCGGAACTGTACATATAAACGACAGTATTACATATATATTTTGTTTGTAATATTTTAACTGTAAATGGGTATAGATCAGGGAAACATGATACACAAAATAAATAATAATAATATTAATAATAGTAGTAATAATAATCATAATCTTATATTGCATTTGTCATTGCTATGCCAAATGTATAATAAAGAACATCAACCAAAGTAGTACTGTTTCATATTAATCTCCTGGCAGGTGGTGTACATACTGTACACAGAACATTCATGCATATATACAACTCATACATGGCATTTATTCATACATGCAGGGGGGAAACAATAAGTGATTGTGTGCATTATAAAGCTGAAGAGACAAACACAACCAAATTGTTACCTCCGCTAAATATATTGAATGGAGGTTATGTGTTTGTCAATGTTTGTCTGTATGTTTGTTTGTTTGCCTGGACACAATATATCTCAAAAAGTTTTGAGTCAATGTTCACGAAATTCTCAAAAAGTTATGAGTCTATGAGGCAGATAGGATGTGCGCCAAGGAAGACGTGACTCCATTTAGAAGGCGATCGGTAAAGTGCATACCTCCGCTAAAGTAGGCAGAGCTAGTCGCTCTCCCGAGTGCTCCTCTCGTTTGAAATTAAATTACAGTATAGTTGATTACAGTTTTTCAAGAAGAATACGTCAAGTTAACCCGTACTGTACCAGAGGGAATTTCTATTTTAGTCACCGCCAGTCCCAGAGCTATGTCGAATTATAAAAATTAGCCCAATATGAAGAAAAGTGCCTAAAAAGTATCAATGAAGTATAGAAAGTACTCACAAATGGTCCTATGTGCGTAGAATGGTCCTGGGAGTGGTCTTAACCCCTAACTGTCGGGGCGCAACATAAGTCGAGTATAATAAATCTGGACTATCTGGCGGCGCTCGACATAGGTCGTGTGGCAATTTCAGCACGTAATGTTGCTGAGAGAGAGAGACAAGTGGTGGCAGAAGAGTAGCGAGCGTATGACTGCTCCAGACCACCGCGGCGAACCTACTGACACGAATCCCACCTCCTCCCTCCCTCTCTCACTCGCTATATACGGAATTGTATGGGGAAAGTGCCGATTTACATGCTTTTTGCACTCGCGTTGCACGGTTGTTTCAAGAAAACTAGCCATCATAAAAGGATCGTTATGGTGTCATTGGAAAGCTCTGTTTATGCCCTTTCAGGGATAGATACTTGTTTTACGCTCTGGGTCTTATTTAGGCATGAAAATGATCACGTAAACAGCCCTATTTTGGCTAAAAACACCCCGCTGGGCGGTACATATAAATAAACCGCTAGCCCGCTAATCTAGTGTTAAGACCAGTCGATCCCGCCCGCCTGGGCGAGATTTTCCGCCTGGCCTGGTAAGGCGCGGGAGGGAAGTGGAGTGGAGGAGGAAGGAGGGAGGAGGTAGGGTGGTGGGGGAGGTACTTTTGACTGATAGTGAGCCTCCCCAGTCTCTACTGTCCATATCACAGTCACTACTGTGTCACTATCACAGTTATGAATGTTTTTCCAAACCACCTCGGAGGTAACATTATTGGCTCGCTTTTTTTATTATACAGTGGTATCCCTTGTAGGCCTAAATCCACTGTGTATCATTTCACAGTTATTGTAATTATTTATTCACAGTTATTTAGTTATGTACTCACAGTTATTTAGTTATGTACTCACAGTTATTTAGGCATGTACTCAAAGTTATTTAGGTATGTACTCACAGTTATTTAGTTATTACTCACAGTTATTTAGTTAGTTATTCACAGTTATTTATCACTTATGTATTCAGTTATTGATTTAGTTGGCTATTTAGTTATATATTCACAGTTAGATGTTTATTCAGGTATATATTTAGTTATCTATTCACTGTTATTTAGTTATATACTCAGAAGTATTTAGTTATTCACTGTTATTTATCATTTATATTCACTTATTCATTCACAGTTGTTTATCATTTATATTCACTATTAGGCCTACTTAGTTTATTTATTCAGTTATTTAGATGTCTATTTAGTTATATATCTAGTTATCTATTCACTACATTATTTAGTTATTATAGAGATATTTATTGACTGTTATGTATCATTTTTATTCACTGCTGTTTATCATTTATATTCACTTATTCATTCACTGTTACTTAGTTGTTTCTTCAGAAATTTACCATGGTGCGATACTCCTCGAAACACAGTTCGAAGCAGAGTCCCTGGTCACAGTCGCGGCAGTAGTACCGGGTCTCTTTCCCCCTCCTCTCACTTCGGGTTGTCTGGGAGTAGACGTGACACCTTCGTGAGGGCATCAGCTTGACTGGATTGGCTGGAATGAACCTCACAAAGTGACGGCCTGTGACTCGGGTGAGGCCGGCTAGTACTGGTTGGTGTACCAGGATCGGGCGGATTTCCCCACGTGTCGCCGCCGCTTAAATCTCTTGGAGCTTGACCGCCAAGAGTTCATGTGCCAGTCTTATCACATAGTCCTCCATGGTCTCCTTCTTCTCGGTGCATTGTCGGTGGAGGACGTGGGCATTGTATGTGACCATGTCCATGAGGTGGAAGAACAACTTCTTGAACCACCTCATTGTCTTGTGGGCACAGTCGACGGAGGAGATCACGGAGTCTTGCTTGTCAACAAGCCCCATGTTCAGATTGTAGTCGTTGACACAAATCGGCTTGTCGACTTCCCCCATACCCCGTCGTCGGCGACCTGATGGCTCAAGCTCGGCTGGGTGTACCGTCGTCAGGAGGTTTACGTCGCGGTTGTCCATCCAGGAGACCAGCAAGATGTTGTGCGACGACTTGTGGATGATGATGCCAGCCTCCTGATGATCTGGCAACCCAGCCTGTTCCGCCGTACCGTACCACACGCACCCGTCTCGTGGTCCCACAGCCACTTGAGTAGGGCAGGGCTCGTGTACCAGTTGTCGACGTACAGCGTGTGGCCCAGGTCGAAGTACGGCTCCATCATGGTCGCTACGATCAACCCAGAGAGCCCAAGGCTTGGGTGATCTGTGACCACCGTATTCTTCCCCATGTACAAGATTAAATCGAGGATGAAGCCAGTCTTGCAGTAGCACATGACGAACACCTTGAGGCCATAGCGGTGTTAGCAGTTTTTATTACCTCTGTACACTGTTTACTCGGCTTCAGGTCACTTGATATTTTAACTCCCAGATCCTTTTCATTATTTGAATTTGATAGTTGAATGTTGTTCATTGAGTAATCTTTTTTAGCGTTGTTACTACCGATGTGTAATACTTTGCATTTTTCTATGTTGAATTTCATTTGCCATTTTTCTGCCCAGTTAACTAAAGTGTCTATGTCACCTTGCAGTTTTTGCCAATGTACGGTTGAGGTTACTTTATTAGTAATTTGTGTATCATCAGCAAATTTCGAAATTTTGCATTCTATTCCTTCGTCTAAGTCGTTTATGTAAATTATAAAAATAATAGGACCCAATACCGAACCCTAGGGAACGCCACTATTTACTTTGCACCAATCCGATTCTTCACCATTTATTACAACTCACTGTTTGCGGTCTGAGAGCCAATTTTCGAGCCATTTCAGAGTTTTTCCTGTTATGCCATGAGCTTTTATTTTGTCAATTAGTCGCTTATGAGGTACGGTATCGAAAGCTTTCTGAAAATCGAGATATATTATATCAACTGCTCTATCCTTATCATATGATTTGTAAACATCATTGAAGAAATTGAGTAGGTTTGTTAAGCATGAACGTTTATTTCTAAAACCATGCTGGGAATCTTTTATTAAATTATTTTCTTCCAAATGTTTTACTATTTTGTCCCTTATAATGGTTTCCATTAATTTGCCAGTTACTGATGTTAAGCTAATTGGTCGATAATTGCCTGGAGAGGACTTATTTCCTTTTTTGTATATGGGCGTATGTTAGCTAGTTTACATTCGTTTGGAACTTTCCCAACATTCGATGATTTGTTGAACAGATTTGAGAGTGGGTTTAATAATTCGTGTTTTGCTTCTTTTAAGATCCTTGGGGATATTTTCTCAGGGCCTGGGAGTTTATTAACTTTCAAATTGTTGATTGCGAGTAGGATATCGTCTTCATAAATCGTAAAGTTTTCGAGCTCAGTGCCATTTGATTGATTCGTAGAGGTAGGTCGTCTACCGGTAGTATCTTCCGACGTGAAGACTGATGCAAAATAATTATTTAGGATATTTGCCATTTGTAATTTGTTATCTGTGTGATCTCTATTTTCCGCAACAAGTGGCCCTATTGTTGAACTTACCGTTTTTCTGTTTCTTATATAGCTATGAAATTCTTTCGGATTGGACTTGCTGGAGCTGGCAATATGGAGTTCCAGATTTTTCTTACTTTGTTTGATGAGATTTTTGGTTGTTCTACGCAGTCTATCGTGTTCTAATTTATCGCTATTGTTCTGAGTTACCTTATATTTTTGGTATGCATGCTTTTTTACAAAGAGGCTGTTTTATATTTCATTATTCCACCATTTTGGCTTATATTTGCCTGCTGGGCGCCGGTTTCGTAGAGGGACGCTTGTATTTATGGCTTTGTTTAGGTTATTAGATAATATGTTCCATAATCGATTAACATCATGAGTTGGTCATTTCACGTCAGTATTGGCAAGATGCCTTCTAAGTTTGTTGAAGTCGGCCCTTCGATAATCTGGAGAGGGAGAATGAGGAGAGGGAGAGCGAGGAGGAGGAAAAGAAGGAGAGGGAGTAGGTAAGAAGAGATCAGGAGAGGAAGGTTTGGTAGGTGAGGCAGAGTGGTTAGATAAGGCAGACATGGTAGATGAGGCACTCAACTCAACGATTTGTTTTCCACGAAAATATCTTCGTAGCCAGGTAGATTGCGCACCACACGTTTCAAATGATTTACATGAGCCCTTTTCTCAACGCCCTTTTCCAAGTGTTTTATAACAGTACTATTCTTGTCGACTGAAATGACTATATAGGCCCTCGAAAACAGGCTGCAATTTATCTTTAGCGTAAAACTCTCTCAAGTGAACAAGATCACCTACATCGGTATTAACCCCTTAAAAAGGGGAGGCTGAAACTCAGCTGAGCCCAGAAATCAACATTTCAAATTTGTTTGTTCTTGTTCTATAATGCTTCTTTCAACATAGGAGAATAGCATAGGAGGGAACAAAAAAACATCGCATCCATAACCCCCCGGGGCGGGGGTTCGCCCACGACCCCAAAAAACAAAATGTTTTGCCTTCAGCCACCAGCAAATGTTGTTTGTGTCTTTTGTCTAAAGGGCTTCTGTAAGCATTAGAAATTATCATATGAGGGCATAAACACCTATATGACATCCCTAGCACCCCCCTCTGGGGGCCCCAATATCATGGATTTTGGTAAAAATTGGTGTGATATTATTTACTCAAGCTTGGTCCTGACGAAATTTTAGTTTAGTTTGTCATAAAACGCCATCCTCTATGAGCGCGCCATCATAGAAAACGTTCTCTAAGGAGGCCTAACTAATATATCTCCCCCAAAATGTTTTTTGTCTGCTGAAAATCTAAGAATTTCAGTGGCCAGCGATCATATATTGGCACTTACGAGTGCATCTATATTTTTTTGTATTGCTCAAATGCATTCCCCTTCTAATCACTATAAATAGGGGTATATAGGAATGCCTGTAGGCTACATTTAGATAATGGCCGTTTTGCTGATAAAAATCCGAGTTTTGACCATTTCGGTGTCAAAACCAGCTGTAACCCAAAAATAATGATATAATATATTTTTTTCAGCACCTTCTATTATTCAATATGGGTAAACGAAAACGCTACGTTGTAGGGGATGCTTGTAGGATATGCCATGCAAAAATTGCGGGAAATTTGAACAATTTTCAGTGACTAGATGATTTTACAAATAGTGCAATGAAATTCTGCGCTCGCGCGCGCACGCACATAGAGAGCTGATTTTTTCAGCGAGTCTTAGTATTTCCATTGGTAATAAGATGGTATAATGCCAGATGGTATAATGCCAGATGGTATAATGCCTCTTATACAGGCTGACTTGGGGGTCAAAGGTTCAGCCTCCTCTTTTAATTTTAAGGACAGGGCCGTTTGTTGACATGACCTAGCAGCCAGGCGGGTTCATTTACCGAAAATTAGCTTCATTCCATGCTGTTGTTCATGCATAAACAAGAGCCAGAGCGTAATACAATTATATATCCGTGAAATATAATAGAACTTTCTAATGACACCTGAATCATCCTTGTACGACCACGGGTTATCCTGAAGGGATCGCGCAACCGGAGGTGAAAATACCCTAAATAAGGTAATTTCCTTAGTTTTTTTCCTTGTCTCGCAAAGACGGATGTGTGTAGTGTTAAGCTGGCCAGCTTGCCAGAAAGTACTCGTACTCGCTAGCGCTCGCCAGGGCAGTGAAATGGGCTACAATAATCGTAGAACGATGTTCTTTCTTTCTTAGTGGTCATGTTGTCACAGACAGATCAGTGTTTGCCTTTATTCTTGTCTGTGACACTTGGAAGTATTTTATATCATTGATAGAGTTATAAGATATGTAGTGTGATAGTTGCAAGGAGAGAGAGAGGGAAGAGCGAGGTGGTAGTATGTGTGTGTGTATGTACGGGTGCATTCCTCGCTTGGGCGGGGCCACCCGCTCCCTATTGGTCGGCGGGCCTGACGTGTCATATGACGCCTGCTTTTCATGACGTAGTGGCCTGTGATTGGAGGCCGCTGTCCTAGCTCGGTGGTGGGTCCTCCTTCCCTCATCTCTCCTCAGAGCATGGTATGGTGCGTTTGGTCCTAGACGTCCCTAGCATTCTGTTTCCAATCTAACCCCCTTTACTACTGTTTCTCTCTCTGAACTTCTTTTTTTTCATACTTCTTATCTTTATTCAATTACCCATCGCTTCTGGTTCTCGCATACGACTTCCATAGTCGGCCAGTCGTATTACCAGCGCCTGTTCTCACATATATGTTTTGCACTTGCTTTAGGGATTATTAGTCATAGTCACATGGATTCATTTTATTGGGTGCTTCTAATTATTTGTTGTTCTTTATTACTATTTAATGCTAGACAGTGGAGGGAATCTTTGGTCGTTGTCTGTATTATGTATATGGCAAGCCAGAGCCTGTACGACTTCGACGGAGCTAGGTAGCCTATAAGTACACCCTTGTGCATATTTTCCTTTGCGAGTCAAGCAGTATACAAGCGAAGGGCTTTTGCCTACTCTTGCTTGTATGCTTGCTACCTCATTTTGTTGACCTTTGAGGAGTGCCAGGGTAAGACCAGATACTTGAGATCTGGACTAACCAAGAGAGTCTCCTAGTCACTTAACGTAAGATAAGGGAAATCTGTTCAGGGGAGACAGTAGGCTGCGAGCATGCTTGAGCTCTGCCTAGGCTCCCTGTACCTTTATATCCCTGCTAGACTTTATTAGTAAGGAAGACAGCTTATTGTTTATTAACTTTAACTGTGTATGCTTTAGGAATTATTCACATATTGTTTTTGCCAAGGTTGATGCATAGTGCACAACCCAGTATGGCTGTTACGTTGGATAAGGAAGTACTGTTTTTGAGTGGCTGTTGTTAGTGCTGTCACAGAGTTGTTGCACTCCCTTGTTTCCATATATATGTATCCTACTTTTAGGTGTATTTAAGATACACGCTTTGGTGTCCTGCCCCTGCATTATTTCTGTTCTATATTCGACGAGCATCTTAGAGCATCGGACGTTTTCAGAAGATTCCATATCTGTTTACTGTAGGATTAGACTTCAAGTGTTGTCATAGAGCATTGAAGAGTTTAGTGTTGAGTTCAGACTCACACTAAAGATAACGTAAGCATATAACCTTTTATTAAATCTTGTCATAGTTTATTTAAGCATTGTTATTACTTGAGAGCTTTTTATTAACGTAATTACTCTTGTTGTGAGTAGCTTTGCCGTCACCAGAAAGTCTTTGTAGAAGTACGCTTAACCCAGTTAATTGATGCCCCGTTATCCAGTAGATTAACTCTGGAGGGTTTAAGTGTTTTGTTCACCGGCTTAATAGTTCGAGGGTTTGGAATTAGCGTACCGTTGTTGCAGATATAACCTATCTTGTTGTCCAATATTAAGTGCCCTTGTTTATTTCGTTGTGCCGGTCGTAACAAAAGGCGACCTTAGTCCAGTATATAGTGAACTGAATTTTGCCGTTTTTTTTGGAGAAATCTTATTGCCATTTGGGGTTGAATTTATTTCTCGCAGTGTTGGCAGTGGACATTGTTTTGAGGATATATGGAACTTGTTGGAGTTTATTGGTGACCTAGTATTGCACTTAAAAACATCTTCGAATATTTTTTGTGAATAAAGCTACGCGAGAGTTTGGCTACTTTTGTCTTGACTTGGGATTTTTTTTTTTTGACTCCATCATGTCGTCATTGGACGGGTTTGAGGATAGTGAGGGCACATTGCGAGAGACAGGCGAGAAGGTGGAGAAGGTGGAGTTGTCTGACGGCGTTCGGGTGGTGAATGGTGAGGAGGATGCTCGGAGGTTTTTGGAGGAGCCTGTGTCAGTGGACCGGGTGTCGGGGCTGGACCGGTACGGACTGCAGTGTATAGCCACGGTCTTAGGGTTTTCTTGCACTAGCGGTTTGTCAAGATGTGAGCTGGTTGCCTGTGTGCTGGGTCGGGTGCGTGAGGCTTCGGGTGGAGCGGGAGATGGGGCACCTTCGTCCCAGCCCCCATTCCACTCAACTCCTATCATGGCGCCCCCTCGGGTTCCGGAGCCGAGTACGTTCCCGCAGGCCGATGTCCGCTGGCGGTTGGGTAAGCCTCTAGGTGTCTCACTGGGTGGGTCCCCGGTAGTAGCTCCCCCTCCTCAGGGTTTGTCTCCCGAGATGTTGTTCCAGCTTGAGCTCGCCAAACTTGAGCAGCGAAAGCATGAGGCTGAGCTCAGGCAGCAGCAGCAGAAGCATGAGGCTGAGCTCAAGTGCCGAAAGTGAGAGCGAGAGGCTGAGCTCAAGTATGAGTCTGCAAGGTATTGTGCCGATGTTGACCTAGAGAAAACTTGTGTAGAGGTGACGGGGAACCATTTCGTCCAGGGGGGTCGACCCCATGACCAGTCCCTGTCGCATCTACTAAAGTTGGTTCCAGTGTTTGATGAGTCAGGAGTTACAGAATTCTTTCTCCGTTTTGAGAAAAAGTGCCGGGAGCACCAATGGCCCGAGGAGAAGTGGCCAGCCCTTGTTTCTTCACGATTGACGAGGAAAGCACTGAAGGGGTACGATGCTTTGCCCCTAGATTCCTGTGTGAATTATGAGTTGTTGAAAGAGGCTGTCCTGAGGGCGTATGAGTTGCAGCCAGAGACCTATAGGCTTAAGTTTAGGGCGGTTCCTAAGAGAAAGGAGAGTACTTTCCAGGAACACGCTAGAGAGCTGTCAGATGCATTTGAGAATTGGTTAAGGTCGGAGAAAGCAACTACTTTAGATGCGGTAAAGCAATTAGTGTTGTTAGAACAATTATTTAAATACACTGGCAGTGACATGACTCCTGAAAGAAAAGCAACCTAAAACTCTGCAGGAGGCGGCTGAGTTGGCTGACCTGAGGTTGTCATTAATTCGAGGGTGCGGGTCTGCCCAGAGAGCTGAGGTAGGTAACAAGGGGCGTACCACCCCACCCCCCTGAACTAATGATACAACAAATTATCCTACTAAGAGCACTGTTGCCAATTTTGAACCCAAGTCGAAATCCTTCTCGTTAAAGAAAGGCCAGGGCCCTTCCTCACCCCAGAGGAAGTCAATGAGTGAGGTGGAGTGTTTTAAGTGCCATAATAAGGGGCATATTGCGCGCTCTTGTCCGAGCACACAGTCTACAGCGGTGGTGTCTCTAGTGAGCAACATCAGGGTGTCTTTGAGGTCTTCCGCGTTTGGCGGGGTAAATCGTCGGTTGCGAAGTCACAGTCGGTGAAGAAGCATGAGGAGGGCTCGATACCCGTCCGAGATGCTTTTTGTGGTCATAGGGGACATGGCACTGTGAGATGGGCTGGTGTGGAACATATGCTTGAGTTGTTGCGTGATACGGGTGCCTCCCAGACGTTACTTAACCTGACAAGCGCGAAATAGACCTAGGGGCTTGGGTAGTTATTTGTGCATTTCTAGCCTTGGATTCTGACAGAATTCGTTATATTTACAATATAGAGCATTATTTGTTTTCGGTATGCTTTTATTTTACATATATTATGTATATATGAACCTTCAAGAGTGCTAAAATAAGTGGGAAAAGCATTTGGGTGGTGAAAAACGAAGATATTGGCCACCCGGTCATAATCTCAGGCGAGAGAGAGCCACAGGCAACCCTCCTCTCTCGCTGTCTGTGAGTTAACTGAGACGAGCGGGGCGGTGTGGGCCGGTGTCTGGGTGTTGCATAACGATCTTTTCTGCAACCCCCTTGTGCTACATTATCGCGGGAGAGAAAAATAACCGATAAATGATGATAATAAGAGGAAAAATAGGTGATAATTGAGGAGGGGAGGGAGGGGGGAATAAGGTGGGGAAGGAGGGGAGGGGGGTGGGTGAGATTTACATGGATGAGTACTGGAGGGGAATTATCTCACCTAGAGACAAATTCCTTTGTTTTGATAGGCCCTTTTTTTTTATGGAAGGCTTTTTTTATGGTCTTGCTTCCGTGAGGCCTATCGCGTTCCCTATAGGAAGCCTTCCGTGAGGTCTATCGCGCTTGCCGGGTTAAGAACTTCACTGGTAAGCCTATTAACGCAGCTCAGGTTGTAGTGGTTCAAGGCATCAATGCTGTGCGGTCTTACCCGCTGGTGAGAGTGGATCTTGTGGTGGATGGTGTGACACGGGAGTTGGATGTGGGGATTGTAGAGAAATTGCCAGTTGAGTGGGTCGACCTTCTTCTCGGTAACGACTTTGCGGTGCCTACTTCCGAGGTTCCACCCTTAGTCTTTGCCGAGAGGGCGACCGACACGAGTAGGGAGGGGCAAGAGGGGCTCGAGAGGTGCCAGACGCAGCAGATGGCGTGTGCTGACAGAAGATCTCAGTCCGCTCAGGTGTCACAGCCTAGTACCAAGGTTTCAGACCAGCGGAGGAAGGGTCGGAAGGAGAAAGTCAAGGCTGTTGATCGGGTTGAGAGTTTGGATCCAGCGACACTCCTTGGTGACTCGGTACTTGCACCAATTTTGAGCTCCGGAGTGGCCCCAGAACCTGTCCCCCCTAGTGACATGGTAGGGCGTGATGTCACTCCGCGACAGAGTAGTTCCCAGGTGCAACTAGAAGATCCTAGTCTTGAGAGTTGTGGGAACGGGGCTATTGAACTCGATGAGGACGGGGAAGCATGTCATGTGAACCTGTTGAAGGAGTTTGTGAGGCGCCCACCTGAGCAGCCTACTGTCCCTGTGTTGGTCTGCAGCGGCCAAGGTACAAAGGAGTACAAAGGAAATCAAGCAACAACAGGTCTAGTGACCCTTCTAGGTTGCTTGTCCTCCAAAACACTGAGGATCAAGTGTCCAAACAGTGGTTTAGAGTGGGTAAGGGAACATTGGAAAGGGAACTACTGCCCTGCCACTAACGTGGCAGGACTAGGAAGTTAGTAGGGGACATAGGGGTTAGTAACTGAGGGGAGGATAAAGTTATTCATTTACAAACGCAGTCAGTCGCGGGTTTGATGCGAGATATTTGTCTATGCGGAATTTAAATGAATCAACGGTGCTGCAGTCTATAACGTCTCGGGGAAGCCCATTCCACAAGTTGACAACTCGATTGAAGAAGAAATTCTTAGATTCGTGCGAGTTAAAAGATTTACCAATAATTTTGCAACCGTTTCCCCGCGTGTATTAGATTGGTCGATAGTGAAGTACTTACTACAGTTCATATTGTCGATGCCTTTGATGATTTTGAACACTTGAATTAAGTCGCCTCTTAATCTGCGCTGGGTTAAAGGAAATAGATTTAATTCTCTAAGACGCTCTTCGTATGGTTTGTTCTTTAGGCTAGGTATCATTTGGTAACTCTACGTTGAACTCGTTCTAGCTTGTTTATATCTTTTTGGTAATAAGGGCACCAGGATTGAACGCAGTATTCCAGAAGAGGGCGGACTAAGGAATTGTAAAGGGTTAGGATAACTTCTTTGGATTTATGCTCAAATGACCTGCCTATAAAGCCAATTATTTTGTTTGCCTTCTTAACAACTTCTGAACATTGTTGACTCGGTTTTAGGTTACTCGATATTGTTACTCCCAGATCAGTTTCTCTGTTTACATTCTTAAGCTGAGTGCCATTCATCGAATAGTTTGCTTTCTCATTTAGGTATCCGACATGTAGTACTTTACATTTATCCGCATTGAAACTCATTTGCCAAATTTGGGCCCAACATGACAATTTATCTAGATTGTGTTGCATATCGTCAACTTGTTCTTTTGAGAGTACGCTATTTGCAATTTTTGTATCGTCAGCAAATTTTGAGATTGTGCAGGTGAGACCCTCATCTATGTCGTTGATGTAAATTAGAAAGAGAATTGGTCCTAGTACCGGTCCCTGGGGTACCCCGCTACTTACATTGGTCCATTTAGATGCCTTACCGTTTATGACTACCCTTTGCTTTCTGTTGCTGAGCCAATTTTCTATCCATTTCAACACACCGTCTTGTATTCCATGCGCTTTTAGTTTTAGCAGTAAACGTTTGTGGGGAACTTTGTCAAAGGCCTTTTGAAAATCAAGGTATATAATATCTACAGCTTTACTCTCATCGTAGAGGTTGAGGATATCGTGGAAGAAGTCTAAGAGGTTTGTTAAACAGGAACGTTTTTTACGAAAGCCGTGTTGAGTATCTTTAAGTATGTTATTTTCCTCTAAGTGATTTACGAGTCTGTCTCGTATGACCGTTTCTAGCATTTTACATACAACTGAGGTTAAGCTAATTGGACGATAGTTACTGGGTAGGGAAGGTGGAGAAGGAGAGGGGGCCAGTGAGGCACAGGTGGTGTAAAGTTGGGATTGTCATGTCTCGGCGGATCAGTGGGCGGGGAACACGAGTCAGGTGGCTGTGGAAGCGCTTGAGCAACTGCCTGAGCAACAGTGTGCAGCGATCCAGCACCTGCTCGATTCATACCCCACTGTTTGTGCCGAGCACCCAGGCCTCACAACTCATGTGGTGCACGATGTTCCACTGAAAGGTCACTTGGGTGTGAGTAAACCGTTGGCCTCGTTGTTTCAGTTGTTCAAGGTGGGCGACAAGGCTTTGGCATGGTTGTTAGGTCAGGGTCGACCCATGGCTGCTAAGCGTGGTGGTCAGTATCAGGACATTAAGCAAATTGGTGAGGTTAACTATGAACTAGATACGCCCGATCGTCGAATAGCCTCCCAATGCTGCCCTAGTAAAATGCAACAGCCCTACCATAGACCGACTGTATCTGGCCGTGGCACTGAAGGCGGTGATGCTGCACAGGCAGGTGTAGTCGCAAGGAATGTGGGGGTGCGCATGTACGGTATCGGCGGGGAATCCTTAGCACTTTTGAACTATGGGAGTGACTGCACAGGTGGTACAGATTGTCCCTCTCATGACCTGGCTGTTTTAGGGACAGAGGTGGAGAAGGAGGGAGACTATAGTTTAGAAACTGCGGTCCCGGCGGGGTTGTGGGAGGGCAATGAGCATGTTGTTCTTCGAGATAAGTTGCAACCTCTTGTTTCTAAGCGCCAAGAGAAGTCGTTTACTAGGCTGTGGCAGTACGTCTGCATGGTTGTTGATTCTCCAGGCCTGATGTCTGGGGGGGGCACCCGACATAGAGGCTGGAGACAGTGCAAAGCTCAAATTGGCTCCCTACCGTATAAATCCTGCTCAACAGCCTGTCGTGAAAGCAGAGCTAGACTTCATGTTGGAGAAGGGTCTGAGGGATAAAGGATATCGTGAGTGGTCGTTGCCAGTGACTTTGCAACCTGAGTTGAGTGGCAAGATCCGTGTTTATGTTGATTGCAAGAGTGTTGGTGCATTATCCCTGACAGACTCCTATCCATTACCCAGAGTTGACGACCCCATAGACCGCATCGGGGCTGCCTCGTTTATCACTAAGGTGGAAATAGTGAAGGGTTATTGGCAGGCCCCGTTGCCAGAGAGAGCGAAGAGAAGTGCCAGTCTTGTGATGGACTGGGCAGTTTATCAGTGTCAGGTGTTGTTTTGCTGCCGGAACACAAGTTGGATGTGTGGCATGTTAAGGGCACTGATAATGTTCTGGCTGATTGTTTCACGGGAGGGTATGTTTTAAGGAGAACCCTCGCCGTTCAGTCAGTGTTGGTTTGAGTTTGGAGAAATATTAGGCTTGCCCCTGTAGTGCAAAGCCGCCAAAAACACTATTACAATAATACAAAAAAATCACTTAAAAACTCTTTCTTTTGATAGTATATAAGTGCAGTATGTTACAGCAAGAATCTAAGACATTCTGAGTTTTTGTTCTTAGTAGGCTAGGCTTGGTGAAGCTTGCTCGTTGAGCGTAATATTGTTAAGTGATACTATTATTTTGGGGAAGTGTTGTGTAGATTTTTTTTATAATGAAGTGTTTTTACGTTTGTGATTGTGCCTTGTTTTTCACAATTTGGGGAGTAGCTGGGTGATGCGGGGTTGGTGGGCATTCTGTCTGGTCAGATGTGGCATTTACCTGAGGTTAAAACTTCCCACATCTTGGGTGGGGTGTTACACTGGCCAGCTTGCCAGAATGTACTCGTACTCGCTAGCGCTCGCCAGGGCAGTGAAATGGGCTACAATAATCGTAGAACGATGTTCTTTCTTTCTTAGTGTTCATGTTGTCACAGACAGATCAGTGTTTGCCTTTATTCTTGTCTGTGACACTTGGAAGTATTTTATATCATTGATAGAGTTATAACATATGTAGTGTGATAGTTGCAAGGAGAGAGAGAAAGAAGAGCGAGGTGGTAGTATGTGTGTGTGTATGTACGGGTGCATTCCTCGCTTGGGCGGGGCCACCCGCTCCCTATTGGTCGGCGGGTCTGGCGTGTCATATGACGCCTGCTTTTCATGACGTAGTGGCCTGTGATTGGAGGCCGCTGTCCTAGCTCGGTGGTGGGGCCTCCTTCCCTCATCTCTCCTCAGAGCATGGTATGGTGCGTTTGGTCCTAGACGTCCCTAGCATTCTGTCACCAATCTAACCCCCTTTACTACTGTTTCTCTCTCTGAACTTCTTCTTTTTCATACTTCTTATCTTTATTCAATTACCCATCCCTTCTGGTTCTCACATACGACTTCCATAGTCGGCCAGTCGTATTACCAGCACCTATTCTCACATATATGTTTTGCACTAGCTTTAGGGATTATTAGAGTCATAGGCACATGGATTCATATTGTTGGGTGCTTCTAATTATTTGGTTGTTCTTTATTACTATTTAATGCTAGACAGTGGAGGGTATCTTTGGTCGTTGTCTGTATTATGTATATGGGAAGCCAGAGCCTGTACGACTTCGACGGAGCTAGGTAGCCTATAAGTACACCCTTGTGCATATTTTCCTTTGCGAGCCTAGCAGTATACAAGCGAAGGGCTTTTGCCTACTCTTGCTTGTATGCTTGCTACCTCATTTTGTTGACCTTTGAGGAGCGCCAGGGTAAGACCAGATACTGGAGATCTGGACTAACTAAGAGAGCCTCATAGTCACTTACCATAAGATAAGGGAAATCTGTTCAGGGGAGACAGTAGGCTGTGAGCATGCTTGAGCTCTGCCTAGGCTCCCTGTACCTTTATACCGCTGCTAGACTTTATTAGTTAGAAAGACAGCATATTGTTTATTAACTTTAACTGCGTATGTTTTAGGAATTATTCACGTATTGTTTTTGCCTAGGTTAATGCATAGTGCACAACCCAGTATGGCTGTTACTTTGGCTAAGGAAGTACTGTTTTTGAGTTGCTGTTGTTAGTGCTGTCACAGAGTTGTTGCACTCCCTTTTTTCCATATATATGTATCCTACGTTTAGGTGTATTTAAGATACACGCTTTGGTGTCCTGGCCCTGCATTATTTCTGTTCTATATTCGACGAGCATCTTAGAGCATCAGACGTTTTCAGAAGATTCCATATCTGTTTGCTGTAGGACTAGACTTCAAGTGTATTCATAGAGCATTGAAGAGTTTAGTGTTGAGTTCAGACTCACACTAAAGATAACGTAAGCATATAACCTTTTATTAAATCTCGTCATAGTTTATTTAACCCGTTGAGCCCCGGCTAGTTATAATATTTTGTTCACCCCAGTCCCAAGCCATTTTCACTTCTTTTTTTTGTTTGCTAAAATGGAAGACAAGGATGAGAAATGAAAAAAAAAAAAAATAAAATCACCTCGGATATTTTGTTTTTTGGGGGGGGGGGAAGCCTCAAAACAAATTGTTGAGCCAAAATGGAAGAGAATGGTGAGAAATGAACAAAAAATCATTTCGGTCATTTGGGGGGTGGGGGGGGGGGTCGAAAGTTCGTCTCCCCCGCATGACCACCCGCCCGGGAGCACTAGGGTGAAAACTGAGTATGGCATTGTACGGCATACATCCTAAGGAGTGTCTCACATAAATCTCAAGCCTCTAGCTCCCAAAGTGGCGGTGAACTAAGGGTGTAAAGTATCCACACTAAGCCCACCACCACCAGCCGTGCGGCTGTCTCGGCCCGCTGACACCTACCGGCCCGGCTCCCACACACACTACGGTACCTCCCCCTCCTATTCTCCCGCCATTTCCTACCTTACGAGCTACGTAAGTGTTTTTTATATGTCGGACGCACGTGATGCGTCGCTGGGAGTTGGTGATCAAACACTGCCGACGCATCACGTGCGATGCTGGGTCTCACTGGGTTAAGCATTGTTATTACTTGAGAGCTTTTTATTAACGTAATTACTCTTGTTGTGAGTAGGCTTTGCCGTCACCGGAAAGTCTGTGTAGAAGTACACTTAACCCAGTTAATTGATACCCCGTTATCCAGTAAATTAACTCTGGAGGGTTTAAGTGTTTTGTTCACCGGCTTAATAGTTCGAGGGTTTGAAATTAGCGTACCGTTGTTGCAGATATAGCCTATCTTGTAGTCCAATATTAAGTGCCCTTATTTATTTCGTTGTGCCGGTCGTAACAGTAGGGAGGCGGCGGTGGTCCCAGTCACGGCCCAGTGGTGGTGCCGATCAGTCAGAGCCCACCTATCGACCCCCTAACGTGCGGACTTTCTCTCAGAGCCCTTAATGGGCTCAGAATGCCGCCCGTCATATGACAAGTACCGGAGGATAGGCCATGGGCACCGTGGCTTGAGTGTTAATGTAGTTATCATTATTTTTTAGTTTCCTCCTTAGACCTCCATCAAGCTTAACCCCTTAAGCATCAGCGTCAACTCCCGTCCGACGGCATTGTAAACAGTTGCCAGTACCAGCGTTGGCTATAGTAGATGGCTCTTATTGACCATTGATATAAGGCTCGTAGAGGGTTCAGATTTGCATGGGAACTGCTTTAGGATCCCACGGAACAATATTGATGGTTGCCAACCCTCTAAGTCCAGCCGCGTGCGTGTTGGCCCGCGCGAGACTGATTTTCCAGTATATTGCCTACCAATCACCCCTTGTTAATTGTGACTTTCCCCCGCTCCCCAGGACCCCTCAATGACCTAGGAGAGCGGTTTTATGTTGTTTTTCTTTCATTACGTACCCCTCCCATGTATTTTCAGGAAAAATAAAATGACAAGTGGCTGGTTCTCAATGGGTTAAATAAATAACCCCAAGACCGCTTCGAGATTAATTTGTACATTTGTCGATAGAAACATTTCCTGGCCTAAGGCCGGGTCCTCCCAAATTGCAGGACCGATATCGCTCGACAGGAAAAAATACCTAAATGACACGAAAAACCATAAAATTGACAGAGATCTAGCTCACTCATACAAATTCGTAGGCCCTCTATGTTTGTATTTATGATATTATAAGTATCTGGTTTGATTTTTGGATAGAACTTGCTTTTCAGTAAATAGTATATATAATCTTGTAGTTGATGTATAGAATGTCTTTTGCATAAATTCGTTTCCAGAAACAAATATTCATAAATGGGCTAGAGACTATGGCATCCAAGTGGAATTTAGGTGTGAGTATCCTATAGGTTCGAATCCTTGGAGTACCACATGTATTCATTAGTTTCATTTATTTCATTAATTAGGTATATTTGTAGGTTAATTGGTTGGTTGATGATAATTTGAATTTATTATTATTGGTGGTAAGACAGGAGCATTCTGAAAAAAATCTAAAAATAATTCCAGGGCCCATCGATGTAATTAAATATCCGTTCTGTTTCTACCTGGTGATCTTTGATGGCGTTGATAAGCATATATGAGCTAACCAATCATATTATTAGTATTAGTATTAATATTAGTATTAGTATTATCATTATTATTATTATTAAATAATAATAATAGTAATATTATTATTAATATTTAAGCCACCGAAGCCACTCGGCTGGATACAGAATCGCATAACAATATGAACATAGAGAGTTGCTCTTTAATATCGTAGCCCTATCAACTTATAAAAGAGGACATCTATTTCATATTATTCTAGCTTACACCAGACAGTTTTACAATGCTTAAACGATTGCTTCCGATATGCAAAAGGTACAATTTGAAAGAAAAAATCAACTCTCTGTGGCGACCCAGAGCTGTATAAAATCGTCTTTCATTAGCTATAATACAAATAATATGTACAGTATGTGTATATATATATATATATATATATATATATATATATATATATATATATATATATATATATATATATATATATATATATATATATATATATTTATATATATATATATATTGTCACTTCCACCAGATATTTCAGCTGTAAGTGTTTGTTATGATTTATACAAAAGCCTACTTCAGTTGCAAAGTGTTGTATGTTTAATGGGAGGTTTGCTGTCTGTCCTTCTCTCTTCCTTCTCACGTGTGAACTTCTTGTCCAGTGGTGACGTCATGATCGCGCCACTGTCTTGCAACCATGTTGATTGTTGCTATGAGTATAATTATCATTTTTGTTCAGCACTGAGGCGAGTTGTATTAGTTTATTATAAGTTACTTAATGATGTCTTGTATTTATTTGATCACTTATGTATTGTTAATGAGAGCACAAGTGCCTAATATAATTATGCAATCTAGTGACACTTGGAGCTCTCACTTCTCTCTTGGCGTGGCCAGGGGACCCTCGTGTGTGTGTTCCCACGGTCCCAGCGCCACTCTTGTCCTGGCTCTCGTTGTGACAACATCACTGTTTGCGTGTTGGTCGAGCATGCTTCTTAAGTTTCCCTTATTACCGCATTTAATCATTTTGTTCCTTATTAGATCGAAGCATAGAAGGGCTGGAGTAATTATAAGCATATTGTTTTTGTTTTAACTTCATTAGTTTAAGTACTAGAGTTTAGTTAGTTTTCACTGCATATTTCGTCCTCTGGCAAATTTTAATTATAAGCTTCGACACTGTTTCCTTCCATCGTTCTTCCATTATTCTGCTGCCTTGCATATTGTTATTACATGTATTTATTCTTTAGTATTGAAGTTGATATCCACAGTGGTTTGGGCGGTATGCTCAAGTGCAGCCTGCCCCCAACCTACTGGGATACCAACTAGTGTGTTTCTTATTTTAGAATAGGGCTCAGACTTTCCTCATGTTTCCGCTTCATATTATTCCTAATTCCTAAGCGATTGGGCATACTATGAAGGGTCTGGGGGTCTAGCAGTGTTATGTTGTGGCATTCATGTGCAGTCGAGAATAACTTTAGAAGGACTCTGGAATACTAAGTCGCATTATCAACCGGACTCGGGGACAATAGATATTTTTGTGTCTCCTTGTTACTGCTTTAATAGAGCATAGAGGAAGATATCCATTTTTCCTAGAGAGCCTGCGTGTCTTGGTGTTTGAGTGAGATATTAAGAGCGTGTCTGTTGCAGGGTAGTACGGTGCTGTGGGCTAGGCTAGTTAAGCATCTGGTTGCCCCGGCTCCGCCTTCGTAACAATATATATATATATATATATATAAATATCAATTACCGTTTTAGATGAGATCCAAGTAAAAATATATATGTTTTCAAACTCTTTATTGGCTGAAGAAGAGGGAACAAATAATGTTAAGAAAGGTGCCACCTTGTCTCGTCAATCTAGCTACTTGATGAAAAAAGTTGTTAGTGACAGGCACAGAGAGGGAGATGGAGTGTATGTCTGTGTGTACAGGCGTTTATGTGTGTGTGTGTGTGTGTGTGTGTGTGAGTGTGTTCTACATTCACAAAAGTAATCGCCGACAATCTGCGACAAGCCATTTTTTATAATTTTGACCAAGTATTTGGATGGTATTGGCTGGTGTTACTGAATAGTCGCTTGAGGAGTCGGGCGTACCATGGCGCGGTCGGAGGAGTTTTGCTGATTTTTGGAATTATCAAAAATATCGCTGTGCGTGACTGAATGATGGATAATGTGTCGGCGACCGTTCTCAGAATGGTCACCGATATTTGGATGTGGTCGGATGGGTTCTTGGGTGGTGATGACCATCCTGAAAAGACCCGACAATTCGGCGAGTACATCCGAACAAGTCTGAACGGTCGCCAACCTTTTGTTGAATGATCTCCAACAAGAGCCAAACAGTTGGATCGGTCAGGCAGGAAGAAAGCCTGCAGAGTCTCAAATGACAGCCCGACTCCTATGAACGGCCAATGAGCATTCGCCGCTCACTATTGTCATTCGTTTTCACAGTGATTTTAGTGCCATAACTTCTTCACACTTTCTTGTCGGACACAATAAGACCAAGAGAACAACATTGCATAATAATATGTGAAAAGTATATTTGAACATTGCTTTATTGCATATTGAAAAACTGGATACAAATACTCCAACTCCCTCACATAAATCTTGTTTGTGTTTGCGCGTGCACAGTAGAAGTGCTATGTATCATTCCCGTCCCTCCTCCTTCTGTACACCAGTACCACAAGTTATTGCTCCTGCCATAATGGATCGTGAGGAAGTACTGACACTAATGGATATACAATGGAAGTATTTCAATGGATCCCTGGATCGTCTTCAACGACTGTCCACGGACACAATGAAAGACACAGATTAACAGATTCATGACATCATTACCAGCCTGGAGTTCACTCAGTCCAGACTGGATGAATCACTACCTGACCTCGTAACAATATGGCATCTGACAAGCGAAAAACCTCTAGAGAAAATTGGGAACAAAACCAACACAAAATTCAGACCATTCTAAAAAATATTCTGGAAATGATAAATACGTCTTTTGATCGAGTACATCGAGTAGCAAAGACCACAAGTGACACACCACGAAAAATAGTTGGAAAGTTCTCAATCTTTCCCGACCAAGACTTAGTTTACCAAAACAGAGAAATTGAAAGGAACGAAAGGATCCATAAATGAACACTTCTACCCTGGTATCCTTAAGTTCGGCGCAGTCGGTGTAATGTTCTAAATAAAGCCAGGAAGAATGGAAAAAATACCTTCATAAATTAGCCTACCGCATGCACGTCGCGAGGGAGCCCCGTGTGGGTGATGCTGGTGCTTGGTGCAAAGTAAACCCTTCTCCACATATTGATACAGCCTCTGCACCCATTAGTCGTACTTCCACCAACCCTCCACCTTCCCCTATGATCTCCACGGTCATTCAGCCCAGAACCTACAGGACCACTCAAGCTTCCTTTGCACCCGTTGGTCATACTCCCACCACCCCTCCACCTTATCCTATGATCTCCACCATTTATCAGCCCATAACCTCCAGGACCCCTCAAGCTTCCACCTGTACAGCGAACTCCCATCCAACCCACTGATCACCAATACCTGTAACCCGCCTTCACTCATACAACGCGGCGCCAGTCAACCACCTCTTCCCTCACACCTTGTTACGGGATAATAGGAGATATGGGGAGGTGAGTGGCTATGACCCAGCCCCAGCATCTGGAGGTGAAGGAAAACACGGGGGCCACAGCAGATTCTTACATGACAACACTCTACAGATGGTTGTAAGAACACATAAGATTAGGTTAAGTTTAGTTTAAGTTTAAGTGGACTGTCAGGGGTTAAAAGGCCGTGCCTCCGTTAAATAAATTTGGTCTATTTTATGATCATAGAAAATCGGAAATCAATCAGATTTAGTTGGGATTACCAGGGAATATTGTTTTTGATAGGAGCTAGCAGCCTATGTAAAGGTATTGTTGAAACTGTGAAGGAGTTAAATATAATAGGGGAAAAAGTCACCAAAAAAAAAACACGGATTTTATACTATGTCAGGCATATGTGGTTATAATGACATAGTGACATTCCATGATGTGTGGGAAATTTTACAAAACTTTTGCATAAAATGGTAAAGGTATCAAATGACTATTCACAGCCAAAAAAATAAAACATTTGGTTAAGTAATAAATGCCATTATGAAATTTAAAGAGTTGCTATACATATACGTATACATATGCGTGTATTTTTTGTCTATGTAAGTGAGGGAGACAAAAGGCAGAATTGCCTGTATTGAATGCCTCCCCCAGAATTGAAAGAGTGACAGGGCCAAAATCAAAGGACGTTCGAGCCAAAATGCCTGGACACACAGAGTTTGAAGCAATTTAAATCATAGGAAGAGGGAAAGACTGATTCTGGGAGAGAGTTCCAGAGCTCAGCAGTTGAATAGATGAAAGACTGAGAATAACATTTCAATCTTGGGTTGAAGAGTTGCACAGAGTATGGGTGGGATTGTGTTACAAGACGGGTACTATGTACCCTACATAGAGAAGGTGGTATACAATAGGAAAGCTCTGAAGAACACTGATTATTGTAGTAGAGATAGAATAGCGAGAGAGATGCAACATTGCGGCGAAGAGAGAGAGAGAGAGATTGCAGAGAGTTGGTGAGTGGAGAAGAGTTAATGATACAAAAGGCTTTCCTTTTTTACTTTGTCTAGAAGTGTGGTGTGAGAGGATCCTCCCCACACATGTGAACAATACTCAATACAAGGAAGCACTGTGCCCCTGTACAGAGCAAGACACGGTGCAGGGGTAACCCCTTGAGGCGGTTGAGCACACCCAGCTTCTGGGAGGCTGCCTTAGCAAGACTGGTGATATGGTCCTTCCAAGTGAGAGCAGAAGAAAAAGAGACATCGAGAATATTGAGAGAAGATGAAGGATTGCATTTTGTATTGTTGAAGTGTAAAGGTTAGTCCTCTAGGATTTCCGGATGGGTAGTAAGATGAAGAAATTGGGTTTTGGAAGCATTAAAGGCAACAAGGTTTTCTCTGCCCCAATTGGAAATCGTAGTTAGATCAAAAGATAAGTGTTGCATGGCTTCATTACGTTTGTTTTTGAGATATTGCTGGCTGGGGCGTTTAGGAAAACTATTTAAGTAATGTAAGGTAGAGTCGTCTGCGTATGAATGGATGGAACTGGAGGTACAGTTGAGAAGATCATTTATGAAAATTAGAAAGAGAATGGGAGATACGACAGAGCCCTGAGGAACACCGGAGTTGATAGGATGAGGAAGTGAGCAATGGCCGTCCACAACAGCAGCTATGGAATGGCCAGAGAGGAAATTAGAGACAAAGGCACAGATGGAGGGATAGAAACCAAAGGAGGGTAATTTATAAATTAATAATTTGTACCAGACTCTATCGAAGGCCTTCGATATGTCTGGTGCAATAGAAAAGTTCTCACTAGTGAGGGCAATCGGTACTAAATAGGACAAGAATTGCTCACAAGGTGATACATGCATAACACTTTCCACAATAATTCACAAAGACCTATTTTACAATTTCAGGGCAGGAGCCACCGAGATTTCAGTGTTGCATAGCAACGGTTGCTAGGCAAATCATTTTCCTTAGCAACCGGCAGCAACAATGCAGTTTCTGGAAAACTGTGAGGTGCTATGGTTTTTTCTCAACTCCTTGTTCTAAAAAACATGTAGCATTGCATTTGGAGATCATATACAAGAATTATGTGGCATAAAATCCAATTTAGGGCAAGTCAGGCTATAAAAATGCCACTCCTAAAGCTTCAGACACTGTTGTCACAGTCACTTTTGCATTTGCAGTAGGCTGTGCATTTTAGATGCGCATCAACACATTTGCAGTCTGTGCATCCTCCTCGGCAAGAACACTTCAGTAGTTCTGGGCAGGTTGCACTGGCTTCGGGCAAGTTAGACCACAGAGGCCTCCACTTTTCTGGGCAAGTCCATCCCCACTCACTTGGAGAGGGCAACTGTCGTTCTGGCACGTGGTGCAGCCCCAGTGGTGCCCACCTTGTAGTACTGCCCTCTTCATGTGTTGCTGTAGAGCAGCCTTGGTTGGAGGTAGACATGAAATCTGACGTCCTTTGTGGATGAACAGATTCTTTCTGACTTCATTGATGGAACGAGAAGTTGCTGTCCTGTCATAGAGTCGAATGGTGAAGTACTCCAAAGAAGCCTCAGTCGCTTCACCAATTTGTTCAGGTGCATTGTGCAGCTCATAGAATGTCGCAGTAAATTCATCATGTGCCTCCCACACTTTCCATGCAGTCTTCTTTCCCACCTGGACCAGATGGGACACGGTATCACAACCTGTATAAACATGGAACACAGGCAGTGCCAAGGATCTTTCTGTGCCAAGTGAATCACATATTTCATGAGCTGGGATGTACCTAAAGTCCTTTCCACAACCAAAGGCAATCCAGAGTTCTATCTGCTGTCTCTGAGCCAGCTGCTGTACGACTGCCACTGCCAATACTACCACGTCAGTGTCCACAGTTCGAACAAGGATCTTGTGGAAGCCCTGCATAACAGCATCACTGACATGCACCATGATCCTCGAGTCTGCCTCCTCATGGTTGCAGGGAGCAATGTTGCTGGTGTCTCGTGTAGGTAAGCATAGCACATTGGCACCATCAGTAACAATGAGAGTCTGGTCTCCTGATGCATTTTCCAGCAGTTCCTTGTTCAGGAATGTAAACAGGTCTGTCGTGTTGTTGGCCAAGCGAAGGAACTGCTGCCAGTTCTTTGGTGTTGGGCTAGACGCCCCAACTCGTCTGCGCTGAATAGGACCAGTGACACGTTGTTCTCTTGTCTGTGACTTGAGGCTGTTATCGAAGTACTGGTCCCAGACAACATCCACTCTCAGAGCCTGACTTTGAGCATTGTTTATGTATGGAAGAAAGACCTTGGCAGCATAGTCTCCAAATATCTTGCAGCCCTCAGGTCTAAGAAAGTGAACAAGTGCCGCACCATCCATGATTCGCACTTCAGTCTCTGGTGTCACATCATTTGATGACCCTACTTTCTTTTCAAGACATTCTATGAGATCAGACTTCTTCCCTGGACGTAGCTGCCCATAGGCAGACAGAGATGGAGGAAATGGGAGGTTTTCATGATTGAAGAAATTGTTCAAGTCACCTTTCCTTATCTGACATGCAACATACAGACTTGCAAACAGCGAAGATTCACTTTTGAGGAGACTGACTTTGTCCCCTGATTTGTTTGATCGTTTGCCTTGGACATTGAACAGTACCACCTTGTTCCTGGTAATTGTTGCTGTGATTGGCTTAGTATTTGTTCTGAGCCGCTCTTCCACAAATGTTGCATACTGCTCCTGACCCTTTGATGCGAGAGTGGTTAGACACTCGACTGACTGCTCATCCATGATGTCCTTTGTATGGAGTCTGAGAAGGTCCTGCCCTTCCTCCTCAAATGGGCTCCCCATGTCCTCCATTACACTAACTACCGCCTGAACCTGTCCAGCAAACAACTTCTGGGTTGACCGGGTTTGTTCATGATGGTTTCTTTGCCCAGAACTTTGTTGTTTCCCTACCATGGTCGCTTCAAACTCAGAAATTACTCTGACAAGTTCTGGTCCTGCCACTGCCCATCTCAAGAGGGAGTTTGCATCCTGGGTAAGCCCGATGATTCCGCCTTCATCCTTCATTACTCCATTGTTTTGTTCATGGCAGTGATCGACAGCAATGAGGGAGAATTTTCTCTGGGATTTTGCCACAACAAACTTGTCTTGCTGAAATTCTTTGGCAACATCTGGATGAGTGTGAGATAGACTGATCATGTCACGCACATGTACGGACATCCAACGTGCATAGTGGGTGTGGTTGAGACTGAAGAACCAAGGTGTCAATTTCTTCAATGTATCCACATACAAATCAAAGTCACCAGTACGTAGTGATCGCACAAATGTGAACAAGAGAAGTTCCAGCTCTAGACTCGTATGCCAGTACATGAACTGAGGACTTTCAGCTTTTCGCCGTTCACACCATGTGCTGAAAGTGTCTGTGGATTCTTCGGAATTGTTTGCAACATATCCATCATAAGCCTTCTTGAGAAGGATGTACAATGCACATGCAGTGACTTGGTGAGCATGACGGGTTCGAGTCACATGTGATGCCTTCAGGAAGGACTCAGCAATGCCTGGTGTGGCAACATCAGCTTCCTGGAGAACTTCCACCCAACCACTTCCATCAAGCCAATGACCCAAAGCTTTCAAGCCTGTCATTTCAGTGTGTAGACCCCCCATAAGCATTACAAACTTGTCCTCACCATACAGTTCGGACATATTCCATTGCAGCTTCTTCAGTGTAGCATACAGAGGTTGGTCCCCACTAATCACTGGAGTCTGGCCAGGGTTGAGGTGATGAACTGCTGACTTCACCACTTCCATGCAATGCCGAAGCATAGATAGTGAGCTGGCTTCCTCAACAAAGAGAGGCATCATGGCATTCACAGATGGCAGAATGTCTGGGTGTGGCACTCTGCTGGCATGGTATGCTGCCCAAGACAAAGTCCAGTTGACAAAAAACACAGATAGTCCAATCAGTTGCTTGAACAGATGAAGATGAGGCACTGGCCATTTCTGTGAATATTCAGTACGTCTTGACTATCACTGTGCACAGATCAAATATATCAAACTTGCTGAAACTGGAAACAAAATATGATTAAGGCCGAGGATTTATCCTTTTACCACCTTTATCAAGTACATCTGTTGCACACATTCCTTTATGGGATACAACTAGGTTCAGTTTCCCTACACCTAGCCCGATCGTTCATCCAGTGCCATTTAAGTCCCGTGCGATCTGTACACCTTCCGGGTAATTCTTAAGCCCCGTTACCCTTGGCTCGGCTCTCCCGCGCTGGCACATCCTGTCAATTCAGGCGCGGCTATCTAACTACATCTACCAACTACAAACTACAGTTTTGTATCTAGTGGATTTGGGGCTGTTAGATAGCATTTGGGACACTGATCTAGATATACTAGTACTTATTAAAGTACTAGTATATCTAGATCAGCTGGCACTGAACCCCATGCTGAGTTACACAGCAGTGATGTCACCAGTGTGCCCTGGTTGTGTGCTGACATTCACTCTATTATATAGATATATATGCTTTTATACATCTTTTGAACCATTTTAGGGGTGAATATAGGAAAATAAATAAAAGTACAAAGTCATAACACTTCATAGTAGTTCAGAAACTGCATCGTTGCTGCCGGTTGCTACGGAAAATGCTTTGCCTAGCAACCGTTGCTATGCAATACAGAAATCTCGGTGGCTCCTGCTCTGAAATTGTAAAGTAGGTCCTTGTGAACATTTCCGGGAAGTTTCATGCTTGTATCACCTTGTGAGCAATTCTTGCACCCATTTCCGTCCCCAACAGCAGCTATGGAATGGCCAGAGAGGAAATTAGAGACAAAGGCACAGATGGAGGGATAGAAACCAAAGGAGGGTAGTTTATAAATTAATAATTTGTACCAGACTCTATCGAAGGCCTTCGATATGTCTGGTGCAATAGAAAAGTTCTCACCTAAGTCCCGAAAGGAGGATGACCAAGAGTTAGTAAGATATGAAAGAAAATCACCAGTAGAGAGACCCCTAAGGAAGCCATACTGGCGATCTGAGAGTAGATTATGAGAAGAGAAATACTTAAGAAATTTGGAAGGAAGAATATTTAAAAAAACTTTAGAGATACAAGAGATTAGAGCAATTGGACGATAGTTGGTGGGTTGAGAGCAGTTACCCTTCCACAAGACAGGCCAATTCGTCTTAGGCGAATAATTGAGCTGGCTTGTTCAGCTTTTGCATGGGTATAGATCTTTGCCTACTCAGGTGGTCCGAACAACTCCATTCCCTGTTTCGACACCTCCTAGGGGTTCATATGGGGGTTTGAAAATTCTTAGGGAACATTGTAGTGCCAGATTGCTTACTGAGCCCAACTTGCGTCCATTTTTTAACCCACTTCCCGATGTCGTAGGACACCAAAAACAGGGGTGAATATTTGGACACCCTGGCTCTATCAGCTGCGCTAGCAATCATCTCTAGCGTAAACAGGGACCCGGGGAGCTCGGGATGTATGAAGGGTATACTAGGTCAACAAGACCGTCTGCCTCCCCCCAGATATTGCCTCAAGTCACCAAATATTGGGTAGGTCATAAAACATCTTCAAATTGGTCTTTTTAACTTAATTATAGAATATGTTGTGTGTCGATCCATATACTACATTTCCCCCAAGTTTCCTTGAGGCAGTTTCATTATAAATGTGTTTTTATAGTGCAATTAGTGATTCAACACAAACTGAGTGGCCACTGAAAGTCACCACTGCATAGGGAAGAAAATGAACAATCCCATATAACTCAATTTTCTGATAGTGTTCGAACCTACAAATCTGATAGAAGGGGTAAAATGAACTGCAAAATTCATTTCTGTAATAAAATTCCATAATATATCAAAAGCTTCCATGCAATCATGCCCGCTCACTTTTTTTCAGACGCCATAGGCAACAATGAGCGGGGTTCTGTCCGTAGCTTGTATCTAGTTATAATAGACTTATCCACTCCGGAACCGGGACAGCACATTTGTCATGGGTGATTTATGCTGGCTTTATTCCGGTACTGTTTATACTCTTAGCTTCACGAAAATAACATGGTATAAGCTACTTTCAGAGTTCTTTTCAACTGCATAGTCGTAAAAGCACTATGTCTGTAAATGGACATCTAATGGAATATTTTAATATTCGTAGGGAACTGGCCTGTTTGGGAAATCATGTTTTGACCCTTCACGACTGTATTTCTCTGTTAAATATAACTATTTTGGGTATACAAGGGTATTTTCTCATATTGAACTAAAATACTTGGCTAGTTTTGATTTTTGGCCAATACTTTTGTGAGAATATTTGTGTGATATAATTTATTAGTAACATATTCAATTTAGTTAACCTAAGTATAATTATGTTGGTGAACACTGACACAGCCAAACAAAAATGATCTTCCTGTGACGTGTTTGAACCTAACCTAACCTCACCCCACCAAGAACCCCACTTTCTAATGATTATTCCAAACATATTTTTAGGATAACCATTGCAAAATGCCCTTTGTAGAAACTACGTACAATCTCAAGCTGCTATATCTTCAGATAACTGAAATATGTACTGGTCATCACAATGTTCCCTAACATTAGTATCTCGGACAGGCCTGTTGCAAGATAACGTTCCCTAAGAAGTCTCTATTCACAATGTCCTATAGACCTAAAGCAGGCCAGGTTTTTTCCAGATTGACACTAAATCTATCAAATGGTGTATTTGTGTCACAGATACATTAAAATTACCTTTTAGGAGTACCTCTGCAGTTGTCTTTGAGTTAGCTGTGGGCAGAAAACTAATTATGGAGAGGTAATTATAAGAGTGCCTTACTAACCTGAATTTCTTAGTAAGATAATAGGCTATTCATATAGTGCCTTATGTGCCTTACTAACCTGATTTTTTTAGTAAGATGTAGGTCACTCGATCCTAAAGTTAAGAAAGTGGAGGATATACTGTAGGTGACTAGATAGCAAATAACCAATATATAAGCCCCAAAAAGGATATAATAAAATATAAATTCTAGACAGTTTTTATTTATAAAAAAACACAAGGCAGAAGGGCGGAGCACACAGGAGAAGCGGAGCTCTAGACGTTGCAGGGTGGTCCATAGTGCTTATATATGTAGCCCAGACTCCTGCAATGACGTTTTCTATATTGCGTTGTTAGAGAAAACGATTATTGTATGGCAGACTAAATTAAATATGCGATATTTCTAAGTAACTACAAATGTAAAGTCGACACCGATATAGGGTGTAGAAGGGGAACGAAGCAGAGCAATATACAAAAGTGTAGTTACACTTGGTGGTATTGCACTGATTCTAAACAGTTTTTATTTGTACAAACACTAAATTTGTCGATACAATTGTAAAAACTAGGACAAATGAAAGAAAAACATGAAAAATTCCATTTTATTTTCCGATTTACATTATACTAAGCATGACCTAGTTATACGACGAATTATACGAAGCACCACTGTACCATTTACTCCCATTAATTTTAGGTCTCTCTAGGTGGAGCAGCCCGAGCAGGTAGTCGCTCTCCCTAGGTGGAGCAGCCCGACCTGGTAGTCTCTCTCTGGGTAGAGCAACCCGGCCAGGTAGTCGCTCTCACTGGGTGGAGCAGCCCGACCATGAAGTCTCTCTCTAGGTGGAGCAGCCCGGCCGGGTATAGTCTCTCTCTGCCATTTCTCCCGACATTGCCTTGACCATATCCTTCTTCGTTCGAACGGATACGGCATCATCAAAAAGGGCCAGGATTGTAGTTTCTTCTCCAAGGTACCAGAGGTGCCTTTTAATCTTCTCTGATGTAGCCTTGCTGATCTCTTGGTTAGGGAAGTCGACGAGAGCCTTGATGAGGTGCAAGTCCCTCCTAGGAGCTTGAAGAAGGAGAGGTGATCCATGCCTCGACGTAGAGAAGAGCTCCGAAGATGCAGAGATCCCTCAAAGCCTTCTTCTCACGGTTTGTCAGTCGGAATTGGTTCTTCAACATCCAAACCTTGAAAGCGTAAATGATCTTGCTCATACATCGTTCATGGTGCATGGGACCAGGAGCTCGGAATCGAACTCCACGAGGAGGTATATGCCCGAGGAACAAGATCAGAAGCTCCAACAGCTCCCTGTAGTCGTCTCGAGGGTGGTGGATTGTCAGTTGCTCCATCGCAAAGGCGATTGCTTCACCTCGATGAGTTGGAGTTATCGCCGCGTTCACCGCATCATCCGTAGTCCCAGGTTGAAATGCTTCCTTGTCGATTAAATCCCACTGGCTTTGAAACCTCTTGAATAGGAGCACTTCGGGCCCGGAAGTCCCTCCTCCCATCACAGCTCCGAAAGCAGCAGCCAAGATGACTTCCATGATATGGTGGCGGCAGGCCAAGTAAAGAAGATCCCTTCCGATCTTCTGTTCCAGAAGGACGCATGCGCCGGTCCGATATCCCGTGTTTGCAGCGGCCATGTCAAAAGACATGGCGACCACTTTCTCGGTCACTCCCCACTCCTCCAAAGCATGGAAAATAGCTTGAGATTGCGCTTCACCGGTCCCCGAAGGGAGTTTAGAGACGCCGAGGAGCTGGCTGACTCCTACTCCGGATATCAAGATAAGCAGACGATCCACATGCTCCTTGGTTGTCAGGGCTTGAAGGAGTTTTCCATCCCAATGGAAAGTCAAGGGGACATCCGCTTGGAAGTCCTTTTTGAGGTTTTCCGCGAAACGTCTCCTGGCTTGATGTCGAGACCGGGCAATGGTTGTGCGGTTGATGGCCATGTCCGTAGTGTCATGGCCGAGGCTTTTTGCAGCTTCTGTCAGCACGATGGTGGCTTTTCGGTCGGAAAGCTGAGTACAATCCAGTGCAGCTGCGAGAGATGGTGAAACTATGTTTTTTGTAGCTCTTCGTGGCTGCTTGGGTGGAGACCAGGATTTTACCTCCTGAGCACGGCTGCTGTCCTCTCCCTCAGCACTGCTGCTGTCCTCTCCTTCAGCACTGCTGCTTGAAGAAGCAAAGACGGCCGCTGAGGTGGATGCCTTTATTTCTTCACGGGCCTTCTCCCGACGCCTTTCCTCAGCCTCTTTCTTCTCCGCAGCTCTCCGTTCTTTGGAGGCCAGGGAATTGTCCGCGGACCCCATGAAGGCTCTACGGCCCTTCTCTCGCTGAGCAAGGAAAAAATCCTTGTCCTCTTGAAGGACAATGAGAGATAGGGCGTCCGCGTGAGCGATATCAAAGAGGTCGTCCATTGAGTCCCGGAAAGCTTCCTCTTCTTCACCTGCCCTGGTGTCCTTCGATCCCTCAAGCGTTTTAGGTCTTTCCAGGTTTGGAATAGACCTTCCATCTTTTTGATGATGTGTTGCTCCCCCCTAATGGGGATCCTGGCCTTTCCGACCCATATGGGGGTCATGGCCACGGTCGGGCTTTCCCACAGAGCTCTCAAAGAGTGTAAATTGTGTTGTTGGCATAAGTGGTTGTGTGAAATGCAGTCTTCTATGATGTGTTTAATGGTATGGGGTGCTGTGTTACAGCCTGGGCAGGTGTCGACGACGGATTCATCCAGTCTCTTCTGATAGCTCAGAAGAGCTGGATGGTGTCCGCATCTCAGCCTGGCCAGGTGGACTCTGTTCACGCGAGGAAGGGTGGATTCAGAAGGATGGATTTCGGGAGGTCGTGCATGCAGCTGCGTGTTGTCTATGAGTGAGTGGATGGAACGGCGAGTGATATGAGTATGGATGTGCTTCCAGAAGTTGGTTTGGGGTGGGCAGGGAGGGAGAGAAGACAGTATTTGTGTGGGATAGCGTGTGCTGGGTGTTGTTTTGATATTTCTTGGTGTCTGTGGGTGTGTTGCCATGTAGTGTAGTGGGTGGTGTTGATTCGTGGAGGCTGCTGCCAGGAATTGAGTGCCTTTCATGTCTAGATGACCTTTGACTTTGAGGACTTTGGTTTCTTGATGTAGGTGATCTGTGGGTGTAGTAGCTGTGCATCTTGTGATGATTTTCAGGGCTTTATTTTGAATAGTCTGTAAGGTCTTATGATGTGTTTCAGCTAGGTTAGAAGCGCAGGCCAGGCTTGCGTATTCCATATCTGATCTTATGTATTGTTTGTAGACTGTGGTGGTGGTTTCTTTGTTGTGTACAAATTTTGTGTGGGCAAGTGATCTGAGGGCGTTAAGTCTGGGTGTCAGTTTTTTGTTTGTGTTTGTGGTGTGCTGTTTGAATGTCATTTGGGTGTCGTATGTTACTCCTAGGATTTTGTGTGTGTGTGTGTGTGTTAGGGGTGTGTTGTTTATGTTGGGTCCCGGGACATAATCGTGATCTCCTGTCCAGCTTGTGAGGAATGTTGCAGTGGATTTAGCTGGGGCTAAATTGAGTGTTTGTAGTGCACCATTCATGTAATGTGTCGAGATAGTCTTGAAGGAGTCTTGTTGCTGTGTCTGGGTTTTGGTGCGTGCCAGGTAAGTTCCGCCAACCGGCACAAAA
Source organism: Paralithodes platypus (assembly GCA_032716605.1). Taxonomy (NCBI): domain Eukaryota; kingdom Metazoa; phylum Arthropoda; class Malacostraca; order Decapoda; family Lithodidae; genus Paralithodes; species Paralithodes platypus. Next base: position 37,256,690 of record CM064523.1, read on the forward strand.
ACAGCCAAACAGACTTTGCTGGACTACCAATAAATATGCTCCAATCGTCACAAACTTTGATCACCATATGTCTCATTAGGAATGGAACAAAGCCAGGGGGTGAGAGGTTAGGATTTCTTACTTTCGAAAATAAGGGCCACCCTACTATCCATATAATACCTTACTAACCTGAATTACTTAGTAAGAGAATAGGCTATTCATATAGTGCCTTACGTGCCTTACTAACCTGAATTTTTTAGTAAGATTTAGGTCACTTGATCCTAAAGTTAAGAAAGTGGGAGATATACAGTAGGTGATTACATAGCAAACAACCAATATATAACCCCCAAAAAGGATATAATAATAAAATATAAATTCTAAACAGTTTTATTATTTGTACACCGCCCTCATATTATTTTAAGTAGCTTTCTCGAAAAAAAGATGGCGTATATTTTTTCCACGACATCTTTCACCCACAAAAATTTAGACCCTCCTGAAAAAAGGTTCACCACCAACTCAAGTTCCATCAACTCACTTTGGACGGCAGAAGATCGCCTAAAGCTTTGTGTGTGAAAATCACGACAGGGACCCGTACAGTGGCGACGCCGTAGCAACCCCGGCCAGGTAGTCGCTCTCTCTGGGTGGAGCAGCCCGACCAGGTAGTCGCTCTCTCTGTGTGGAGCAGCCTGACCAGGTAGTCGCTCTCTCTAGGTGGAGCAGCCCGGCCAGGTAGTCGCTCTCTCTGGGTGGAACAGCCCGACCAGGTATAGTCGCTCTCTCTAGGTGGAGCAGCCCGGCCAGGTAGTCGCTCTCTCTAGGTGGAGCAGCCCGGCCAGGTAGTCGCTCTCTCTCTAGGTGGAGCAGCCCGACCAGGTACTCTCTCTCTAGGTAGAGCAACCCGGCCAGATAGTCGCTCTCTCTGGGTGGAGTAGCCCGACCAGGTAGTCTCTCTCTGGGTGGAGCAGCCCGGCCAGGTAGTTCTTCTCTCCTAAATTTTTGTGGGTGAAAGATGTCGTGGACAAATAATTGACAACTCAATTTCTTTAACCTTCTGCTTCACGTCTTTTGCCACATCAGGCAAGCTCGAGAATATGTCAGAATCCGCAATGTGTTACAAGATCAAGGGGCAAATTTATCACAGGATGGGCATACTGGAAAGACACGACCTTTGCCAGCTGGCTACTACAGATAGGTCAGAGCAGCACTCCACATTTCGTTATCCCCCAAAACTTTGGCGTTCTCTATCATACCCAGACAGAGTTCATTGAGAGTGTTTACCCTGATATCGCCGATCACATTGGGTATCATCACTATTTTGCCGGTCGTACCATCATATCGCCTCTCAACGTTGACGTTTCCGAATCTTAGATATGCTGCCAGAGGAGGAGAAGATTCATCTGAGTGAAGACAAACTGAATTCGGAAGACAATGTGGAGTATCAGGTTTCCACGCTCAATGAACTAAACCCTTCTTCGTTAACAGAACACCAACTCAAGCTGAAAGTGGGTGCCGTGGTAATGGTAATACGGAATCTATCCACACACAGACTCTGTAACGGTACACGAATTATCGTTGACAATCTGAAGAAGACCATCATTGTTGGTAGGGTTCTGGGTGGCACTTACGATGGCGAGCAGGTTTGCATTCCCAGGGTAAAGTTGGTGGCCAACGATTCCCCGGTGGCATTTTCCAGGTTCCAATTCTCAGTAAAGCTTAGTTTTGCAATGACAATTAATGAGGCGCAGGGCCAGACCATCCAACATTGCGGCCTTTACCTCTACCACACACGGTGCTTCTCTCATGGGCAATTATATGTTGCCTGCTCTCGGGTCACAAGTTGGCATGCGCTGAGTATTTTTATCCAGAAGAAGGAAAAGGGACCATGTGTGTTAGATAACGTCGTATACTCTGACGTGTATTTGGAACAAGAGTCGTTAGCTGACGAATATTCGAGGTTGATAGACACCGGAATCATAATTCAAGAAGAAGACATTGAGGCTGACATTGAGCTCCAGCGAAAGTATATAGATTTAGGACAGTGTGACGCTGAAGTTGAGGCCCAATTCGCTCCAGAAGACATGAAGGCAGTACTGAAGATATCCGTCGAGGATTTCGATATGGCGGTAGAGAAGATGGACGAGCAACTCAAAGAGTGTGATCAGTTACGGAAGTCATTTGAAGAAAGCTGCGAAACCCATCGAAGGGAACAAGAGAAGAGAGACGAACTCCTTCTGAAGGAAATCGAGAAGCGTGACGAAAATCAAAGGAAGGAACAAGAGAAGCGGGACGAGAGAGAGAGAGACAGACAGACAGACAGACACAGTGTGTGAGTGTGTGAGAGAGAGAGAGAGAGAGAGAGTTACACACTCTCTCTCTCTCTCTCTGTCATGCTTCGCAGTCAGTCCCGTACTTCGTTCTTAGTAAGAGAATAGGCTATCCATATAATGTCTTACTAACCTGAATTTCTTAGTAAGAGAATAGGCTATTCATATAGTGCCTTATGTGCCTTACTAACCTGAATTTTTTAGTAAGATTTAGGTCACTTGATCCTAAAGTTAAGAAAGTGGGAGATATAGGTGACTACATAGCAAACAACCAATATATAACCCCCAAAAAGGATATAATAATAAAATATAAATTCTAAACTGTTTTTATTTGTACACCGCCCTCATATTATTTTAAGTAGCTTTCTCGAAAAAAAGATGGCTTGTAATTTTCCCCACGACATCTTTCACCCACAAAAATTTAGACCCTCCTGAAAAAAGGTTCACCACCAACTCAAGTTCCATCAACTCACGTTGGACAGCAGAAGATAGCCTAAAGCTTTGTGTGTGAAAATCACGACAGGGACCCGTACAGCGGAGACGCCACAGCAACCCGGCCGTGTAGTCGCTCTCTCTGGGTGGAGCAGCCCGGCCAGGTAGTCTCTCTCTAGGTAGAGCAGCCCGGCTAGGTAGTTTCTCTCCTAAATTTTTGTGGGTGAAAGATGTCGTGGACAAATAATTGACAACTCGATTTCATTAACAGGACAGAGTGAGCGCACTCATTGCTGATGATAATGGCAAGACGTTAGCTAAAAAATCTTTGGCTCAGAGAGAGTGAGTGTGTAACTCTCTCTCTCTCTCTCTCTCTGTCATGCTTCGTATAATGCGTCGTATAGCCTAGGTCATGCTTCGTATAATGCGTCGTATAGCACAGCGACGGCTGAGACTCGTATCTGGGCAGGACACACGAGGCAGAAGGGCGGAGCACACAGGAGAAGCGGAGCTCTAGACAGTGCAGGGTGCTCCTATGACCAGTGGTGTCCTGTAGCCCAGCCTCACTGTGGTGTCCCATAGTCGTATAGCGCGGCGACGGTTGTGACTCGTATCTGGGAACACACGAGGCAGAAGGGCGGAGCACACAGGAGAAGCGGAGCTCTAGACGGTGCAGGGTGCTCCTATGACCAGTGGTGTCCTGTAGCCCAGCCTCACTGTGGTGTCCCATAGTCGTGTAGCGCGGCGATGGTTGTGACTCGTATCTGGGAACACACGAGGCAGAAGGGCGGAGCACACAGGAGAAGCGGAGCTCTAGACGGTGCAGGGTGCTCCTATGACCAGTGGTGTCCCGTAGCCCAGCCTCACTGTGGTGTCCCGTAGTCGTATAGCGCGGCGATGGCTGTGACTCGTATATTTGCAGGACACACGAGGCAGAAGGGCGGAGGTGTCCCGTAGCCACTTCGTTCTTAGGAAGAGAATAGGCTCTCCATATAGTGCCTTACTAACCTGAATTTCTTAGTAAGAGAATAGGCTATTCATATAGTGCCTTATGTGCCTTACTAACCTGTGTAACATGCATATTATACTCAAATATACACATGTAACCCAGCCTCAATCACTTATTATGTCACCCTATGTTCCATCAATATTCTAGAAGATGACTGATATATATCTCTCTATATATATATATATATATATGTATTATAACAAGCCCGGGCTTCGCCCTCCGGGGCTTGGCCTCCGGTGGGACGCCTCCGGCGGTGTATTTGCACATAAAACGGTGAAATAAAAGAACTGTTTGTCTTATTAGTATTTATTCTAATAGTTTTGCTTTTTTTCTAGGTGGCGCTCCCTGTATCATTATTGCAAATTCTTTCAGCAAGTTTTCATCCCGCTTCCCTTGTTCCTTCCGTTGGTTTTCGTCTCGCTTCTCGATTTCCTTCAGAAGTCTGGGGTATCCTTTCTTCATCGGTTATGCCACCCAAAGTGTTCATTATTGGTGGTAGGCACTGCTTTGAGCTCTTCAGGATTCTCAATTCTTGAGTTCTTTGGGGTTTTACGGTAGAATCATTTGCTGCTACCTTTGGCTGCTGTTTCCTTTTACGAACATTGGCGGCCTCGAGCTTTAACTGTAATTTCTGATCCTTTTTGTGTAGTCTCTCTTGTCTTTTTGAGGCAACTTCATTCAATTTATTTTGCCTTCTTTCCAGTCGTCTGCGCTTCTTAGTTCCAACGGTAATACGTTTTTGAGCAGCCAGTTGCTTATTGTGGTAGCTGAGTGCCAGTAGGGAATCTGCAGACAACACAACCGCTGGTGCATCTGCAGACTGCCCACTTTCTACACCTGAAGTCCCTGCAACAAGCTCCATCTTTTTGTTCAAATGACTCAATACTTTCGCCTTTTTTCACAGTAAGCAATACAAATGACAACACAGGATGTAAACAATACACAACTCGAATCAGCAATTGACCCACCTAGTGAAAGGTGTGTCAGCAAAAACGCCTTATATATACCGGAAACGGTAGTTTAAGGGCTCACTCTTCTATACACACTGACACAGAGAACTCAATCTACCTTGGGATCTCAATCAGAGAGAACACACATCCCAGCTACTCCCATCTCTCATCTTGGCTACAGCTAGACACTGCCATACGCCACTTAAGCACTTATTGCCACATATTGCCACACTTGCTAAGCATCACCAAGAGACTTAGACTAAACCCCTTTTACCCTAAGCTCAATACTAATACCTTAACAACTAAGTATTATAAAACTGTACTCTATAACTCAATATAATTTATAACACAATCGAGTTATCTTTACCCCCTTTATATAATATTCAATGTAATATTGCACGAGAATACCATACGATTCATGGTCTTCTACATGGCGACCTTGCATTAAAAGAACATACACTTGGAATCATAACTAACACTTGGCCCTACCTGAGTCCAATACTCAAACAATCGACCTACAATCAAGCAAATCTTCACCCAATCTTCAGCACTACCTTGTCTACTCATCGCCCCAACCAGCTTCCTGCCTACCTCAACACATCACTTCCTGTTTACAATCTACATCCGCCCGTCATAACTTTCAAGTCTACAGACAGTTCCTGTGTATATCTGCCTGTTTCATCACTACAAGTCTACAGCAAGTTCATGTAGGCTCCATCAGCCCGCCTACCATCTCTACCCCATCATCATCACTACTCACGACTCCAAGCTACCTGCAAACTAACAAGCAAACAAGAAAATACCCAGTCAAAGTGAATAGAACCTGCCAGACATCAAGACGCCTTCAACATCCCGCAGACACAACAACGCCCTGGCCTGCCTGACGTACGACGACACATCACTACACACCACATCTTTGCACATATCGACGCTTCATTTAATGTAACAAAATACAACAGGTATGCATGACGTATTATCATTAATTTAAAAACACACCACAGTGAAAATAAGTGAACACACACACATACACACTATCTCACTACCAAATTCTCATACCGCAACACACACCCTCATCCTCTTACTACATTTGACCTTCCGCACACTATACCCCTCCTCCCCTATATGCATCCCCCTTCAGCGGCTCGCTTGGTGTAGTGACTAGCGTCTCGGACTTCCACCCAGAAGGCCCGGGTTCGCGCCCACGCTCGGCGCATTAAAGATTTTTCACAAGCACTGAGTCGTTACCATCCCTCATGAGCAAAGGGATGGGATAGTAGTACAGGACCCCAATGGAAATACGCCTAATCGGCCTTATTGAGCTATCCTTAGCTAGCTTAGCATGCGCTAGCTTTAAGAACTATTATTATTATTATTATTATAACGAAACGAACGTCAGACAACACCAGCTGACTTTCTCTTTCATATCACTACATAGCCACCGTGCTAGCACGCCCACTCCTCCCACATCCACCAACTCCCACAATTATTACTGTTGGTGAGAAAATGGCCTTTGCTTTGCCTGATCTAAAACATGCATCCTGCCAAACACCCAAACGTAAAACTGTCACAATTTACAGTGTTAATGAAAACACACTCATGTTACCTGCTAGGTGTGGTACTCATGATATAGAACTATCCCTTGACACAGACTCTCCAGTAAACCTTATAAGCATTGCTAAATTTAAAAGCTTGAAGGACTTGAACCTCGAAGAATCTTACCCAGATATCGAGATTATGTCTGTGAGTGGAAACCACCTAGAAAGCTTAGCTAAGGTTACCCTTTCAGTAGAATTTACAGAAGTGCACACAGCTAATCTGCCTTTCTATGTAATTTCGAAACTCCCAACAAACACCGACATGCTTCTAGGTTTAGAAGCTATGTCAAAAGTGAAACTTATTATCCTACCACACATGGATCAAGTTCTCATTGGGGTTTTACAAGGAGATAATGTGGAATGTGTACGGAGTACCCAGGAAAACAGTTCTATACACCAGGTTAAATACCACAAACGTAGGACAGAATTCAAAGTAACTCCAAACTCACTCCAACGCACAATCATGACACTACGCAGAGAGGGAAATTAAAATGTAACCTTCCTCACCTCACCCTAGGTGTTTTGAGTAATTAATACTACATTAATCCAACCTCTTCTATCCATATTGTTTTGGATATCTAATTTCTCCAATTCACACACACAGACACTCACTACACATCTGCTAGAATAGCTATATATAATTAGATTAACATTCCAACAGTCAATTCTATACTCGAAACACGTCTAACTCTTTACTCAAACTCTTAAAAATTACTCTTGATTTATAAACTATTTAACACCAGTATTTTAATTACTCAAATTCATCTAAACCCAAGGGATTAGTTTTTGAATAATTGACTACATTCACCGAACATGTGAACATGTGTTCAATGATGGTAATTTTTGAAACTATTGATCCCAATCAATTATTATATTTATACCTTCATTTGTGTTTAACTGTATTTGACAACCAAATGTTAACCCTCTCATACATGTAATCAAATGAACAATTTCTCATTTACCCAAAATGTGAAATTGGATGTGTAGGGCCTACACGGTTGTACACCCTTTTGATATTACAAAGGTAATATTCATTAGGAACTCACCACTTAATTAATTATAAAACCTGAACCATACATTGCGATGTATAAGAATTTATAACTACGGATCCATTTGTGTTTAACTGTGTTTAATTAACCAAATGAAAACAAATTCATACACACAGGTTGTGAACAATGACGCACCAATAAGTTCCTATAAAAATAGGACCCACCAATAATATCTCAATGCTAGAGGTTTCAATAATATTGATGTGGATTAAATATTGGTTGCACAGATGTTCAGAAAGTTAACTTCAGACCATTTTTGCATCTAACTCCCTAACTCCCTATTTTTGCTCTAAACTGGAACTCTCAAACTCACAATTACTTATGAGTGTGTATAATGTATGTCTTGGATCCAAAATTTGATATCCGTTATATGAATTAATTTAGTTATACCTGACGAGTGTTTAATTATTCTATGTATATTCAACTCATACAGATATACAAGTTTAGTAGCTTAACGACAATTATAAAGCCTATCCCTTACATTGCGATGTAAAGTAGCTATAATTGTGACACATGCGATCGCTTACGCAAATGTTAACGGCAACTCCGCAGATATTCATAAGTGCCAAACGAATATATCTGATAGCCGTAGGCCTATACACTCAATAATATTAATCCTTTATGTTTGCCAATATTCATATATGGATAATTTTATTAAACTTTATTATTTACAGTCTAAAATTGATTACTGTCCATTTTAGCTAGGTAAATATATACTACCGGTACACCATCCAAAGTAAATTTAATTATATTACTTGGATATTTGTTAGCTAACTACACGACACCAAACTTTTAACTACAGACACCAACACTGTTTTACACACATCATACTGCCAAGAATTTGATGTTCACAGGAAGACTATTGGACACCTCCCAGCTGACCTGTCCTACTACCGCCCTCAAACTTGGTGCCTGCTACAAGCTATGAGCTAATCTGAAAAGCTTGATGCAGAAGGACGTGATCGCTGAACCTTCAGGGTCAATCAGCGGAGAAAACGAGTCGAAGGAGAAAAGAGGAGAATACAAATAAAGAACAAAATACACCAAGTTATGGCTGTATTATGTATTTATTATTTTTATCCATATATACCCATGTTATAAACTCTTTTACTCTTTACTCTGAGTCTCTGACACCAAGCGTTTTCTCTATCAGGCGATTACATGCACGACTCACGTTTCTCAATCACATGAATTACATCACAGTAATTTGAAGAATCTATACTCAGATAGCAAGAATCCCTATATTAACGTAACTCCAGAAACTGTTTGACTTTCTTTTCTTTAATTTGCCCTATGATATCCTATTTGTTGGAAACAAAATAAACCTATCCTACACCGGGAATCTATATAAATAATTCCTCGAATCCGGGCTCCCGCGATTCATTGGAGAGGAAATATAGATAGAAGATGTCCCTATTACAAATACAACTCACTTACACGTCATATGAAATTCTTGTACTCTATCTGAATTTAGTTTAATTATTTTTCAATTATTAATAATTATTTACTCTAATCCTTATAAATAATCTCTTATAAAGGAACCATTTGAATATTGGCAGTTGGCCGTGATATATAAAAGTCATGTGCGTTCTCAGATGGATTACTGTTCACCTCTGTGGGGTGGAAGTGAAGTGGTTGCATTGAGGCAGTTGGACAAAATTCAAAATAAAGCTATTAGATTAATCAATAACCCTGCAATCACACAGGACCTTCCTACATTATCCATACGAAGAAACGTTGCATCCCTTGCATTATTCTACAGATATTTTCACAGCAATTGTTCCGAGGAACTTGCTTCAATTGTGCCGCCTCTCCACATCTTTACCCGTAGAACTAGGGCAGCTGAGAGCGCCCATGAATTTACACTTTCTCCTCCACAATGCAGAACTTCTGCTTATCAGAATTCATTTATCCCCAGAGCTACTACTCTTTGGAATTCACTTCCCTCGAATTGCTTTCCACAAACTTACAATCTACAAATGTTTAAATCCAGTTGTTACAAACATTTTATGAATGGAGGATGCCTTTAGGCACATGGACCTTTTTGTTTTATCTGTGTTTTTCCTTCCTCCGTTCATTGTCTCTTAAAAAAAAAAAAAAAAAAAATATATATATATATATATATATTCGTCTTTACTATATATTAGGATGTTGGTGGAACACAATTTTTTTAACAGGGGGCATGTAACATGCTTATTATACTCAAATATACACATGTAACCCAGCCTAAATCACTTGTGCATAAAGACTTCAACTCCGGCAAGTGAAATACTGGATAGGATGTGGTTTTTCCTATAAATAAATACATCTATGTGCAAAGTTACAATAACAAAGAATCGTGTAGTACAATTATTGTATTATTATTTTTATTATTATTCTTTGGCAAAATGTACAAATAATTAATTGAAATAGGGTCGCAGAGGTGAAAAATGTTATTGCATTCAAATTCCAACCTTACCTCAAACAATGTGCCCGCTACCCCATTAAATACTAATATTTGTGTTTGGTTTGCTGGGTTCCAACGCCAAATTTAATTGTTTTGTATATTTTTGTTATCCTCCCGACTTGATTAGTACTGTCGTTGTATTTCAGCCATTGTGCATTTACCATATTTCTTCCTTGTTAGGTAGAGTTTCATTACATTCCGATCAATAAACCCGTCCCCCTGTATCTTTTCAGGGGAAGACACCCGATAAATGTCTCGCATCATCATATATAGTGGGATTTTGTTTAATCGGCAATGATTGCTAGGGTGTATAGGGGTATTGGAGGGGGTCTGTCTGATCATTATGTAGTAGTAGCTAAGGTTAGGATACAAAAGAAGTGGGTGAGGAGAGTTGGAGGGAGGCGAGAGGAAGGTGGAATGGTGAGGAGGGTGGAGAGGTTACAGGTGGAGGAAATCAGGGAAGAGTACAGGCGAGCAGTAGAAAGACGACTGGGTGGGTTCGACCTGGAAGTTATAGAGGAAGTGGAGGAGATGAGCAAGGTGTTTAAGGGCTGGGAGCTGAGGAGGGTGCGGAAACGCCCGGGAAATCAAAGCCCCACTCAGGGCCTTGTGCCCCTCAGCAATTATGAAGAGAAAGTTGAGGGGCAAGGGGAAAAATGTGACGCTTTGGCTTCCAATCTTGGTAGATTGAGAGGTCAATCCACGGAAGGGACGCATTCACTTGAGATCTAGAAAATATCTAAGTAAAATGAACATCAGAGTAAGCTATGGGTATGGCAGAGAACGCTCAACTCTCACTCTGATAGACCAGCCCATCACCAGAAGTCAAGCAAGTTAGGGAAGGTAGCAAGGGAAACAGTAAGGGCGTGAAAGATAAGAATGGGAGAACGCTAGCCGAGAAGCAAGAGAGAGTCGAAAGATGGAGGGAGTACTTCAATGAGTTGCTAAATGTAAGGAATGAAGAGCCAGCAAACATAGTGGGATATGGTATGGGAGGGAGAAGAAGAGAAGTAGGGGAGGAGGAGGTGGTGATCAGGAGGTCAGAAATGTGAGAAACCATGCCAAGAGTGAAGTTGGGGAAAGCCCCAGGAACAGATGGAGTGTGTGGGGAAATGTTGAGTTACGTTGGTGAGATAGTGATCGAAGGGGTATGGAAAATGTGCAAACTAGCATGGGAGAAGGGGAGTGCACCCGATGACTGGAAGACTGGCATAATAGTCCCCCTATATATAAGGGCAAAGGGGAAAGAGGAATATGTGGTAACCACCGAGGAATATGTCTTCTAAGCGTAGTAGGGGTAGGCAGCCCCGCCCAGGGAAGTACTACCTCCAAGGTTTCGGGAGACTCAGGGGATAGCCTGAATTCCATTTTCTCTCCCAGGCCTTGGTAGCTGGATACATATCTTTCTGCCTCACACATCAGGGGTATCAGGAAAACCCTCTTTATAATTATAACATACACATCCAACTTCACGACATTGCCCTACATCGCTATCCTCTATCCATAAAACACTACTCTTCCCACTACATATCATACATGTAACACCTTACACCTTTACCTAATAAATATGGCAGTACAATTGTTAAGAGCAAACCTGGTGGTCCCTCGGATATCCACTCCCGGCAGGGTTGGGTCATTGACACAGGGCCCTCCCGGTCGTCATCATGCGACTGTGTCATAAGCATTGCAACGTCCCAAAGCTGCTCGTGGTGCAGCTTTTTCTTTAGCAATATAAGGGGACTTCACTCTAAGATCAATTATGTACACCAATTTCTTCAAGCAGAATCCCCTACTCTCCTTTTTTTGACAGAGACTCAAGTAACATCCACATCTGACACGTCTAGATTTAATTTTCCAGGTTATCAACTGCTCCAAAATTTCAGACCTAAAGGAGGTGCATGTTGCTTCGCAAAATCTGAAATTGCCCTGGAGGAGGTTACTAGTTTCAATTGTCCCTATTTTGATTATTTCTATATACAAATTCATTTCGGCTGGTAAATTTAAATACATATGTTGCATCTACCGTTCCCCAAATACTCCTCCAGAGCAAAGTCTTTTTGATTCTCTGTCCTCACAACTCAGTGTCCTCAACTTAAATGCTTCTTCTGAAATCACTGTGTTGGGTGACTTTAATGTCCATAATGTTGAATGGCTCACTCATTCAGCCAGGACTGATGATGTTGGTCTTGAATGTGAGCTATTTGCAGACTCATTTGATCTCACTCAACTAGTCAACCAACCTACCCGTGTACCAGATAATCCTAATCATAATTCCCACCTACTGGACTTATTTTTAACAACCAATTCAGAAAATTATGATGTTACAGTGAGGTCCCCGCTTGGATCTTCTGATCACTGTCTGATACAGGCCACCTGTCTATCACCTACCACACCTTCACACTCTGAACCTGTTTTGGTGACTAAATGGCATTAAGATAGGGCAGACTGGGATGGTCTTCAAGGTTTCTTTATTGATATTCCCTGGACCTCTTTCTTTTCTAATGAAGCACACTCCACCTTGAGCCACATACAAGATTTTGTAAAAATTGGAATGGAAACTTTTATTCCTCATCAAAAGTACAGTAAAAGATCTAATTCACCTAAATGGTTTGACCATAATTGTGCTAGAGTAACTGAACAAAAAGCAATAGCCTACAATGCATAGACAAGATAAAAAACACATGAAGCCTTTAATTACTTTAGAAACATCAGAAATCATGCCAAAACTGTATTAAACCTAACTAAATCAAACTTTCTCCACAAGCAGGCAAATAAACCTCTAAATAATCCAAATGATAACAAAATATTTTGGTCTACTCTTAACTCATTCAAATCCAACTTCACTACTGCTTCATCCATTCCACCATTAAAATCTCCGACTGGCAATCTTCTAAGTGACCCACGAGGTAAAGCAAACCTTCTTGCGGATATTTTCTCCACCAACTCAACCTTAGATGAAATAAATCAAGATGTCCCTGTACTTAATTTTAATTCGCCTGAAATTCCCTCACTTAAGATCCACACCAGACATGTCAAAACTATTTTTCAGAATCTCTCAGCAGATAAGGCTCCTGGTCCAGATTAAATTCCTCCAATAGTACTTAAGAATTGCTCCTTGCCAATACAGGAGCGAGCGCTCCTGTATTGGCAAAATTTGTCCGTCTGTGTACTCATACCTCATGCTTCCCAGTACCCTGGAAAGAAGCAAACATCCATCCAGTTCCATAAAAAGGTGCCTCTTCAGATCCATCAAACTACAGACCAATAGCTATAACTTCCACTCTTGGTAAAGTCTTTGAAATTATATTAAATAATCACATAATTAAGCATCTTCAGAATAATAAATTAATCAGTGATAGGCAATATCGTTTTAGACGATGTCGATCAACTGCAGACATTCTTTGCCTTCTTACGCATCAAATCAACCAAGCTACAGACCAACATGGTGAAACACATACAATAGCACTGGATATATCAAAGGCATTTGATAGAGTCTGGCATCAATCCTTATTGTCGAAGATGTCACACTACGGCCTTGCATCATTAGTTCCACTAATTTGTTCTTATCTTCATAACAGAAAAATATGTGTAATGGTAGATGGCCTTTATTCTCAATTTCACTCAATACATGCTGGTGTTCCCCAGGGATCAGTTTTGGCCCCAACTCTGTTCCTCATTCATATCAATGATCTCATATCTACCACTCATAATCCAATACATTCCTACGCAGATGACTCAACACTCCACAGTTCCTTCACATTTACCAATTCTTTTACCCAACCCGATCTTATAAATTCAAAAATAAACACTGCAATTTCTCTGAACCAGGATCTTTCTAGAATTAATGAATGGGGACAAAAGAATCTAGTTTCCTTTAATGCACAGAAAACCAAGTACATTCAATTTTCTAACCACAGAATCTCACTGGCTCCCATATATTTTTTAATGATGTCAATATTCCCACTTCCCCTAGTATTGACATTCTCGGTATAACATTAACTACTAACTTGAGCTGGACACATTATGTTAGAAGCATTGCTAAGAATGCCTCTAAAAAACTGGACTCCTGTACAAAGTTCAAGAATTCTTCACTGACGAGCAGTTGGCCGTAATATATAAAAGTCATGTGCGTTCACAGATAGATTACTGTTCACCTCTGTGGAGTGGAAGTGGAGTGGTTGCATTGAGGCAGTTGGAAAAAATTCAAAATAAAGCTATTAGATTAATCAATAACCCTGCAATCACACAGGACCTTCCTACATTATCCATACGAAGAAACGTTGCATCCCTTGCATTATTCTACAGATATTTTCACAGCAATTGTTCCGAGGAACTTGCTTCAATTGTGCCGCCTCTCCACATCTTTCCCCGTAGAACTAGGGCAGCTGAGAGCGCCCATGAATTTACACTTTCTCCTCCACAATGCAGAACTTCTGCTTATCAAAATTAATTTATCCCTAGAACTACTACTCTTTGGAATTCACTTCCCTCGAATTGCTTTCCACAAACTTACAATCTACAAATGTTTAAATCCAGTTGTTACAAACATTTTATGAATAGAGGATGCCTTTAGGCACATGGACCTTTTTGTTTTATCTGTGTTTTTCCTTCCTCCGTTCATTGTCTCTTCAAAAATAAAAAAATAAAAAGTAGGGAAGGTATACAGTAGGGTAGTGATTGAGAGAGTGAGAGTGCGAACGGAGAAATGGATAGGCGACGAGCAGGGAGGTTTCAGGAAGGGAAGAGGATGTGTAGATCAGATTTTTACCCTGAATTGTGTTGTGGAGATGAAACAAAAGGTGTATGTTGCCTTTATGGACTTGGAGAAGGCCTATGACAGAGTGGATAGAGAAGGTTTGTGGAAAGTACTTAGATTAGACGGAGTAGATGGCAAGTTGCTGAAAGCAGTGTAAAGCATGTATGAGGGTGCAAAGGCGGCAGTACGTGTGGAGAGTGAGCAGAGCGAGTTCTTTGACCTGAATGTTGGTTTGAAACAGGGCTGTGTGATGTCCCCGTGGTTGTTCACTGTATATATAGATGGAATCATGAAAGAAATAATATCAAGAGCAGTGGATGTTGGTGTATCGCTGAAAAGGGAGGGAATTGAGTGGAAGCTACCTATACTGCTGATAGCGGATGATACAGTTCTGATGAGTGATAATGATTGGGAGTTGCAGGGTCCGGTAAATGAGTTTGGAACAGTGTGCGAAAAATGGAATTTGAAGGTAATTGCGGGGAAGAGCAAGGTTATGGTCTTCGAAAGGGATGAAGTCACAGAGTGTGAGGTGAAGCTGAACGGTCAGGCTATGGAGATCGTCAACTCTTTTAAGTATCTGGGCAGTGTGTTGAGTAAAGATGGGACAATGGATGAAGAAGTGCGGAAGAGGGTAAAACAGGGGAAGAGGGTTATAGGAACGCTGAAAGCAGTAACAAGAAATAGGGTAGTCAGTATGGAAGTGGCCACCCCTTCGGGGATCGCGGCGTCAGCCTAAAGAGAGATAGATAGATTCCATTTTTAAAATGTTTCTTAGATACATGATCTATCAATTTTTTACTTCTTCTTGACGATGGAACTTGTCGATGCTTCACTGATTGACCCCTCCAGGGCTGCTTGGTTCACCTCAATATTCGATTGTGATCCTGCACTTTTATGATGGTTGGTGTAACTGGCGAAGAAGGCCCTTGCTCATCCATGACCGAGATCCAGTCCTGGGACTGACCGAGTCCCATCATCCAAGGGTACATTAGTTGACTCTCACCTGAAAAGTGTGGGCAAACAAATATACATAAGTATTTTTTAATGCATATATAAAGTTAATTGTAGCATGATTTATTTATTAGTACACAATAATTCCCTAAATACACAAACAAAAAACAAAAATAATTTTCAAATTCATGAAGGATAAGACAGTGGTGGAAAGAAAGTCATTGATTGATTATGTATGTGTCGATGCACGAATGAAGAAATCTGTGATGGAGGCTAGGCCGTATAGGGGAAGGCAAGTGTTGGTCTCGTGGTTAAGCTAGTCTTTAATTTATTAAAACTTTGCTCTTGTTCATAACTCCAATTAAATTCCACACCTTTCTTTAACAGTTCGTAAAGGGGTTTCGCCATGATTGGATAATTTCTAATGAAACTCCTATAATAACCACTGATACCAAGGAATTGTCGCAATTGTTTTACGTTAGTGGGTGTTGGGAAATTTGTGATAGCGTTCGTGAGATCAGGAGTAGTATTAACACCATCTGGGGTTAGTTCATGTCCTAAAAATTTAGTTTCTTCTTGAAAAAGTTACATTTACTAAGTTTAATCTTTAAACTAGCTTCGTTAAGCCTAGATAAAACTTTCCTCAGTGCTTCAACATGGTCCGATATATTTTTAGAAAAAATTATGATATCGTCTATATATACATAAACGTTATCACCTAATAATCCTGCCAATATATTAAACATGAGGCGTTGAAATACTGCCGGTGAATTTTTAAGGCCCTGTGGTAAGCGTTTGAACTCATATGTTTCAGAGGGGGAATTAAATGCGGTGTATTGACGGGAATCTTCATCTAAAGTAATCTGATGGAAACCACTCGACAAATCCATAATACTAAACACTTTATTATCAGTACCTAACGAATTTAAGATTTCAGGGATTGCAGGCATATGAAAATGTTCAGTTTCTGTGTAATCTACGACAACTCTATATTCGCCCTTATTTTTCTTAGGAACTAAAAATAGGGGACTACGCCATAAAGACAGAGATGGCTGCATTACATCTTGTTCCAATAATTCTTTCACATGCGTATTAGTTAATTCTCTTTGTGAATGAGAGAGACGGTACATTGGCAGATAAACAGGTGTTTGATTAACATCTTTCAAAATTATACGGTGATCCAGGATATCTGTAAATCCCATTGAGTCAGTTTTAACCCCTCCAACCCGGAAGGGCTCTTGAACGCCCATAACAAACTCGGCCCGCGCAACCCGGAAGGGATCTTGAACGCCCAATGCTTGCGTGAGTGCTTTCGAATGCCGCGCGTAAATTTTTGATATCGTGGGAGGGTAGGTGGCGCCACCAGACGTAAACTACGCCACAGCATCAGTATCTACCCCGACGCCATCATGGATAGTACGCCAAATAGTGATTCCGCTGTGTCCGATACCGTGCTTCCTACGACGCCCGTGCTAGTTCGTCGCGCCTTACCCCGACGCCATCGCCTAAATGTGTTATCTCCCGGTGGTATTGAGACGACATTGAGACTTTATGAGCGAGCTGATGCCAAGTATAATGTTGATGATGAAGTAAGTGACGACTCCAGTAATTATAAGTCGAGTGATTATGGCCATGAGAGTGACAAAGAAGAGCATTTGGGATTTGCGAGAGAACATGAGAGTGATGAGAGTGATGTACCAGTTTTGGAGGAAGCTGGTTTACCTACAGACGGTGAACTTGAGAGAGTGAGTGAGTGGGAGAGTTCAAGGTCACTCACCAAATTTCGCATAAGTGACACGACCCCAAGCCCTTCGCCAGCTAAATCGCATTTCAAGCAACACTTATATAAGAAGAAAATACTTGAAAAGGCGGCCGCGGAAGCTAGGGAACAAGCCAAAATACTTGGTGAGGATGAGGCTGTGAGTGAGGGTGAGCGTGGTGACTCTTCTCGCCCGCCATTGTCTCCCTTATCTACCCACGCCATCCAAGATGACCCGGCTGACCCGGGTGCCCCGCATTCTTCCCCACCACCCCCACCACTGCCAAAGGGTTGAGGACCCCCCACTTTCGGCCTATTTGCCTCCTAGATCCCCCGACAGGAGACATACTGCTGCCGAAAAGGGGAAAGGCAGCAAATATGCCAAAAAAAGCAACAGTGAAGTGACAGTGAAGCATTGCTTTTTGTCACTCGTCGCAGGCCAAGGAGCCCAGGACCTCGGGGGACACAGCCTCACCTGCCACTCCTTCCCCACCTCGCCCACCCGCACGCCGCCCACGCATCACTCGTTCCCCGCCAGATTATGTGGGGGCCACTGATGATGAAGGGCACCTCTCTGAAGACTCTGGCCATGATTACATAGGTCCACCGTCAGGGCAAGATGACCACTCTGACGATGACTATATTGACATCGATGACCCTCGACCCATCCGCTTGGCCCGGCGTCGTGCTGCCCGTCGTGCTGGCCGCCGCCCTGGCCGACGCCCTCGCCGCCCTAGGGCGCGCGCCTCCCGAGTTGGCCGTGGGCGTGCTGGGCCACCAGCTGGAGCTCCTCGTCAGCGTAGACAAGACCCATTCTACGTTTTTCAGTGACAAGACGTAGTTGATGGGGATGGATACAACCCTGATGTGCCAGCTTTTGATGAGGTACTGGAGGGTTCAGGCATTACCCCCAATTTTCCTGCAGGCCCCAATGCTCCACCACACGAACTATTTGAGGCCTTCTTTGATGAGGAGGTGGTAGGCTATGTTGTCAAAGAGACAAATAAGCAGCACCAATTCCAGGTCCACTTTTTGGGCAAGGTGACCAAGGGCCACATGAGGCAGTGGACCCCAGTGACTCATAAAGAGTTCATGGTGTTCCTGGCACTCACCATGCTAATGCCTCATGTCAAGAAGCATAGGTTGCCTGACTATTGGATCACCAATGATCTCATATCCACCCCTGCCTTCGGGAAATATATGTCTCGCGACCGGTACCTTGATATCCTCGCAGCGCTCCATCGTGTCACCAACTTTGACGTCCACCTCCCAGACAAGCTGTGGAAGATTAGGACGTTGTACGAGATGATGAGAGAACGCTTCACCTCCTACTTCAAGCCCTTCCGCAAGGTCGTCATTGATGAGTCTCTTGTGCTGTTCCGGGGAAAACTCAGCTTCCGGCAGTACATCCCCTCAAAAAGACATCACCTTGGCTTAAAATTCTTTGTGCTGTGCGACTGCCAAACCGGCTATGTCCTGGACTTCCTGGTCTACAGCGGGAAGGAAGGGGACTTGCTTGTGGACCCCCTCATTGGCTTTGGCGGAGCAGTGGTGCAAGCCATGATGGACCGCTACTTTCACAAGAATCACGTCCTCTACACGGACAATTATTACACATCCCCCACTCTCTCACAGTACCTGCATGAGCGCAAGACGGGGACTGTAGGCACAGTACGAGGGAAAAGGAAGGGCATGCCACCTTTCCCTCCAAAGACCAAAAAAGGTGATGCGTTCAAGAAGAAGTTGGGGCCCATTCTGGCTATCCACTGGCACGACCAGCGGAAGGTCAACCTCCTGAGCACCATCCACAAGGGGGAAATGGTGGAGACTGGCAAGGTGGATCGCCGCACCCAGGCCAGGGTGACCAAGCCCGATGCTCTCCAGGACTACAAGATCAACATGAGGCTGGTGGACAAGTCCGACATGCAGATAGGCTTCATTGACTGCCTGCATACCTCGTGCAGATGGTACAAAAAGTTCTTTCTGCATATGGTGGACATGTCAGTTCTGAATGCCTACAATATATACAAGCTTCGGAATGTGAACACACCCATGAAGTTCAATAGCCTGCGGAGGTTCCAAAAGCAGGTGTTGACGGAGCTCCTGGAGAAGTATGGTAAGCCACAGAGGGCAGTGGCACATCCTGGGCCCGCCGTTACTGACCGCTTGCAGTGTGCTCATTACCTGAATAGGCACAGGCTTGGTTCCCTGCCTCAGAATGAATCAGGAAGAACGCAGCAGAAGCGGTGCCATGTCTGCTACAACAGCAGGCTGAGGGCGAGGTCAGGTAAAATGTCCACCATGGAGTGTATGGAGTGCAAGGTGGCACTCTGTGCTATAGGGTGCTTCTTTGATTACCACTCCAAGCAGGAGTTCTAATAATCATAGTGAAAGTGACAAAGAAAAGGACAATATGTACAGTATATAATTTATATATAGGCAAAAAGTGGAAGTAAACCAATTTATTGTTATACAAAAGTCATGTATTATGAACAAATTGATACAAATACAATTACACCATAATAATATGTGAAAGTGACACATATGTATATAATAAGTGACATTCATATGATTAGAACCTATAGAAATATATAAATCAGTGAAAAAGACACAATAAATTGTATATAAAACGTTTACAAAGCATATAACTAAGTGAAAGTGACACAAGACCTAATATTTGATGGCCAAAGTATAATAAACACCTGTGATAACGAATTATCAGTGCCTAATATAACAATAACCTACCTCAAATACTAATAAAATGTACGGTATCGAGTGAACATGAGCATCATCAGTGACAGTGACACTCTCTAAAGCATATTTATCAAAGTGAAAGTGACACAAGACACAATATTTGATGGCCAAAGTATAATAAACACCTGTGATAACGAATGATCAGTGCCTAATATAACAATAACCTTCCTCAATTACTAATAAAATGTACGGTATCGAGTGAAAATGAGCATTATCAGTGACAGAGACACTTTCTAAAGCATATTTATCAAAGTGAAAGTGACACAAGACACAATATTTGATGGCCAAAGCATAATAAACACCTGTGATAACGAATAATCAGTGCCTAATATAACAATAACCTACCTCAATTACTAATAAAATGTACGGTATCGAGTGAAAATGAGCATTATCAGTGACAGTGACACTCTAAAGCATATTTATCAAACTGAAAGTGACACAAGACACAATACTTGATGACCAAAGAATAATAAACACCTGTAATAACTAATAATCAGTGCCTAATATAACAATAACCTACCTCAATTACTAATAAAATGTACGGTATCGAGTGAAAATGAGCAATATTAGTGACAGTGATACCCTAATAAACATACTTTATATAATTGACCTCAAAATAACTATAAAAATATCAAATAAACATCACATTCTCAATATCAAACACTAAAATCGTCTAAGGGAGATAAACACTTTGGCGAGACGAGCGGCTAGGTGCGTTGTAGCCGTGGCCGGGGCGGCGCATCCGAACGCGGGAAGAATTTGCCGCCGAAAAGCACTCGTCTTCCCGCGCTCACCATTGTGCACCCAGAGGGGCTAGAGACCTCTACTCAACGCCATTCTACAGAGGAAGGTTTGTGGAACATTTTTCTGTTGTATTCATAACATTACATGCCATATTCATTGAATTACAGAGCAGTTAACATAGCCTAAAGATCGTCAAAACACCCGGTACCGCAGCACAGTCGCGAGCTATAGTCCCCGGGGCTGGAGGGTTAAGGTGTACAGTGGAGTGAAATTCATTTAACAATTCGTGTAAAGGAGCGATTGCCTCGGGATAATCTACTGGGTTAAGTTGACTTAATATTTCTTTCATTCGTTCATCAGAAAATGATGGTGTGAAGGCTTTCATATTAACATTACTTATGGATATAGGACTCATTTCCTCAAATATTCCGGGGATAACTTCAGCTTCACAAATAACTGTACCTGCAAATATTTGTATCATGCCATTAGTAAAATTAGTTAACAGTGTCATAAAACAATTAGTATGTTTAACTTCATGTAAACTTTGGGAGACGTGTATGCCTTTAATCATTCTAGTGTCTGAAAGTAAAACTAGTGAGTTATCATCTTCACATAAATTATCAGCATATACAACAGCGACTTTAGCGGAGTGTGGCTCAATTACAATATCCTTGTCCATAAGAATATTTGTAATAGAGGACTTTAATCCGACATAATCAGTTACCGTGACTGTAGGGGTTTGAGGTTGAGAATAAGATAAGGGGGTGTGTTTCCGTGTATGGGTAAAACCTTGTTTCCCGCCGCGCTCGTAAGACGGCAGGTGTGTGAGTGTGTAGCGTCTGGGGAGCGGTGAATGTGTGTGGTGTGGTGGAGGTGGTTTGACCTTGAAACGCGACAGTGGTGCAGTGCGGGGCTGTGCCACTCTCACCCACTGTCTTACATCTCGCCTCCATTACGCTCGCACTAGACGGAGGAATATTTAATGTGATACCTTCAATAAAGACCTTTTCTATTTCCACTCCGTTCATGTGAGGGAAGAGTAAAAAATTTCTGTTTCTCATAGTACCATGCCCTAACAATATGTCAGCTCCCACATTATTTAAATGTATGTAAGACATACAATTTCTCATTATAAGGATTTCGATCTGAATGCAAAGTCAGGGGCAAGTACGTCACTCCAATAATTCCCAAATGATCACCAGAAACACTTTCTAATATTACATCTGGAGGGGATATTTTCAAAGACTTGTCAGAATTTAGTCTCTCAAAAATATTTTCAGGAATGAGGTTAACAGGAGAACCCGTGTCTAACAAAACTGTCATTGATATACCCTTACATTGAGAATTAAGAACACATAACTCTGGAGATTGCATTAGGGCACCAACACGTAATTTTCTGAGGGATTTGGGTTTCACTACTGGCGGGAGGGGGGGTGGAACACTTTTATTTACGTTATAGCGAGTTGAGAGCCGCGCGCCATGTTTCCCGAGTGTTTAGCAGTGCGTCTGAATGATTTGTGGTTCGCTACGACTGACGACTGCCGCGACTACCTCACATTGGCTGGTCCAATGTGTCCTTTCTTTGCACTTCTTCTGTTTGACATGGCAATTAGAGACCTTATGGCCTGCATAACCACAGTAGTAACACAAGTCGGTGTTCCCAGTTTGAGAATTAGGTTTGGCCTGAAAATGAGTGGGAGAATGTGGAATGTTTCCGTGAACGTATGAACGTGACACATAAGCGTAATTTCCATGACGGGAACCAGAGGGATACTGAGAGACGGGAGGTGTGTGAGGGTGGTGTGAGAGAGTATTGTTTAGATGTCTGTGGGGAGGTCCTGGAGAACTGAGCTGTTTGTGGGGAAGGTTTCGGAACCGGATTATTTTTAGCATTAGTGGGTTTTATTTGAGCAACAGTGAATTGTATTTGATTTGTAGTGATGCTGCCATTGTCACAAGCCTGTTGCAGAGACTTCGTGAATTTAGTCAAACTGTCAGTTGGAGCAAATTCAACTCTACGAGCAATAGGCTGTACATTTTCTGGCAACGCTGAAACCAACAGGGTATATGAGAGGAGCTTACTAAACTGTTTCAACGAAATTTTGTCATCTGTAAACCAAGAGTTACCTTTTAAACCGCTGCTCATTGTGTTCGCCATTACGGAACAATCTGCCAATAGAGTATCAACAGATTTGCCCTTATTTATATGTTGGATTGAGTTAGCAAAATCATGAATTAGAGCAAAGTCACCTCTTGAGTTTCGTGCAAATTTCTCCTAAAACTCGTCTTTGAAGGTTTGATATGTCGTGCATTCTAGCAACTCGTCACAAGCTAGTAAATTACCGGCTGGAGTTCTACCCTTATCAAATTTAGAACGAAATACATCGATTTTACCTCTGTCATCTGTGACCTTTCGAGCGGCGATCTCTGACTCGATATCACTAAATACCGCAAAAATTGATCTATTATCATCTAGGCCTTTAAATACCTTTTGCGCCTGACCGTGAACAACATGTAAATTTAAGTTTTGTGCAAACTAGCATGGGAGAAGGGGAGTGCACCCGATGACAGGAAGACTGGCATAACAGTCCCCCTATATAAGGGCAAAGGGGAGAAAGGAGTGTGTGGTAACCGCCAAGGAATATGTCTTCTAAGCGTAGTAGGGAAGGTATACAGTAGGGTAGTGATTGAGAGAGTGAGAGTGAGAACGGAGAAATGGATAGGCGACGAGCAGGGAGGTTTTCGGAAGGGAGGAGGATGTGTAGATCAGATGTTTACCCTGAATTGTGTAGTGGAGAAATATCTGGCGAAGAAACAAAAGGTGTATGTTGCCTTTATGGACTTGGAGAAGGCCTATGACACAGTGGATAGAGAAGGTTTGTGGAAAGTACTTAGCATATACGGAGTAGATGGCAAGTGGCTGAAAGCAGTGAAGAGCATGTACGAGGGTGCAAAGGCGGCAGAACGTGTGGAGATTGAGCAGAGCGAGTTCTTTGACCTGAATGTTGGTTTGAAACATGGGTGTGTGATGGCCCCGTGATTGTTTACTGTATATATGGATGGAGTCTTGACAAAAATAATGTCAAGGGAGAGAATTAAGTGGAAGCTGCCTATACTGCTGTTTGCGGATCATACAGTTCCGATAAGTGATAATGAATGGGAGTTAGAGGGCCGACTTTTCAATGAAATTTTGTTGACAATTATGACCCTTATTTTGTAATATTAATTTACTTTGATATTTAGCAACCCAATAAAAATGAATACAAAATATGTAGTTTCTTACCTTCAAGAGTTGCATACCATGCAGGTCATGAGCTGGTGATGACCACACCCACACAGACTTCTTGCAGCTTCGGCAGGTGATCGGGTAGCGCCCCTGGGAGTTGCGGCAAGTGTGGCAGGTGCGGAAGGTGTGACAGGTGGGGCAGGTGCGTGCGGTCCACCGATACGCGCAGGTGTGGAGGGTGGCAGGTCTTCCACACTCTCTTCATCGTCGGTACTGTCGTAATTGGAGGGAGGCCTTCTACGTTGCCGTGGTAGTCCTGCCTTCTTTGGGTGGGTGAAGGGTTGTATGGCATCCGTGACTGCCTGCCTTTCCTGTCGCTCCTCCCTGCCCCTAAAAGAGAAGTCACGTCGTAATGACGCCAAAGTACTCCTGGTGGTACGTGGTGAAGACGAAGTGCTAGCACGAGGAAGTGTGGTAGCACGAGGAGGTGTGGGGGCATCCGTGTCTGGCGCCGGTACCACAGGGTTGGCGTGGGTGGCGACGGAGCGACAATGTGGGTGGGCTCTATATCTATAAGCTCGAATTGAGTGGATGCTACCTATACTGCTGATTGCGGATGATTCAGTTCTGATGAGTGATAATGAATGGGAGTTGCAGGGTCCGGTAAATGAGTTTGGAACAGTGTGTGAAAAATGGAATTTGAAGGTAAATGCGGGGAAGAGCAAGGTTATGGTCTTCGAAAGGGGTGAAGTCACAGAGTGTGAGGTGAAGCTGAACGGTCAGGCTATGGAGATCGTCAACTCTTTTAAGTATCTGGGCAGTGTGTTGAGTAAAGATGGGATTATGGATGAAGAAGTGCAGAAGAGGGTATAACAGGGGAAGAGGGTTATAGGAACGCTGAAAGCAGTAACAAGAAATAGGGTGGTCAGTATGGAAGTGGCCACCCCTTCGGGGATCGCGGCGTCAGCCTAAAGAGAGATAGATAGATTGCATTTTTTAAATGTTACTTAGATACATGATCTATCATTTTTTAACTTCTTCTTGACGATGGAACTTGTCGATGCTTCACTGATTGACCCCTCCAGGGCTGCTTGGTTCACCTCAATATTCGATTGTGATCCTGCACTTTTATGATGGTTGGTGTAACTGGCGAAGAAGGCCCTTGCTCATCCATGACCGAGATCCACAGTCCTGGAACTGACCGAGTCCCATCATCCAAGGGTACATTAGTTGACTGTCACCTGAAAAGTGTGGGCAAAACAAATTTCATAAATTTTTGTTTAATGCATATATAAAGTTAATTGTAGCATGATTTATTTTTTCTATCTATCTATCTATATGTTCAGGCACCAAACCCCATTTTGGGGGTAGCCGACTCAAGACAGAGCAAGAACAGGGAAAACACAAAAGCAACATAAAACAAAAAATAAACACAGATAAAAAACACAAACTCTCACACATCCAGGTCACCCAGGAGAAGACCCAGAGACCAGGGTTACCAAGGTCGCTCCAGCACTCCCCCGGCCCCTGACCACCCGGAGAGGTTCCGATCTCGGCAGGCAGACATGCAGCGGAGCCAAAGCCACAAGCCCTCCCACCACACTTCCAGGCACACCCTTCATATTAATCGTCTCCCCGGGCCAGGCGCCTGATGGACTATTATCTAGTCCAGCTTGCGCCCGACCCCTTACTCCAAATGACCACGTGTTCACTCAACTATTCACAAGCATTCTCCATTCACTCCTGTCCACCACCACTTCCCCTGCCTGATCTATAGTCATTCCTCTATCATCCAAAGCCTTTCTTACACAGTCTCTCCATCTCAATGGGGGTCTTCCTGCCCTTCTATCTCCCCTTGTACCTGACTCACATATTCTCTTTGTAAGCCTTTCATCTCCCATTCGTTCAACATGACCATACCAGCTCAGCACCCTTCTGTCCACTCTGGCTGACAAATGTTCCTGCTGCCCCACTCTCCTACGTATCTCTTCATTCCTCATTCTGTCTCTACGAGTAACTCCACACATACTCCTCAAGCAGCTCATCTCCATCACATCCAGCCCTCTTTTCTCCTTTTTCTTCAGAGCCCATGTCTCAGCCCCATACATCACTGTTGGCACAACAATTCCTTGATACAGTGCACTTTTTACTTTCACTCCGAGATTTCTCGTATTCCACATACTTCCCATTGCTCCGAAAACCTTCCTTCCTTCACACACTCTCTGTTTTACCTCCACTTCCATACCTCCACTCCTGCTTATTGTTCCTCCTAGATATTTAAAACACTCTACTTGTTCCAATATTTCCCCATCCAGCCTCACATCTAGATTCACCCTATGCTCTCCCCTATTACACACCAGTACTTTACTTTTATTGACGTTCACCTTCAGTTTCCTCCTTCCACAAACCACACCAAACTCTTTGACTACCCGCTGCAGTTTCTCATCAGAATCCGCCACCAATGCTGTGTCATCAGCGAACAGCAACTGATTCAACTCCCAATCTCTACCATTCTTTCCTACTAAACCCAATCCTCTTCCCATAGTTCTCCTTTTCAACTCCCTCACCACACCATCCATAAACATATTAAACAGCCATGGTGACATTACACAACCCTGTCGCAAACCTACCTTTACCTCAAACCATTCACTCAACTCACCATTTCCTACTCTCACACATGCTCTGCTCCCTTCATAAAAACTTTTAACTGCTTCTAACAAATTTCCTCCTATTTCATAAATCCTTAACACCTTCCACATTGCTTCACGGTCCACACGATCATACGCTTTTTCCAAGTCCATAAAAGCCCAAAATATCTCCTTATGCTTCTCTAAATACTTCTCGCATAACTGTCTTACTGCAAACATCTGATCCACGCACCCTCTTCCCCTCCTAAAACCGCACTGTTCTTCTCCTATTGCAACTTCCGTACACTTTATTATCCTCTCTATCAACACCCTGCCATACAGCTTTCCAACCACTGACAATAAACTAATACCTCTATAACTTGAACACTCCTGCCGATCTCCCTTCCCCTTGTACAACGGCACAATACATGCACTCTTCCAGTCTATTGGTACCATTGACACAGCAAAGCACACATTGAAAAGTCTCACCAACCAATCTATTATCACATCTCCACCCTTCTTTATACACTCCACAGCAATACCATCCAAACCTTCTGCTTTTCCCGCTCTCATTTGTTTCACTGCTTCTTTCACCTCATTTTCCTCAATCCTTTCATTCATTCCCTGCCACCTGGGTGGCCTGGGTAACCTATCTCCATCCACCTCTGCTTCAATCACTGCTTCTCTTCCATCTCTTGTATTTAACAGAGATTCAAAATACTCGGCATATCTTTTCCTCACTTCAACTGGTTCCACTAGTAATTCTCCATTTTCATCTTTCACTGACTCTTCCCTCTTTTGTCCTCCTTTCCTTACTTTATTTACCTCCTTCCAGAACATCTTCTTTCGTTCTTCAAAATTCTCACTCAGCCTTTGGCCCCACCTTTCGTTTGCATCTTTTTATTTATTTATTTATTTATTTATTTATTTATTTATTTATTAGTACACAATAATTCCCCAAATACACAAACAACAAACAAACATTATTTTCAAATTCAAGAAGGATAAGACAGTGGTGGAAAGAAAGTCATTGATTGATTATGTATGTGTCGATGCACGAATGAAGAAATCTGTGATGGAGGCTAGGCCGTATAGGGGTATTGGAGGGGGTCTGTCGGATCATTATATAGTAGTAGCTAAGGTTAGGATATAAAAACAGTGGGTGAGGAGAGCTGGAGGGAGGCGAGAGGAAGGTGGAATGGTGAGGAGGGTGGAGAGGTTACAGGAGGAGGACATCAGGGAAGAGTACAGGAGAGCAGTAGAAAGACGACTAGGTGGGTTCGACCTGGAAGTTATGGAGGAAGTGGAGGAGATGAGCAAGGTGCTTAGGGATGAGATCTGTGCAGCATGTGAGGAGGGGTGTGGATTGAGGAAAAGAGGGAGGGGAGTGAAAGGTACAACATGGTGGACAGCCGAAGTAAAGATAGCTGTGGAAGAAAAGAAGCAAGCATATAGAGTGTGGTTGGGTAGTAGAGGGAATGAAGATTTCGAGAGACAGCAATGAGCCAGATATGTGGAAAGTAAGAGGGTGGTGAAGAGAGTTGTGAAGGAAAGTAAGAGGAGAGTAGATGAGGAATTTGGAAGGAATCGGAGTGTAAAATGGAGGGAGATTAAGAAACTGTTCAGGAAAGAAGTCAAGAAAGTTAGGGAAGGTAGCAGGGGGTAACAGTAAGGGTGTGAAAGATAAGAATGGGAGAATGCTAGCCGAGAAGCAAGAGAGAGTCGAAAGATGGAGGGAGTACTTCAATGAGTTGCTAAATGTAAGGAATGAAGAGCCAGCAAACATAGTTGGATATGGTATGGGAGGGAGAAGCAGAGAAGTAGGAGAGGGGATGGTGGGGATCAGGAGATCAGAAGTGTGGGAAGCCATGCCAAGAGTGAAGTCGGGGAAAGCACCAGGAACAGATGGAGTGTGTGGAGAAATGTTGAGTTATGGTGGTGAGATAGTGATCGAAGGGGTATGGAAAATGTGCAAACTAGCATGGGAGAAGGGGAGTGCACCCGATGACAGGAAGACTGGCATAACAGTCCCCCTATATAAGGGCAAAGGGGAAAGAGGAGTGTGTGGTAACTGCCGAGGAATATGTCTTTTAAGCGTAGTGGGGAAGGTATACAGTAGGGTAGTGATTGAGAGAGTGAGAGTGAGAACGGAGAAATGGATAGGCGACGAGCAGGGAGGTTTTCGGAAGGGAGGAGGATGTGTAGATCAGATGTTTACCCTGAATTGTGTAGTGGAGAAATATCTGGCGAAGAAACAAAAGGTGTATGTTGCCTTTATGGACTTGGAGAAGGCCTATGACAGAGTGGATAGAGAAGGTTTGTGGAAAGTACTTAGCATATACGGAGTAGATGGCAAGTGGCTGAAAGCAGTGAAGAGCATGTACGAGGGTGCAAAGGCGGCAGTACGTGTGGAGAGTGAGCAGAGCGAGTTCTTTGACCTGAATGTTGGTTTGAAACAGGGGTGTGTGATGGCCCCGTGATTGTTTACTGTATAATATATGGATGGAGCCTTGAAAGAAATAATGTCAAGGGAGGGAATTGAGTGGAAGCTACCTATACTGCTGTTTGCGGATGATACAGTTCCGATAAGTGATAATGAATGGGAGTTAGAGGGCCGACTTTTCAATGAGTTTTTGTTGACAATTATGACCCATATTTTGTAATATTAATTTACTTTGATACTTAGCAACCCAATAAAAATGAATACAAAATATGTAGTTTCTTACCTTCAAGAGTTGCATACCATGCAGGTCTTGAGCTGGTGATGACCACACCCACACAGACTTCTTGCATCTTCGTCAGGTGATCGGGTAGTGCCCCTGAGAGTTGGGGCAGGTGTGGCAGGTGCGGAAGGTGTGACAGGTCGGGCAGGTGCGTGCGGTCCACCGATACGGGCAGGTGTGGAGGGTGGCACGTCTTCCACACTTCCTTCACCGTCAGTACTGTCGTAATTGGAGGGAGGCCTTCTACGTTGCCGTGGTAGTCCTGCCTTCTTTGGGTGGGTGAAGGGTTGTATGGCAGCCGTGACTGCCTGCCTTTCCTGTCGCTCCTCCCTGCCCCTAAAAGAGAAGTCATGTCGTAATGACGCCAAAGTACTCCTGGTGGTACGTGGTGAAGACGAAGTGCTAGCACCAGGAGGTGTGGGGCATCCGTGTCTTGCGCCGGCACCACAGGGTTGGCGTGGGTGGCGACGGAGCGACACTGTGGGTGGGCTCTATATCTATAAGCTCGTCCTTGATGTTGTCATGTTCAGCTTCGTTGTCGCAATTGTTGTCAGAAAGCGAGAGAATGACTAAGAGGGTGTACGAGAGCTAGGTGGAAGGATGGAGTGAGGAAGTATGTCAACGAAGGCGGTGCTGGTTGGGGGGGAGGGGCGTCGACTGACTGGGAATAGAGGTGCGTGGGGGCGGTTCGTGGGTGGCCACCCCTTCGGGGATTGCGGCGTCAGGCAATAGACATATATAGATTTGTACATTTTGCCACATAAAAATAATAAAATTGTAACTTTCTTGTATGCCTCATCAACGCCTACCCTGATGCTGCATCACAACGTAGATCCTTTCGAATGTTTACAACTCGTTCTCCAGTAGTCCTGTGATTGGTGAAGTCGTAGTTTTTTTCTGGATGTTATCATGCTGTGGCAGGCCAAGGTTGCAAGGGCTTGTCTGTTGGCAGGTGTATATCCTCATCTCTGAGGGCAGCTGTGATCTGTTCATGTCGTAGCTTTAGGCTGCCCACTCCCCAACAATGCCTGCCCTCAGTCCCATCTTGGCAATGATTTTCCCTACATTTTCTACTGAGAAGTGAGAGCAACATTGGCAGTCGGTGTTGTTGCCCTCCCGATTCACAAACATCTTACATTTTGGCCTTACCCCTGTGGCAACTACTGGGCGATAATATTTCATGTATGCCTCAAGAGCAGCTGTCTCTGTATTGCCTAAGTAGAAGATGCAGGGGTCTTTGGCCCCAGTTTTGTGTCGTGCTACTCTACCATCTTCGACGCCGGTTGTGCTTCCCTCGTAAGCACTGATTGTAAATTCAGTAAACTCCTGATTTCTTCGTAGGCAGCGAACGAACAGTCTCACAATCAGTGCATCTCTCAGGTTGACTTATTCTTTCTTCATATGTTGGCTTGCTGGTGCATGGCCATCGTGGATTAATGATGCAGCAATGTTTATGAGAATTTCAATAGCATCATTAGTTTCTAGGCTACGCGCATCCTCCATTGGCAACATCTCGGCCTCATTTTGCTGTATACGGTGTTCTCTCTGTCCCGCCTCATCCATGCCAAAGTATTCTGTGGAAGAAAATATGACAGAACACAATAAATAGTTGTACAACATGTGGAATCACTTTTTTTACATACAATTATAAAAAAAATACTAGAAGACATTTAACGCTCACAAATTGGAATAGGAACTAATAGATAGCGATACTATAACGTTATGTTGATTGAACATTGAGAGGGTCGACTTTCTGGTGGAAAATATCCTGGGAAATAAATCATAAATCAAGTACTTCTCAATGAATATGCCTAAAACTCACTATGAACATACATATGCACCCTATGAACCAAATCAGTATATAAATAACCATCCCAAAACACATGAAAGTAATAACAAATAAGGGCAAACGAAAAAGGCCAAAATAAGTATTATTTGACGTTACATTGAGAGGGCCGACTTTTCAATGAGATTTTGTTGACAATTATTACCCTTATTTTGTAATATTATTTACTTTGATACTTAGAAACCCAATAAAAATGAATACAAAATATGTAGTTTCTTACCTTCAAGAGTTGCATTCCATGCAGGTCTTGAGCTGGTGGTGACCACACACAGACTTCTTGCAGCTTCGGCAGGTGATCGGGTAGTGCCCCTGGGAGTGGCGGCAGGTGTGGCAGATGCGGAAGGTGTGACAGGTCGGGAAGGTGCGTGCGGTTCATCGATACGCGCAGGTGTGGAGGGTGGCAGGTCATCCACACTCTCTTCATCGCCGGTACTGTCGTAATTGGAGGGAGGCCTTCTACGTTGCCGTGGTAGTCCTGCCTTCTTTGGGTGGGTGAAGGTTTGTATGGCAGCCGTGACTGCCTGCCTTTCCTGTCGCTCCTCCCTGCCCCTAAAAGAGAAGTCACGTCGTAATGACGCCAAAGTACTCCTGGTGGTACGTGGTGAAGACGGAGTGCTAGCACGAGGAGGTGTTCGGGCATCCGTGTCTGGCGTCGGCACCAGGGTTGGCGTGGGTGGCGACGGAGCGACAATGTGGGTGGGCTCTATACCTATAAGCTCGTCCTCGATGTCGTCATGTTCAGCTTTGTTGTCGCAATTGTTGTCAGAATCACTAGAGACGTCCTCAAAGTCGTCCAACATCGAAGAGATGTCATCCTGGGAGAGACCTCGCCGGGCCATGGCGACTGCTGTGAAAGAACAGATTTTTTTTTTTAGGACAAATGTCTAGTGGCAACATCGGGCATGGTGCCAGCTACTATGGGTACACATCCTCAACTTTGGCAGGTGACGTTTTTTCTTTTCTTTTCTGGAAAATAATTCAATAATCATGCGAGATATGTCCAATTAATGATTCAAAATATTTACAATAAAAGTTGTACTGTTTTAGTTGGCATATAATTTATTACAAATGCATTACAATGTTTCTTTACTTTAAAGTGAATTGTTTTTATTTCTTTAATGTTTGACCTATCTATCTATCTATCTATATGCTCAGGCCCAATCCCCATTTTGGGGGTAGCCGACTCAAGACAGAGCAAGAACAGGGAAAACACAAAAACAACATAAAACAAAAAAATAACACAGATAAAAAACACAAACTCACACACATCCAGGTCACCCAGGAGAAGAATCAGAGACCAGGGTTACCAAGGTCACTCCAGCACTCCCCCGGCCCCTGACCACCCGGAGAGGTTCCGATCTCGGTAGGCAGACATGCAGCGGAGCCAAAGCCACAAGCCCTCCCACCACACTTTCAGGCACACCCTTCATATTAATCGTCTCCCCGGGCCAGGCGCCTGATGGACTATTATCTAGTCGAACTTGCGCCCGAACCCTTACTCCAAATGACCACGTGTTCACTCAACTATTCACAAGCATTCTCCATTCACTCCTGTCCACCACCACTCCCCTGCCTGATCTATAGTCATTCCTCTATCATCCAAAGCCTTTCTTACACAGTCTCTCCATCTCAATGGGGGTCTTCCTGCCCTTCTATCTCCCCTTGTACATGACTCACATATTATCTTTGTAAGCCTTTCATCTCCCATTCGTTCAACATGACCATACCAGCTCAGCACCCTTCTGTCCACTCTGGCTGACAAAGTTTGACCTATTATTAAGAAAATAATTGAATTATGGAAAGCAAACCAAATGTACATGTCTGAGGAGTTTCTGGTATTCCATGGAGTCTTTGTTTTTCTTAAGTGCATATCGATCCGTTTAACTGATTTTGGGCAGAAGGAACAATCATATAGGTTTGTTTTCTTTGCATTTGTTGGTGGCAGGGGCCTTTTCTTAGAGAATCTATTTGCTGCAGCCAAAACATTCTCTTTATCGTCGTTACTTAGGTACGAGTGGCAAACGGCCATGTGCTTCCGTAGGTTGGCTGATTCACTGTAGCAATCGGTGACTGGGCATGGCCTGCCTGGTCTCTTTGTTGTCTTGCTGATCGCTTTGGGCTATTTACGATTTGGGCCTTTGTTTCCATTTAGAAGCTTTCTTGCACTCTGACACTGCAGGAGTATAATATTCTTTTCTCAGCCTTTCTCTTCAGCGTGTCCATAAACCTTTAACCGTCCTGGTGGTGTAATGGTTAAGGTGGCAAAAATCTGTGTGTGATAACCCGGGTTCGAATTCTGGCGGATCATATATACTTTAATTAATTTCATTGGGGGTGTTGGGTGTTGTGGTGAAATTAATAAAAGATTCAGTTCATCAAGTTCTGCTTTTTTATTTGGTATTTGTTGGTCATAGAAATTATCAACAGTCCGTCAAGTCTAAATATTGCGGACACGTTCGATCTCATTGTTCAGTTGTCGTCTATGATGTTTAGAGAGGTGCTTCGTCGCATATATTCGGTTATGTAGACTTTGAAGTATAAGCCTTTTTAATTCACCAACCTTCTCTTCGGTTAGTTCTGTGAAAGAAAGAAAATTATTTGAAATGCTAGATTACAATACAATTATTAGGAACACAAACATATAATACATCGCAAGTATAACACAAGGGGAAATTTAAGAAAAAATAAAGATACCAGCTCACCAGTTGTTTCAAGTAGCACGTCATCTGCAGTGCCTCTTCATCGAGACCATGAGACAACGGGGTGTCTGATTTATTTGTCTTTTTCCCTAGCGTGGTTGGATGTGTTCCATCTCATTTATACCACTATGCATCGCTGCTTCATCTTCTTCCTCTTCTTCGTGCTTGAAAATGTGAAAATGATTTCATTCGTTCAAATACTATTGAGCAATATTGTCATTGAGATCATATTTTCATGAGAAACTGTAATAAATGATACTTACAATTAATCTTGGAGCTGGTCTTTTTTCCCGTTTCGACATAGTCTTTCTGTATACGTTGCTTTGCTGGTGCACGTCCATCGTGGATTAATGATGCAGCATTATTTATGGGAATTTCAATAGCGTCATTAGTTTCCAGGGTATGCACATCTTCCATGGCTAACAGCTCAGCCTCATTTTGCTGTTTACGGTATTCTCTCTGTCCCACCTCTTCCACGACAAAGTATTCTGTGGAAGAATATATGACAGAACCCCATGCAATAATGTCGATCAGAGATCATAATAATTAGTTGTACAACACGTGGAATCATCACTTTTACAAATATAAACACGAAAATACGAAACGTTCAAATAATTAATCGATAGCATTATACTTACTATTTGCTTTAATTGGCGACACCTCACCTGACCGGGCCTAGGAGATTTTCTGTTACTTGGAATTGTCGATTCTCTATTTCTTTGAGAAGGTTGAGAGCATGCGTACAGGAGTACAGGAGTCGGTCATCATTCTGAGTGTGCTCGCGGAGAGAGTTTCAGAGCGTGCCATTAACCCCTTCTGTACCGGCGACGTCCTTTTAACTTAATGTTGGCTACTATTAGACGAATTTCTTCAGTATAAAAAGTGCCTCCAGCAATTGACAGGCTTGGAACTAACGCAAAACCCGTTTTAATACCACAAAACATTCTTAAACTACAGACATTCGTATAAATATAGCTAGAAAAACTTAAAAAGACGTCGCCGGTACAGGTTAATTAAGGGTCCTCCGGTCATGACAGCTTCTCGGTTAAGTTGAATTATCTTAAGACCCTCTCCCCAAAGGTAGTTGTACAATACGTGGAATCATCACTTTTACAGATATAAACACGAAAATACGAAACATTCAAATAATTAATCGATAGTATTATACTTACTATTTGCTTTAATTGGCGACAGCTCGCCTGACCGGGCCTAGGAGATGTTCTGTTACTTGGAATTGTCGATTCTCTATTTCTTTGAGAAAGTTGAGAGCATGCGTACAGGAGTCGGTCATCATTCTAAGTGTGCTCGCAGAGAGGGTTTCAGAGCGTACCATTAACCCCTTCTGTACCGGCGACGTCCTTTTAACTTAATTTTGGCTACTATTATACGATTTTCTTCAGTTTAAAAAGTGCCTCCAGCAATTGACAGTCTTTGAACTAACGCAGAACCCGTTTTAATACCACAGAACATTCTTAAACTACAGAAATTCGTATAAATATAGCTAGAAAAACTTAAAAAGCCGTCGCCGGTACAGGTTAATTAAGGGTCCTCCGGTCATCACAGCTTCTCGGATGAGTTGAATTATCTTAAGCCCCCCTCCCCAAAGGTATTTCTCGCAATTTCCTCCTCTGTTCCGCGTGACCCAAAGAGGGCATCTCTAAAGGGACAATCATATAGGTTTGTTTTCTTTGCATTTGTTGGTGGCAGGGGCCTTTTCTTAGAGAACCTACTCGCTGCAGCCAAAACATTCTCTCTATCGTCGTTAGTTAGGTACGAGTGGCAAACGGCCATGTGCTTCCGTAGGTTGGCTGATTCCCTGTAGCAACCGGCGACTGGGCATGGTCTGCCAGGTCTATTTGTTGTCTTGCTGATCGCTTTGGACTATTTACGATTTGGGCCTTTGTTTTTATTTAGAAGCATTCTTGCACACTGCCACTGCAGGAATATAGTATTCTTTTCTCGGCCTTTCTCTTTCTTCAGTTCATCTAGTTCAGCTTTTTTCGTTTGTATTTGTTGGTCATAAAATGATCAACAGTCCATAAAGTCTTAATATTGCGGACACGTTCGATCTCAGTGTTCAGTTGTCGTCTATGATTAATCTTGGAGCTGGTCTTTTTGCCTGTTTCATCACTGATATAAACGCTAAAACTATCGTTATACATTACTTCTATGAAATCCAATATTGATGAGAACATATTCTTAACATCGCCATCATGTTCAGCGGAAAATATAGCTATGGTTTAGTATGTATGATTATACAAATATGTTATTTAGCCGGTTTCGGAAATATTGTGAAGAAAAGTGACACATACCACAATTCGCAGCAGAAATATTTACGAATATTAATTGTATACGATATAACCAATATACAATAGATACACTATTTTTGGGTTGATAGAAAAAATATTGTTGTATAGATTCCCTCTATCTTGTGAAGTGTATTTCAATGCAGTTGGGGTGATATGTGTGGATACAAAGGAGCGATAACATTATTATGTTGGCCACGGCTAGAAGCTTTTTGGCCCAAGCTGGAGTACTAGCCTAGTAAGGCGGGCGAGCGTTTTACTATACTGCGCGTTTTTTACAGGGTAGGTGGGAGGTGGAGAGCGCGGCTCACTTCCTATGTAGGCGGGAGAGGCACGCCAAAGGTTAATGTACCACTGTGTAAAAATCATAAATATCCATCGATTATGTTTTGAGTTATGCACCATTTTTAACTTTTTAGATTAGAAATGTAAGTTATATATATTTCATATTTTGAAATATAGGATTCAGGTTTTATACACTCCTACGAGCAGGTTCAAGCGCGACATGATAAATATTGTTGTATAGACGTCCCTCTATCTCGTGAAGTGTATTTCAATGCAGTTGGAGTGATATTTGTGGATGAAAAGGAGCGATAACATTATTATGTTGGCCGCGGCTAGAAACTTTTTGGCCCAAGCTGGAGTACTAGCTTAGTAGGGCGGGCGAGCATTTTACTATACTGTGCATTTTTTACAGGGTAGGTGGGAGGTGGAGAGCGCGGCTCACTTCCTATGTAGGCGGGAGAGGGTAGGCCAGGCACGCCAAAGTGTTAATGTACCACTGTGCAAAAATCATAAAAATCATTAGAGTACTTTTCGAGTTAAGGGTACTTCACACAGTCAGGAATGCGAGCTAGAATCACTAGGAGTAGCTGAAAATTCCGATTCCTTGGCTTATTCGCGGTGAAAATCGATGACTCCTAGTGATTCTAGCGATATCCTAGGGATTCCTGTTAGACTCCCAGTGACTCCAAACCAGTCCCGGCCGATTGGCCCTGTCCGACAAAATGTTCACCGTCTTAAAGGTTCTCGCCACGAATCGGACCATTCCCTGTAATACTTCTCACATGAAAGTATACTATACAGTATACGGGTAGTTAACTTTTCTCGGTCAAACATTATAAATAGACCTAGTATTAACCTTATAAGTACAATTTCCCACAAGACATTGTATTCACCCAGTGATTGTGTGTAGAGAATGAAATTACGGTAGGTGAGGTAATTAATAATGTGACAATGTATGGTCAATGTTACAATACCCTACTTGTAGTCTACAAGTTCCGCAACTCCCCTTACCTAACATAACGAGAGTGGTGGAGACGTGTTTGTATGTGTTTTGAAATGTCAGATTCGTTTGGGAGTGCAGAATAGAGTTTGGATTACTACTTGGAGGGGCGTTGTAGTCGCCGGGTTAAAGTTTGAGCCAGCGGAATCATGGCTTGGTGGTTGTTCAGGGGCAGTTGTAGTCGCCGGTTAATAATCTAGAAGTTCTGCAACTCCCCTGACCTAACCTAAGCAACCTAACACAACCTATAAGTGTTACCTATATTAGGTAATCGTATGAAATATTACAGAACTCGGTAACGAATGAAAACAAGAAGATGTGATGGATTAAATATATTTGCGCACCATTTTTCACTTTTTAGAAATGTAAGTAATATTTCATATTTTGAAATATAGGATTCAGATTTTATACACTCCTATGAGCAGGTTCAAGCGCGACATGATACAAGATCTATACACTTCTATGTGCAAGATAAAGGATAGTACGACCAAATACGAATATACAGTATATACTTACAACAAAACTCTGTTCGGCGGCCGTAATCGCGAGAGAGAGAGAGAGAGAGCCGGCGGCGGAAATTTCACCACGGTGGACGAGTGGAACACCTCGAAGATGTGTCCTCGTTGCTAGGTACGGGCCTCCTGTCCGAAGGCTAATTACTGACTGACCCGCGGTCAAGCACTATTACCTAAGAATATCTCGCATTGGCTCAAAGCACTAGCCGGTACCCTGTACAGATGAACGAAGCACTAGACGATACCCTTAGGAACGAAGCACTAGACGGCACCCAGTCCAGATGGGTGAAGCACCTAGACGGTACCCTGTCCAGATGAACGAAGCACTCGACGGTACCCTGTCCAGATGAACGAAACACTAGATGATACCCTGCCAGGTGAACGAAACAATAGACGGCACCGTGCCCTAATGGAAGACGCACTAGACGGTAGCCTGCCATTCTCGAAAAAAATTATATACAGATTTTCCGCACATGGAGAGCCAATAATTTAAGTCTCTATTCACATTACGGACAGGCCAGTTGCAGGATGACGTTCCCTAAGAAGTCTCTAACCTCTGGTACCCCAAGTAAGGGTTCCGCCATACTGCAGCAATTAGTATTACGGACAGACCATTTGCAAGAGTATTAATTTGTGGGAACTTTTTCACATACAAAGCTTGACCTAGGTGTATACAACGTAATATACGAAGCATTGATTAGATGACCGACACACTAAACGAAGAATTGGGGGATGTACATTTTCCTGTGAAACGCCTTTGAACATTGCCTCAGCCGTCATCGAGAAATGATGGAGAGTCACTCTTCGAACAATTTAGCTTTCTCGAAAAAGAAAAAAAAAACGTAATTTGTCCACAAAAGGTTTGACATACACAAATTTAGACCCTCCCCCGCCCCAAAAAAGTTTCACCGCCAACTCAAGTCGAATAGCAGATTTTATTGTTGGTGAGTCGTCTGCCTGGGGTTGTCGGAGCTCTCGAATCGAAGTATTTCCGATCGCTCCCAAAGCCCACCAACTCACGTTGGACGGCAGAAGATCGCCTAAATGTTTGTGTGAAAATACACGAACATATTTTTTTCGTGAAAGATAAATTTTTCGAAGTGCGACTCTCCATCATTTTTCGATGACGGCTGAGGAAATGTTCGAGGGCGTCTCACAGGCAAATTTACCTCCCCCAATGATTCATATAGTGTGTCGTTTACACCTAGGTCATGCTTCGTATTGTACGTCGTAGAGTATCTCTGCCCAGAGATTGGTCCATAGAGTACATATGACCTAGAGGTGAAAGAAGACGCCACAAATCTGTAAATAGTGATCCCGCACGTTCGAGAGATGGCAGCACGATCACAATGGGAGGGGAGGGTCCCCACAAAGACATTATATTGACTATCCTCGGTCCCATTAATTCACGCTTTCGCCTCCAGTTCATAATTATGTACTCTATGGATTGGTGTACCTGCGAGGTGTGAACAATTTGAACACTATTTTTTTGGAGAGAGAGATTTTGGAGAGAGAAAAGATTTTCGGTGAGGTACGCCATCGCACATTTCTCCAAGATTTATCGATGTCTGTCGCATGACAACGACGCTGGTCATTGTTTCCTCTCACTCAAGTTACCGAAAGATTGGTCTACCTGCGAGGTCTGCGTTCGTTGCTCTGAGAGGAACAATGACCAGCGTCGTCGAAGGTGATATTTCAATATAAAGGGTCCAATGTATCTCAGAAACTCTTCCCAGATTCGACTACGTCGTCGCTGACATTACAGAGAGGCTTCCAGGTGGAAAAAAACAAAAATGTGTAAACAATTCATGATTTTCAATACAACAAAGATTATGTAATAGTTGTTTTTATTTCCTAACCGGCTATATTTTTGTCAACTGGCTAAACCATAATTGTCAGACCCAGAATTCTTCCGCAGGAGCGGTCAGGAAGAAGAACCCAAAGTTACACAGTCAGAGCGACATATTTCGACGTGTCTTCTCCCTCCCTCCCTCACTGAATGTGGGGGCAGCCCTGTATGAGCGGAGCACGGGTTAGAAGTTGTTTGAGAGACTTGGTTGGGGTGGGGGAGAAGTGTTGTATATATGTTGTGTATTCTAGTCCAGGTGGAGCGATATTGTAGATGGACAATTGGCCGCTCCTCAATCTTGAGGGGTTGGCGTGCGATGATCTG
Organism: Paralithodes platypus; assembly: GCA_032716605.1. Classification (NCBI taxonomy): domain Eukaryota; kingdom Metazoa; phylum Arthropoda; class Malacostraca; order Decapoda; family Lithodidae; genus Paralithodes; species Paralithodes platypus. Next base: position 37,296,838 of record CM064523.1, read on the forward strand.
TGTAATTCACCTGCCTCGGTTATTGTTTTTTGGAGTGAATGCTATTGGGTGTGATTCATTCGGGCTCGCCTATGATTTAGCAGCTCTATACCCCTATGCTGATGTGTACAGAGAGAGAGACGCAATCTATCCAGAGATCGGGTAGATTTCTATTCGAGAGGCCTCCCAACGACCCTAGGCAGAGGACTCTAATTAACCCACAAAACATATTCCGCTATTCAAAAACGAGACTTCGCTGTGATGTGAAAAAGTTTTAACAATATTATTTTGCCAGAGAGGTAAATATTTCGGAGAACCATTCTCCAATTTTTCTCGATGTGGAACCCTGTCTCGTTTCATAACACCGAATACTGCATTGTCTGTGTATTTTCCTAAAAATAAGTACATCTATGTGGAAAGTTACAAAAACAAGGACTCGCGTAGTACAATTTTATTATTCTTATTAGGCAAAATGTACAAATAATTAATTGATATAGGGTCGAATATGGTCGGAGGCACATGGTAATACAATTTTGCCAGTTGGTCCACATACCAAAGGGTTATTGCATTCAAATTCCAACCTTACCTCAAATATCCCTGTAAGACCATTTGCTCTCTAAAGGGATAAAATATAGTTCTATATTTTGTTTATTTTAATAAAAACAAATGAGAGTTGTCTGCCGAGGTGTTTCTGAATATTTTCTAGAATGCCGAGGGTCATTGGAAGACCCTCGAATCGAAATATATCAGATTGCCACGAAAGCGACGTCGATAAATATTCGAGAGTATCTCCCCGAAAAATTAACCTCTTATGAAAAATTTGAACAATATTTTTTTCCTGTTGTGAAAAATCTGAACAATAATTTTTTGAGAGAGGTGAATATTGGGGGATAAACTTCTTATGAAATATTTGAACAATAATGTTGTTCCAGTTGTGAAAAATTTGAACAATTGAACAATATTGTTTTTGGGAGAGAAGTGATTTTTTTTTTGGGGGGGAGGGGAGACACTCACGAACATTTCTCGATGTCAGCCTTCATGGCGATCGGCTAGATTTCTATTCGAGAGGCCTCCTAACGACCCTCGGCAGAGGACTCCAAATTTAACCCTAAAAATATTCCGCTATTCAAAAAAAGAGACTGCTGTGGTGTGAAATATTTTAACAATATTTTTGTAGAGTGAAATACTGGATCGTCTGTGGTTTTTCCTATAAATAAATACAACTATGTGGAAAGTTACAAAAACAAGAAATATAGTAGTAGAGTAGTACAATTTTATTATTAATTTTATTATTCTTATTTGGCAAAAATGTACAAATAATTAATTAAAATAGGGTCGGAGAAAGGAGACAATTTTGCCAACCTTACTTCAAACATCCCTGTAAGGTCATTTACCCGTTACCCCATTAAATACTAATATTTGTGTTTGGTTTGCTGTGTCCCAATACCAAATTTAATCGTTTTGTTTATTTTTGTTCTCCTCCCGACTTGATTTGACTGTCGTTGTATTTCAGTCGTTTTGAATCTACCATAAATAGAGTTCTTTCTTTCTAGGTAGAGAACATTCCAATCAATTTCCCGTCTCCCTATACCTTTTCAGGGAAATTTACCCATTAAATGCTTCACATCCTCATATATATAATCGGAATCGTTTGAATTGGCAATGATGGCATTTTGAAAATGTTGACAGATCCATGATTTATCAATTTTGAAGTCTTCTTGCCGATGGAAAATGTCGATGCTTCTCTGATCGACCCCTCCAGGGCTGCTTGGTTCATCTGCATCTGTGATCCTGCACTTTCTATGATGGTTGGTGTAACTGGCGAAAAAGGCCCTTGCTCATCCATAAGAGTCGTTGCCTCACTAATAGACCCCTGGAGAACCACAGACCTTGATCCACAGACCGAAACTGACAAGGTTGATTCATATCTGAAGAGTAAAAAACAATATATATATATATAGTATATATAAAGTTGCTCAGTATATGTTATAATAGTAATTATTATTATTATTATTATTATTATTATTATTATTATTATTATTTCCAAATATTAACTACACTATAATAATATTTAATAATAGTATTGCAATTATATAAATTTCAATTAAATGTAAGTAATAAATATAACTTACACATTGTCCTCCTGAAGTGTTGTCACCTCGCTAACGGATCCGTGCAGCACTGCAGACCGAGATCCACAGCCTGGAACTGAAGATCCGTGTTTTGATGCAGATGACGTACGGTACTCCTGAATTGTAGTCACCTCGCTACCGGATCCTTGTAGCACTGCGGACAGAGAGCCACAGTCAGGAACTGACCGAGTCCCATCATCCAAGGGTACATTACTTAACTGTAGCCTGAAAAGTGTGGGGCAAAAAAATATACATAAGTTTATATAATGCAAATATACAGTTAATTGTAGCAAGATTTATTATATTAGTATACAATAATTCCCTAAATACACAAAAAACGAGGATTTTGTTTTCAAAATGTTGTGTACTTACCTGGGAGGAACGTATTCTGAAGGACCAGCAAGAGGACAGGCCGCACTTACATCCTGTGAAGGCTTTGAAGGGCGTGACATTCTAGCGTCCTCCCCCAGCTCCATTAATGGCAAGCCATGCTTTTTCCTGAAAGAAGATAGAAATTCCTTCTGTTAGTATTCTCACTATATTTCTCCTGAAACAAATTTAACCCTTTATCTGGCAAATGGCCTTACAGGGATATATGAGGTGAGGTAAGGTAGTATTTTTAATGCAGTAACCCCCTGGCATGTGGATTAACTGACAAAATTATATTATCTTGTGTCTCTCACCTCTCAGACCCCAATTCGAGTAATTATTTGTACAGTTTGCTAAATAAAAATAATACAAATGTAAAGTTTCTGTATCAAAGTATTATTCACACTGCAATAATATTTAATAATATTATTGTATATATTTAAATTAAATGTAAGTAAAAGTAATAAACTTATACATTGTCCTCCGGAAGTGTTTTTACATCGCTAAAATATCCTTGCAGCACTGCGGACCGAGATCCACCTAGAACTGAAGATCCGTGTTTTGATGCAGATGGTGTATGGTCCTCCTGACTTGTAGACTCCTCCTGAATTGTAATCACCTCACTAATGGATCCTATCAGCACTGCGGACAGAGATCCACAGTCTGGAACTGACAGAGTCCCATCATCCAACGGTACATTAGTTGACTGTCGCCTGAAAAGTGTGGGGCAAAAAATATACATAAGTTGTTTTAGGGGAAATATAAAGTTAATTGTAGCATGATTTATTAGTATACGATAATTCCCTAAATACACGAAATACTTTGATTTTTTTCTTCACATTGTGTGCACTTACCTGGGTGGAACGTATCCTGAAGGAGTGGGAAGAGGACAGGCCGCACTTACATCCTGTGAAAGCTTTGAAGGGCGTGACTTTCTGGCATCCTCTCCCAGTTCCATTAATGGCAAGCCATGCTGTTTCCTGAAAGATTATAATAATGCCGGCTGTTAGTATTCTCACTATTTGTCCTCTGAAACAAATTTAATCCTTTAGCGGGCAAATGACCTTTGAGGAAGGTTGGAATTTGAATGCAATATCCCTCTGGCATGTTAACCAACTGGCAAAATTATATTACCGTGTGTCTCTCACCTCTCGCTTAATGAAGCATTTGTACATTTTGCCAAATAAAAATAATAAAATTGTGACATTTATGTAAGCCACATTAACACCTACCCTGATGCTGCATCACAACGTAGATTCTGCAGACTGTTCACAACTCTGTTTCCAGTAGTCCTGCGATTGGTGAAGTCGTAGTAATTTCTGCATGTTGTCATGCTGTGGCAGGCCAAGGTTGCAAGGGCTTGTCTGTTGGCAAGCGTATCCTCATATTTGAGGGCGGCTGTGATCTGTGCATGTTGTAGCTTCCGGCTGCCCACTCTCCCAACAGTACCTGCCCTCAGTCCCATCTTGGCAATGATCTTCCCTACATTTTCTATTGAGAGTCGAGAGCAACATTGGCCATCGCGGTTGTTGCCTTGCCGATTCACAAAAATCTTACATTTTGGCCTTACACATGTGGCAACTATTGGGCGATAATATTTCATGTACGCCTCAAGAGCAGCTGCCTCTGTATTGCCTAAGTATAAGATGCAGGGGTCTTTGGACCCCGTTTTGTGTCGTAATACCTGTATGCAAGTTACCTTTCTGTCATCTTCGACTTCTGTTGATCTTCCCTCGTATTCGCCGATTGTAAATTCAGTAAACTCCTGATTTCTTCGTAGGCATCGAACGGACAGTCTCACAATCAGTGCATCTCGCAAGCTGACAAAATCTTGTTTTATAAGTGGCTTTGCTAGTGCACGTCCATCGTGGATTAATGATGCCGCATTGTTTATGGGAATTTCAATAGCATCATTAGTTTCCAGGAGATGTACATCTTCCATCGCCAAAATCGCGGCCTCGTTTTGCTGTTTACGGTGTTGTTTCTGTCCTACCTCTTCCGTGCCAAAGTATTCTGTGGAAGGAAATAGGACATAATACAATAAATAGTTGTACAACTCGTGGAATCACTTATACAAATATATAAAACGAAAATATGAAACATTCAAATAATTACTCGATAACATTATTAACATTATACTTACTCTTTGCTTTGGCGACCGCTCGCCTGACGGGGCCTAGGAGAGTTTCTGTTACTTGGAATTGTTGATTCTCAGTTTCTTTGAGAAAATTGAGAGCATGCAGACAGGAGTCCGTCATGATTCTAAGTGTGCTCGCGGAGAGGGTTTCAGAGCGTGCCATTATTGATCCTCCGGTCATGACAGCTTCCCGGGTGAGCTGAATTATCTTAAGCCCCCCAGAGGGATTTCTCGCAAATTCCTCCTCTGTTCCGCGTGGCCCAAAGAGTGCATCTCTTAGAAGATGGCTTTTTTTCTTGACTGTCACTGTTTTCATCGGTTGGGTGTCCTCTAGGTAAGCCTCGTACTCCTTAAAGAAAATGTTGACGTGGTCATTCTCGGTGATAGCTATGGTACCAGCTACTATGGGTACATCCTCAACTTCGGCAGGTGACGTTGCTTTTTTCTGCAAAATAGTTCAATGTTCATGTGAAATATGTCTAATTAGTGATTCAAAATATATACAATAAAAGTTGTACTGTTTTAGTTGGCATATAATTATTTACAAATGCATTACAAGGTTTCTTTACTTTAAAGTGAATTGCTTTTATTGCTTTAATGTTTGGCCTATTATTAAGAAAATAATTGAATTATGGAAAGCAAACCTTACGTACGTGTCTGAGGAGTTCCTGGTATTCAATGGAGTCTTTGTTTTTTTGTGAACATTTCTTAAGTACATATCGATCCGTTTAACTGATTTTAAGCAGAAGGGACAATCATATAGATATTTTTTTTTGCATTTCTTAGTGGCAGGGACATTTTCCTAGAGAACCTACTCGCTGCAGCCAAAACATTCTCTCTATCGTCGTTAGTTAGGTACGAGTGGCAAATGCCCATGTGCTTCCGTAGGTTGACCGATTCGCTGTAGCAACCGGTGACTGGGCATGGTCTGCCAGGTGTCTTTGTTGTCTTGCAGATCACTCTGGGATATTTACGATTTCGGCCTTTGTTTGCATTTAGAAGCTTTCTTGCACACTGCCACTGCAAGAGTGTAGTATTTTTGTCTCGGTTTTTCTTTTTCTTCAGTTCATCTAGTTCAGTTGTTTTCTTTTCTATTTCGTGGTCGTATAAACGGTTAATAGTCCGTAAAGTCTTAGTTTTGCGGACACGATCGATCTCCTCGTCCAGTTGTCGTCTATGCTGAAGAGAGAGGTGCTTCCTCGCATGTACTCGGTCATGTACACTTTGAAGTACCAGCTTTTTTAATTCATCAATCCTCTCTTCTGTTAGTTCTGTGTAGGAAAGGAAAATTCTTTGAAATACTATATTACTGTACAATTATTAGGAACCTAAACATAAAACACATCGCAAGTATTACACATGGAAGGAATATGTAAGAGAGTATGTGTCTGTGGGTTCAAGGATTGTGTGGGTGAGAATGAAAATAGGAATACAAACGTGGGTGATTGAGTGTGTGTGTATGCCCTGACAGAGGATCAACTTGAAAGCAAGAAAGAGGAGTTCTGGATGAATGCGGAGGCGCGCCTGGAGAAGTTTGACAAGAGCGAAAGAATATTTCTGATTGGGGATATGAATGGTAAGGTGGGTGATAGGAAATTCGAGGGAGTGGTGGGAGGGTGGGGGGTACCATCAGAGGTGAATGGGAATGGTAGAGCAATTGTGGACGTATGTGTGGGGAGGAGGCTGTGGATAGCCAACACCTTCTTTCAACACAGAATGATCCACAGGTACACGTGGAAACGGGTGATCATGAAGGATAAGACAGTGGTGGAAAGAAAGTCATTGATTGATTATGTATGTGTCGATGAATGAATGAAGAAATCTGTGATAGATGCTATGGCATATAGGGGTATTGGAAGGGATCTGTCGGATCATTATGTAGTAGTAGCTAAGGTTAGGATACAATAGAAGTGGGTGAGGAGAGCTGGAGGGAGGCGATAAAAAGGTGGAATGGTGAGGAGGGTGGAGAGGTTACAGGAGGAGGAAATCAGGGAAGAGTACAGGAGAGCAGTAGAAAGACGACTAGGTGGGTTCGACCTGGAAGTTATGGAGGAAGTGGAAGAGATGAGCAAGATGTTTAAGGATGAGATCTGTGCAGCATGTGAGGAGGGGTGTGGAGTGAGGAGAAGAGGGAGGGGAGTGAAAGGTACAGCATGGTGGACAGAAGAAGTAAAGATAGCTGTGGAAGAAAAGAAGAAAGCATATAGAGAGTGGTTGGGTAGTAGAGGGAATGAAGATTTCGAGAGACAGAAACGAGCCAGCTATGTGGAGAGTAAGAGGGTGGTGAAGAGAGTATTGAAGGAAAATATAGCTATAATTTAGTATGTATGAGAATGAGAATACAAATATGTTATTTAGCAAGTTTCTGAAATATCGTGAATGTGGGTGAAAAACGAGCGATACCATTATTGTGTTGGCCGCGGCTAGAGGCTTTTTGGCCCAAGCTGCATAGTAGGATGGATGAGCGTTTTACTATACTGGGTTTTAACAGGGTAGGCGGGAGGTGGAGAGCGCGGCTCACTTCCTCCAATTTAGGCCGGAGAGGGTAGGCCAGGCACGCCACAAAGTGTTAATGTCCACCACTGTGTAAAAAATCATAAAAATGCATCGAGTACTTTTCAAATTATGCACCATTTTTCATTGTTTAGCCATATTTCATATTTTGAAATATAGGATAGGATTCAGGTTTTAAACACTCCTATAAGCAGGTTCAAACGCAACACACTTTACGAAGTACTGGGGGAGGTACATTTTCCCGGTGAGATGCCATCGAACATAATACGACGAAATGCGAATATGCAGTATACTTACAACAAAACTGTGTTCGACGGCCGTAATCGCAATAGAGGGAGCTGGTGGCAGAAATTTCACCATGGGGGACGATTGGAACACCTCGAAGGTGTGTCCTCGCTGTTAGGTAGATGCTTCCTGTCCGAAGGCCAGTTACTGACTGACCTGAGTCAAGAAATGTTCCCTAATAATAACTAGCATTGGCTCAAAGCACTAGCCGGTAACCTGTACACATAAGTGAAGCACTAGACAATACCCTTATGAACGAAGCACCTAGAGTCCTAGACGGTACCCTGTCCAGATGAACGAAACAACCGTGCCAAAATGGAAGACGCACTAGACGGTACCCTGCCATTCTCGAAAACAAAAAATTATATATAACATTTTCCACACATGGAGAGACAATTAGTCCATGAGCCAAGACCCGAATTTTGGGATATCGGTACCACCCGGGGTGACTAATTCTCTTAGGTGTTTTTAGCTTGCTACATGTCTCTAGTTTATGTTTTGATATGATAGCCCTTGCACATTGGTAGCTTAATGGTCGTTATCACTTCTTGAATAGACATACCCTACCGAAAATTCCGAAATTTTTTAAAATGTCAAATTTGGGGACAGGAATGCCTAAATGTCAACAAAATGCATATAGTAATTGTCACATTTAATACAAGTCCTGTAAATACACACTAAGCATGCCATGGGCTTGTACATACTATTATGGCAAATTACTACTCCTAAATATCATCTACGTCAGACTCGGAATCTGACTGTTGTGCCACCGGCTCTTCTTCAATAGCCTTGTTCTGACATGTCTGTAACCTGCACATGTCCGTGCATTTTAGACCATTGCTGAGGCAAGTACACTTAGGGAGTTCGCATGACCGCACACACTTGCAAGACAGTAGCTGCATAACAGCATCTGGTGCTGGTGAGCCTCGCATCCAGTTGACGGCAAGCTTACCGTCCTCGTCTGTCATCCAACCGCAGTCTGTTGGGTTCGCAACAAATGGCTGGCTCTGAAGACTTCTCCTCCAGATCGCAGCCTGGTAGTTTGCACGCAGTGCATGCATGAAGAGGCAGTCCTCACAAGGAGGGAGTTGACTTGACTCTACCTCTCCACGTCTTGCACAGAACAGCTCATACCGAAGCTTGTTTACCTTAGTTGTGTGGGTAGATGGTAGGTACATGTGGCAGGTGATTTCCTGTAGCTTCTCAAAGAGTTCAGGAGACACTTCCCATGAGCGTCCAAGTTCGTGAAAAGCATGCTGGTATGTCTTGTCCATCTTCACCTGCTTGAGTGTCGTCATCTTCCCTCGGCCAGCGAATGCACTGACGGTATCACAGCCTGTAAAGGCATGCATACCAATCAATGAATCACACACGCTGCCTCCCAGTGTGCGGCTCAGTGTGGTGATATCCAGGAATCTTGTCCGGTTCTTCGTCCCGCACTTCTGGAACAGATGGGATGGGATCTTGTGGCACATGCCAAGACACAACACCATGACGTCTGTATCTTCTGCAGTGATGATGACAGACTTGTTCCCAGATTCTGCTGCATGAAGTGCATGGAGAAGAAGGCGTGTGTCTGCTTCTTCTTGAGTTGACTTAAGCTCAGGAGCCTCTTCCCACTGCTCTTTGGTGATCTTGAAGCAGCGCTGCTCACATGTGACATACAGCTCCTTGTCCTTGAGCTTCTCCCTGTGCTGTGGTGCCTTCCATTCTTCTACCAAGAACTTGATAAGACTTGCCTTGTTGGAGGAACTACCGAGTAACTTTCTCCACTGCTGGATGTTGTGCCCAGGTTGAATGTTCTTGAAATGAATTCCTGTGCCTGCACTTCTTTTGGCTCGTTCTGCATCCTTGATGGATGTCTCCTTGTAGATATCAAACACAACATCAATGCGCCTGCTCTTAGCACCTTCATGAACAGCGTGACTCAGTGCTGTACCTGCAAGCTGTGAAAAAGTTTTGTCGTTTCCCTTCAGTTTGTGGACCAGGCTCATCCCATCAATTATGGTAGCAGAGGGCTCGGGTATCACTTCTGCAGGAGAAACATTCCTCTCTAACTCCTTTGCGAGGGCAGCCTTGTTGGTCTTGCGGAGAGACCCATCACCGCTGGCAAGTGCCCAAGGCAAAGGCCCCAGGGGATGAGCCAAGACATCACTCATTTTGAGCTTTCTGTTCTCGGCAACAAGGATCATCTGGCCAAATAGGTTCCTGTCAGCCTTTAAGATAACCTCCTTGGCATGGTCTTGTGAGCGTGGCTTCATTCTGATGTTAGTGAACGTTCTCAGTTTCGTCTTCGTCATCGTGTCATGAAACTGTATAGTTGGCGTATCGATCTCCAGGCGCTCTTCCTTGAAGGCTTGATATGCATCCTCTCCTATTCTGTAGGCCCCTAGAAGGTCTTTGACAACTTCTGGTGGTGCCATAGTCGCAGTTGACAAACTGACAAGATCTTCTTGCTCTGCGTTGAAGGGGTTCAACCAGCTGGTCTCCATCAGTTGAACTAAAGATTGGACATCGGCCTCATCTCTTCTAATCCTGGGCATCTGTAGGTCTGGGTGGCTGAAGTCAGTATACTTTTGGCCTACTACCATAGTCCTGAGCTGCCTTAAGTACCTGCTGCGATACTCCGATGTCAGGTAGTACCTGGCGACAGCTCCGCCTTTCAGGCTGAAGCCTTTTGGTGTCTGGGTGTCTTTGTTGATCGTCTCTTCGATTGTCTGGTCCACAGGGATCCGTCCAAAGGGATTCTTGCTACCGATCTGGACCGAAAAGCCACCTTGCATGAAGTGTTCATGGACCTCTGGGTGTTCAATGGGCAGTCGAGACATCAAGGCATAGTAGTAGGTTAGGAACCGGGCATAGTTCACTTTGTCATAGGCAAAACACCACGGTATCATCTGTCGGATTGCTCCTAGGTGGAGCATCCAGTTGCCTTCTCTGGAGGCTCGAATTAAGTCCAGCATGATCTCAACCATGTCCAGGTATGACATCCAGAATGCTGAGAGGTTGTGTTCATCTCTGAGGGTCTCAAGATAAACTTGGAAAAGCTTCATGATATGTGTGCATGATTCACTCTCCATCAGCTCTTGAAAGAGTCCCTGAGACACATTGCTGTGAAAGCTGTTGATGTCCTTCAGTGTTTCATCTAGATGGTGTATGTCCCTTGAATGGTTTTCTTCTAGCCATGAAAGGAAGCCTTTCCATGCAAGCCTCATCAGTGCTTCATACACGAGCTTGTGTAGTCTCACTGCTCTGTTGTACCTCTTGCCGTTCATCACTCCTGACACTGATCCTTCTGCGATGATACCTGATTCCACACACAGATCTCTAAGACCTGCATCTTGAAACCTCTTTCCTATGGTGGAGATGAGATTACAGATTGTGTGGAAGACGCCCATCCTGATGATAATGTTCTTGAACTTCTCTTGTTTCCAGATAACTTCGGCAGCTTTGGCATAGAGTGCTTGATCAAACACGCACACAATCTTGTTAAGCTGTAAGGACTGCATGATAGCATGCGTTTGTTCCAAGATTTCATTAACGGTGGACATTTCTGTTGCGGGAGCATTGATAGTGGGCAGGTAGCTTACAGTGTCCTGAACCACTGCAATGTCTCTGCGCATTTTGATGTTGAACCCAGTCCAACTGCTGATGGACTGGTCCTCATGGTCTGACATTCGAGTAAGAAGCCAGATATGGTTCTTTGTCTTTGAATCCTGGACTTCCTTGGTAGTGTCGACATACGCAGTCTCAATCCTAGGTGGCCCTGCCCGCCGCCCAACATTGTATATTGGCAGCATTGATGATGTCTGAGTGATGCTTCTTATCTTGGACTTGGTAATCTCTGGCAGGACTTTCTCTGGCACAGAGCCTGCAACCTTGGACTGGACAGCAATGCCATTGACTCTATGAGAAGTACCTGCTCCACTTAGGGTCTCTTCAAGTCGGTCAATGTTATCCCAGGCCAGGGTTGTGAACACACCAGGGTAGATGTTTGCTGGCAGTGGAATGTCATCCTTTGAGCATTCCAGCTTCTGGATACAAAGGGCTGTATCGATCTCCTCAAACATTGAGTAAGACACACAGTGACCAAGACGATTCAGAGTTCGGATCAGTTCTGTGTTTCCTGTCAAAGACTTTACAGCATTGGTCAGCAGTACGTGCTTGGGTGGTTTTGTCTTGCCACTGGTAACAGCAAAGACCAAGTCACTGCCAAAGGAAGTGGCAAGACGTTGAGCTCTTTCAGAGGGAGTTTCACACTCACACTCTCCTGTCAGCAGGGTGTGCAGGAATTGAGTGACTGCTGCAGGAATGACATTCTGATCTGTATCGGGAGGCCATGGCTGACTCACATCTTGTTTATTGATCTCATTCCTCAGCTGCATTCCTGCTTTGGTTAAGACATCTTCAGAGTTAGCTGCTCTTGCTTCTTGCAGGTCTTTTGCCATTTTGTGTGCTTGCCGGGCAAGGTCGTCCATTGAGAGGCTGCGTGGATAGATTAGAAGCTTTCCTTTCTCATCTGGGACAAAGCGTAGTGATTCTCCAAACTCGGTTTCAATCTTTCGGCGAACATGTTTCTTTGTCGCTGGTTTCAGTTGGATAATACCACGGGACATCATGGATCTCTCAAGCCTAGATGTGAGGTTTGTCATAGGCAGTACCTCTGGGTTGGGGAATAATTTGGTCCTTATATACAAGCAGAGTTCCTCGAGGGCTTCTGTCTCAACCTCTTCGTAGCGTGCTTCCTCGCTTTCTTCCTGATTTTCACCTGCACCCGACCTGGCGGCCGCTGGGAAATCATCTTTTGTGAAGAGTTTGTAGCACGACTTGTGGTAGTGACCCTCTGCAGCAACAAGGTCTCTGCTAACTAAACCAAGGATTCTCTGGTTGAGTTTCCTTATTGCTGCTCTGCGAATCTTCTCATCTGCTCGTAGCTCAACACACTGTATGAGTGGCTCCCTTGTCTTTGTTGTTTTTATGTACTTGCTTGACTTCTCGCAGAAGATACATACTTTGGCATACACCCTGCTAGTACTAGGGGCATCCCTTGATGCCCTCCTCCTGGGGTCGACGCTTGCTGATTCTATCTTGACACCCTTGGCAAGGATAGAATCCAGTGACTTCTTCATTGTAAAGAGACTACGACATTTACGGTGATAATGTATGTGTGGTATTCCTCCTTCTTCAAGGCCCTTGGCTGCTTCCAGGACTGGATCATGCTGCCTGATTTCTGCAGCCCTGAGCAATGTGTTCCAGGAGTCCAAATCCTGTGGTGACACCAGAGCATCGCTGTCATCATCAGAGCAGTGGATGATACAGTCGATCCGTGCTCTCTTCCTCGCAGATGGTTCCATCCTGCCGTCAAACAGTCGACACACACCTGCAAAAAATATCACCATTAAACCATGAACAAACAAACACATTACATGGAAACCACTCTACATATGTTTGCTCCTTCCAATAATAAATTATCCCCAAAATATAACAAAATCCCCAACTATGAAATAAACCCCTAAATATGGAGAAACTTGAAATACACATCGGAATAATTCTTGTAGAGAATCAAATAAGCTACAAGAGCTGTTAGAATATATTTTTCAATGTTCCCCATATTTAAGGATTTATTCTAGATTTAGAGGAAAATACCCAAAATATAGAGTATATTCCGAAATATGAGGAAATTTGAAAAATACCTAGGAACAACTCTGGTAGAGAATATAATTCTACATAGGTGTTCAAAGTTTCGCGATGATTGTGTGATGGATTTTAAAGAAAATGAGGAAAACGCCGAGCGTCACGCTAAAAATCTTTATTTTTGGGTAGCGCCCTATTGCATCAAAAAAATTAGACTAAGCTACCAGTGCGAGAAGGCTATCATATCTTAATGTACTTACAGTCACTCTATAAACATTTTAGTACCATTCGTGTTTAGTCACCCCAGGTGGTACCGATATCTGGCCTGGCTCATGGACTAAATAATTGAAGTCTCTATTCACAATGCTCCCTAATATTAATATTCCTGACAGGCCAGATGCAAAATGACTACTATACGAAGCATGACCTAGGTGTATGACGTACTATACGAAGCATGGCCTAGGTGTATGATGTACTATACGAAGCATGACCTAGGTGTATGACGTACTATACGAAGCATGACCTAGGTGTATGACGTACTATACGAAGCATGGCCTAGGTGTATGACGTACTATCGAAGCATGACCTAGGTGTATGACGTACTATACGAAGCATAGCCTAGGTGTATGACGTACTATACGAAGCATGACCTAGGTGTATGACGTACTTTACGAAGCATGGCCTAGGTGTATGACGTACTATACGAAGCATGACCTAGGTGTATGACGTACTATACGAAGCATGGCCTAGGTGTATGACGTACTATACGAAGCATGACCTAGGTGTATGACGTACTATACGAAGCATGACCTAGGTGTATGACGTACTATACGAAGCATGACCTAGGTGTGACGTACTATACGAAGCATGCCTAGGTAACGACGTACTGTACGAAGCATTGATTAGGTGACCAACACACTTTACGAAGCATTGGGGGAGGTACATTTTCCTGTGAAATGCCCTCGAACATTTCCTCAGCCGTCATCGAGAATGGATGGAGAGTCGCTCTTCGAAAAATTTAGCTTTTTCTCGAAAAAAGATTGTTTGTAATTTGTCCACGACGAATTGTTTCACACACACAAATTTAGACCCTCCGGAAAAAAGGTTCACCGCCGACTCAAGTTGAATAGCAGAATTTATTTTTGGTGAGTCGTCTGCCTGGGGTTGTCGGAGCTCTCGAATCGAAGTATTTTCGATCGCTCCCAAAGCCCACCAACTCACGTTGGACAGCAGAAGATCGCCTACATTTTTGTGTGAAGAATCACATGCTTTTCCAAGAAATATAATTGTGTAGCTATTTTTCAACATTTATCGATGTAATATATGAAGCATAGCCTCATTTAACGACGCAATCGAAGCTTCGCATCGGTGAACGACGCAAAATACGAAGCATCGCCTCGGTAAACGACGCAATATACGAAGCATTGCCTCGGTAAACGACGCAATATACGAAGCATAGCCTCGGTGAGCATGTTCAAATTTTCACAACTGGAAATCAACTATGATTGAAAAAATCGTACTCTGAGTACGGAATACTTAAAATCCCGCCAGTGGCGGGAGAATCGGCGGCACTACTGGCCGGTAAAATAGACAAAAAATACAATTCTCCCTACCAATAAATGCCTACAGTGGCCGATAGAGGCGCTGAACGCAAGGTTTACCGCGACGCCTTGTGGCAAATGGGCTACATCGCGGAGCTATCCACCCTCCCTCTCCTTCAACAATTCTATAATATATGCAGTTAATCGAAAGTTCTGTAGCTGACACATACTTTGGTCTATGCATACTTTGTTTTATTTGTTTTATATATTATAAAATCACCCATATTCATAAATAATGTATATTTACAATACAAAGTCAGCAGGTATTTTCCCGCCAATTTTGTTATGATAATTACCTTACGAACATTTCCTTTGGATACCTTTGGATGTGTTCGCCGCTCCTCTAGCGGCACCAAGGAGCGCAACGCCCCTCGTTATGGGTGGTGATTTGGTGCAGTAGACTGTTTGAAGCGACAGCTCGCTCCCTTGCGAGGATGGGCTCGTCTGGCACTTTTTGAAGTTCGACATCTAGGGCTCTCTTGAAGTTGTCTAACGAGATGTCCCTCATGTCTCTTACTCGCCGTGGGAGTTTGTTGAAGAGACGTGGGCCTCTGTGTGATAACCAGCCCTCTCGCAGAGAGCCCATAGCACCCCTGTTATTCATCCGGGGGATTTCGCATTCCCAGCCTCTCCTATCACTGAATTTCATGACTATCGGAGTATGTAGGTTTGGTACTAAACCCTCTGCGATTTTCCATGTGTATATTATTAGGTAACGTTCTCTTCTACGTTCCAGTGAGTACAGATTCAGTGCTCTTAAACGCTCCCAATAGTGTAGATGTTTTATCGAACTTATATGCGAAGTGAAATTTCTTTGTACACTCTCTACGTCATTTATTTCACCTGCTTTGTATGGGGATGTTAATACGCTACAGTATTCAAGCCGCGGTAGCACTAGAGATTTGAAGAGCGTTATCATAGGCAATTCATCGCGTGTTTTAAAAGTACGCAGAATCCAACCCGTTAGACGTTTCGCAGCCGCCACTTTGACCTGGTTATGTACTTTGAAACCCATATTTTCAGACATTAATACCCCAAGGTCTTTCACACTGTCTTTCCGTTCTATTATGTGGTTAGATTCTGTTAAGTAATTTGTAATTTCTTTAACACCATTATTATCTCCGTACCGTATTAATTGGAATTTTTCCTCATTGAATTGCATGTTGTTTTCCCTGGTCCACTGGAACACTACATTCATGTCTTCCTGCAGTCGGCCCGTGTCCTCTTGTGTGTTTACTATCTTGCTTAATTTTGTGTCATCAGCAAAAGACGACACCGTACTGTGTCTGGTGTTGGTATCTATGTCGCAAATTAGTATGAGGAACAGAAGGGGCGCTAGCACTGTTCCTTGGGGCACTGAGCTTTTGACATCCGAAGGCTCAGAAGTGACTTGGTTTACTGCTACCGATTGTTTTCGGTTTACGAGGAAATTGTATATCCACCGTCCGATTTTCCCAGTTATACCTTTTGCTTTCAGTTTGTGGACCATGGTCACATTTATCAAATGCCTTAGCAAAATCGGTGTAAATGACATCCACGTTTTTCTTTTCTTCTAGCGCTTTAAGAATTTTGTCATAGTGTTCCAAAAGTTGTGAGAGACATGATCTTCCCGCTCTGAACCCATGTTGACCGGTGTTGTGTAGTTCATTTGTCTCCATGAATGTTGAAATTTTGCTTCGCAGGACTCGCTCGAAAACTTTAATGATGTGAGAGGTTAGAGCTACCGGGCGGTAGTTTTTTGGTAGTGCTTTACTCCCTCCTTTATGCAGTGGGGCAATTATTGCGTTTTTCAAGCTATCTGGTATGTCACCAGTGTCTAGACTCCTTCTCCACATTATAGCCAGGGGTTTTGAGAGGTTTTCCTTACATTTTTTCATTAGGATCGAATTCCAAGAGTCCGGGCCTGGTGCCGAGTGGGATGGCATGTTGGAAATGGCCTCTTCTATGTCTTTTGGACCGAAATCAATATCCAGCATCTGTGGGGTTTCCGTGGGGGAGGTTTCCATGAAAAATATATTTTGGTCTCTGATGACTTTTGTTTCATCAGGCTCACTGAATGCCATTTCATACTGCCTGCTTAAGAGTTCGCTCATTTCCTTTTTGTCCCCTGTGAAAGAGCCGTCCCCTTTGCTCAGTGGGCCGATGTTTGATGTTGTTTTAGCCTTTTGTTTGGCGTATGAAAAGAAGTATTTGGAATTTTCCTTTATACCTGCAATAGCTTTCCTCTCCTCTTCCATATGTTGTAGTTCATATGATATTCTTAGCCTTTGTTAAATTTCCACAATTTCTCTATCTATTTCGACCTTTTGCCTATCCTGTAGATTTTGATGTGTGCATCTTTGTGTGAGTAATTTTCTTCTTCTGTACAGCCTCCTCCTTTCCCGATCTTGTTTGCTTCTTCGTTTTGTTTGTCTTGCAGGTATATTAATCAGCTTATATGTTTGTAGTCAGTATCAGCTGCATATGGACTTTCCCTTATAATATATCATAAATAATTTATACTGTATAATAAAAACTTGTAGAATCACACACAAATTGAGATAAACTGTGCATATCCTAGGTGTTGGGTATAATGATGTTTACAGTCGTAATAATAATAATAATAATAGTTCTTAAAGCTAGCGCATGCTAAGCTAGCTAAGGATAGCTCAATAAGGCCGATTAGGCGTATTTCCATTGGGGTCCTGTACTACTACCCCATCCCTTTGCTCATGAGGGATGGTAACGACTCAGTGCTTGTGAAAAATCTTTAATGCGCCGAGCGTGGGCGCGAACCCGGGCCTTCTGGGTGGAAGTCCGAGACGCTAGTCACTACACCAAGCGAGCTCTGGCGCTAGTTCAGAAGCGTCCACCAGAGGTCTCAAAGGAATTGTTAGTAGGGAGAATTATTGTTTGTTGTTTTTATTATCTCTCCTAAATGTTTGTGGGTGAAAGATGTGGAAAAATAATTGACAACTCGATTTCTTTACATTTTTCACACACACAAATTTAGACCCTCCCAAAGAAAAAAGGTTCACCGCCAACTCAAGTCGTATAGCAGAATTTATTTTTGGACAGTCGTCTTATTGGGGTGGTCGTAGCTCTCGGATCGAAGTATTTCCGATCGCTCCCAATTCCACCAACTCACGTTGGACAGCAGAAGATCGCCTAAAGATTTGTGTGTTAAAATGAAAGTCAAAAGGTTAAATGAGATAGGCCTAGTCGTTACCCACAGATCCTTCATAAGCTGAATACAATTGTCTAATCATGATAGCCAGAATAAAATACCAATTAAAGTGCATCAACCGTCAAGGGGTTGATAATTATGTGTTTAATTATCTTATATTTGTATAAATTCTATGATATTGTGACTATAAATTCAAGGCGTCTTTTTCGATTTAAACATACACAAAGACTAAATTTGGTTTTAATACATATTAAATTGCAAGCAAATTAGCACATTTCAGAACACCTGTATATTGCCTTGAGGGCCTGATCAAATGATCCCGATGGCCTGATCAGGCCCCCGGGCCGGACGTTCCCCACCCCTGCTCTAGACGGTGCAGGGTGCGGCCTGGTAGTCTCTCTCTAGGTTGGAGCAGCCCGGCCAGGTAGTCTCTCCTAAATTTGTTCTCTCCTTAATTTTTGTGGGTGAAAGATGTCATGAAAAAATAATTGATAACTTGATTTCTTTAATAGGACAGAGTGAGCGCGCTTATTGCTGTTGATTATGGGCAAGATGTTACCTAAAAAATCTTTGACTCAGAGAGAGAGAGAGAGAGAGAAAGAAAGAGAGACAGACAGACAGACAGACAGACACAGTGTGTGTGTGAGAGAGAGAGAGGGAGTCAGTCCCTGCATGCAAACATTGCAATCGTTGCACTTTTTAATTTTTGATTGACACCATAGAAGGTGAGTCTGCCTCTCTCTCTCTCTCTCTCTCTCTCTCTCTCTCTCTCTCTCTCTCTCTCACACACACACACACACATTGTGTCTGTCTGTGTCTATTTGTTTTCAAATTAGGAAAGACCTCACAGAGAGAGTACAGAGGTAAGGGAACATTGGAAAGGGAAATACTGCCCTGGAACTAATGTCGATGGCAGGGTTAGGAGAGAGCGAGAGAGAGAGAGAGAGAGAGAGAGAGAGAGAGCAGTGTTACAAGCCTATTAATGAGTGGAGGCCTTTTTTAACACCTTACGAGCGGCCTATGCGGTTTATTTATGTGTACCGCCCAGCGGGGTGTTTTTAGCCAAAATAGGGCTGTTTACGTGATCATTTTCATGCCTAAATAAGACCCAGAACGTAAAACAAGTACCTATCCCTGAAAGGGCATAAACAGAGCTTTCGAATGACACCATAACGATCCTTGTATGATGGATAGTTTTCTTGCAATAACCGTGCAACGCGAGTGCAAAAAGCAGGTAATTCGGTACTTTCGGTACATAATTGAGTATGTAGCGAGTGAGAGAGGGAGGAGGGAGCTGAGATTTGTGTCAGTAGGTTCGCCGCGGTGGTCTGGAGCAGTCATACGCTCGCTAGTCTCCTGCCACCACTTGTCTCTCTCTCTCAGCCACATTACGTGCTGAAATTGCCACTCGAGTTATGTCGAGCGCCGCCACATAGTCCAGCTTTATTTAACTCGACTTATGTTGCTCGCCGCTAATTAAGGGTTAAACTTAAAACTAAATAAGCCAGTTTCGCGCCCGGCAATAATTTGATTTTTTGACGTTTTTATCTACCAACACATCCTTGTATTTCGATAAATGAGCTACCATCGGCTTTGGTATTGATTGAACTTGAAGATAAGCAAATAAAAACATAGAATAATTACAAAACAAACACATTGGGGCACTCCATAACAAGTATTATAACATAACAATCGAAATACCTTATTTCCAACTCGCGCTAGCTAAAAATGTTGACAACAAATAGTTTTATTTGCATACATTATATGGAAGCGGAATTTTATGAGGATTCCAACGGTTACTTCAGAATTACGATAAACCAAATAGTTACGGAGATACAATTATCTACCTAGCAGTCTGTGATCATTTTCCACTCATCCTATGACTGTAATTACTTTAAACTCCGTGTGTCCAGGCATTTTGGCTCGAACATTCCTTGATTTTGGCCCCGTCACTCTTTCAACTATGGGGAAGGCACTCGTCACAGGCAGTTCTGCCTTTTGTCTCACTAACTCACATAGCAAAATGATCTACTAACTATAAAAAATTTTTTTTTTTATATCAGTCTCGCTCTACAGGTTTTGTGTGAGTCAATTATTTAGCAAGAATAAGATTACCCTCTTTATTGGTTATTAAGGATGTATAAAATTCACCAATAATGCTATTGTAAAGTCGGTTTGTAACTAAATATATTAAGAGATCAATGGACCTTATATTATTGATTGGCAATATTTGTCAAGATTGTATTATTGGTAACCTAAAGAAATATTGAATTAAGAAATGTTTTGTTACGTGCAATAGTTTGAAAGCCCCATAAATTAAATATATGCGTATCTAATCCATACCAAGTGTGTTTTTTCGCACAACAATTCTGACAACAATAAACACGGAGATGCTGCAACGCCTCCCTTTTCAATCGTCTTTATATACCGACCTTGTTGTTAAGTTTTGCTATTCACAATTTACTGATAAATAGAATACGAAATCACAGGTCATATATTCACATAAATGAAAATACTCCCTGTTTTTAGAACGGGATTAAATTATTAATGAGGACTGATAATTCGTTGCTCCCGTTTATCTTTTTCGCCTTTAATCTCTTCCTGTTTTTGTAATCTGTTAACAGTTAATTCATCAAGCGTTATGTATCTTTCCTGGTTCATCTTTCTCTAGATTGTTAGTAGCTATATCTAAAACATTCGAAGGATGGAAGCGTCGAGGATCTGTTGTCGCCCAGTTTCTCCTCTGTCGCTGAAGACCTTGCTCCACCTGTTCAACTCTTTAAAGGCTCTACATTTATTGGCGAATTTCATTACCGATTCTCGAAGTTGTTGGTCTCTCTTGTCCGGAAAGATGGTTGATTTATTTTTCATGAAAGAAGCAATTTCACAATAAAAGGATCTGGCGGAGCCAGCAAGTAGATTTTGAGCCCTACATATCTTGGCCCATGTGCCATTTCTGTCATTCAATGTAGCGAGATTATTGTCCAACTCGACCGTGCGTACAGGCCTCTGTTGACAGTCTTGTTGACAGGTAATGTTCCTTTCCAAGTACCTATTAGCTGCAGCTAGGTCCCAGGATCTGATAAGTATGTTCGAAGGGGGTAGGGCGGACTGGGATCCATTTCTGCCTAGGGTACATCACCTTAGACCCCTAGTATCGAAATGTATTAAAAGAGAAATTGGCCCAGGCAGGCAGGCAGGCAGGCAGGCAGGCAGGCAGGCAGGCGCGCCGCGGAGGTAGGAGGCCGAGGAGAGAGAGAGAGAGAGAGAGAGAGAGAGAGAGGGCAGGCACGTGTCCCTCCTCCTCCTGGCCCGCCACACCCACCCACCCACCCACCCAGGCAAACACACAAATTTCTTTTTTTTTTTTTTTTACATATCCCATCAGAAAGGTTGACTATGATATGTGAATTTGTATGCATCCAGCCAATTATACATAAATAACAACAGCAATAATCTAGATATGTGCCAGGAGAGATTTCCCGGGGTTTCTGAAACAAGGGAGACATTGCAGAGATGGAAGCACCACAGGAAGATCAGGAGGTCGGCTTGGTAGAAGCAGAGGAACGGATAATCTTGGAAGACTATGGCCTAGCAGATACCAAGTGTTTTAAGTGCGGAAAAACCAATGCAAGAAAGAATTCGCGAAAATGTTCCGGCTGTCTTAGATCTATTAATTTATCTTGTGCTAAGCTGACAAAGAAAACATCAGGAGAACAACCAAACTGGAAATGTCTCGCATGCCCAGGGCCCACTGCAGAGCCAACCGGGGCAACACCGGCAACACCGGTCGCCGACTTGACCCAACTTGTGACCAAATGGAAAGCGCGGATCCAGGTCCTTGCCCGGGTACCTAAAGGAGCCAGAATCCAAGTGGCGGAGGCCCTTACAACCATCATAAAGCAGGCCCTACAGCTCAAGACACCCCTCGCATGGGCACGGCTCCTGGGTTTCTCCTATGGGGCCCTCCGAAAACCACCCAGAACCAACATACAAGACCATCTTCAGGTTTCACTAGCCACCAGAGTGAAACGTCAAGTAGCACTGTATATGGATGGAAACAAACTGGTGGAACTCCCCGAACAGCAAACAAACAGGGCCCAGAAGCAACAGGACAAGGAAGAGGACGAGGCTGAACAGCTACGTAAGAGGGTCACGGCGAAGTTGGCGGATAGTGACATCAAAGGGGCCGTCAGACTGCTGTCCTCTTCAGAAGATTTTGCAGGTCAAGGCACCGAAGTTGTTGAAGCCCTACAAGAAAAGCACCCACCTACACCTAGGGACCTAAACCTCCCCCCTGCCCCAAATGACCAGATGCCCCAACCTTTAGTTGTCACGAAGAAGCAGGTGGTTGCCGCAGTGACTTCATTCCCAGCAGGCTCAGCCGCGCGCCCAGATGGTATCCGACCTGCCCACCTCAAATGCCTCTTGGGTCAGGGATCAGGAGCTGCTGGGGAGGCACTCTTGGAAACCCTCACCAAATTCATCAACATGGTTTTAAGAGGGGAAGTACCCGACTGTGCCACACCCCTATTTTTTTGGGCATCACTCTGTGCACTGGCAAAAAAAGATGGCGGTGTGCACCCAATAGCAGTAGGGAACACCTTCCGCCGCCTTGCCACAAAGGTGGGTTTGAAACCACTCTCGAATGGCCTAGGTCAACACTTAAGACCAGTTCAACTAGGTTTCGGAACTCCAGGGGGGTGTGAAGCTGCTGTACACGCAACCCGCACCTACCTCAGCCAAGCCCAAGAAAAACGAGTGCTTCTAAAGATTGACATGCGGAACGCATTCAACAGCATTCGCAGGGATGTCTTCCTCCGTGCAGCTCAACAATACATCCCCACTCTGTACCCCCTACTTTGGCAGGCTTATTCCAAACCTTCAATCCTGATTTTTGGCGAGACGGTAATCTCATCAGCGATCGGGTTACAGCAGGGAGATCCAGGTGGTCCTGCTCTTTTCTCAATAGGGGTGGATGCAGCAGCTAACAAAGTAAGGTCAGAACTGAATGTATGGTACCTGGACGATGTAACCTTGGGTGGGTCAGTAGAGAACGTTCTAACCGACCTAAATAACATCATAACTGACCTCGGCCAGGCTGTGCTAGTGATAAATGACACCAAATGTGAACTTGTCCTCCTCAACCACACACGTGAAGAAGGAGAAGAGACTCAGGTCCTGTTTCGAGGCATATTGCCAGATGTAAAGATCCTTCAGGAGCACCAGCAAACCCTATTAGGTTCCCCACTAACTCTGGCAGCAATCCCACCAGCACTTCAAGTTAAAAAGGAGGAGCTTCAACGTCTCGTGAGTCGCCTGATACACATCGATGCCCACTCAGCTGTGGCCCTTCTCAAGAACTGTTTCTCCATCCCAAAACTCCAATACCTCCTGCGCACATCGATGACTTACACGAACAATGGTGGCCTCCAAGAATTAGACAGCATAATCCGAGAAGCAGTGACCAGCATCACCAACGTGGAATTTAAAGAACGGACCTGGACACAAGCCACCCTTCCTGTCCGCCTCGGGGGCTTGGGCATACGGAGAGCCTCGGATATTGCCTCCCCAGCCTTTATCTCTTCCCTCATCGCGACCAACGACCTTGTAGTGTCCATCCTTTCTTCTCAACCCGGAATGACACTTAATGGGGACGTAGCAGTAGCGATTAACACCTGGAAGGAAAGTAATAGGAGCAGAGGAGGAGCCTCAGGGTACCTCCAGGAGCAAGCAGAAAGCGTGGGATACCATCTCGGCGAAGAAAACTCAAGAAAATCTCCTAACCAATGCAGATCAGGTTGCAAAAGCACGCCTCCAGGCAGCCGCCCGTTCGGAGAGTGGCTTGTGGTTACACGCCATCCCCATCCCACCTCTTGGAACTCACTTGGATGCTGGAGCGCTCCGGGTTGCCATCGCGCTCAAAGTGGGTGCGGCAGTTTGTCACCCACACACTTGCAAGTGTGGTGGGGGGATGGATGCTCAAGGTCACCATGCCTTGTCATGTAATTACAACGCAGGCCGCCTGCCTAGACACTCTGCACTAAATTATGTCATAAAACGGGCCCTGCAGAGTGCTAACCGTGCATCAATCCTCGAACCACATGGACTTCACAGAGAAGATGGCAAATGGCCAGATGGGATGACCACTTTCCCTTACAAGAATGGCCGGTGCCTCGTGTGGGATGCCACATGTGTTGACACTTTCTCCACAACCAACATCGCCAGAAACGCCGACGAAGCAGGTGAAGCCGCCCGGATAGCAGAAAATAAAAAGCGTGAAAAATATCAAGCCATCGACAGAAATCATCAGTTCGAGCCCCTGGCATTCGAAACTTCTGGAGTCTTCGGCCCTACCACCCTTAAGATGGTGAATGAAATAGGCCGTAAAATCAGAGAAGTTTCAGGAGAAACCCGGGAAACCCTCTGGCTCAAGCAAAGACTAGGGATGGCTATCCTCCGGGGCAATGCCACCAGCGTCAGGAGCTCAGTTCGACTGGACTGGGTCATGCCACTGTGTGAGGCCCGGGCAGGAGTGGTGTATCCGTAGTCTTTCCACAGTAGGGTAAAACAAAACATAAACTGTATTTGTATTTAACATGTGTGATGCACGTAAATAAAAGGGGATGTGTCGGATGGTTGAAAGCCACAGTTGCTCGCGCGTTTGGGGCTAGCATCACGTATTATGAAAAACATGTATCCTCCTTCATTCACTGTCCCCCCCTTCACTCACTCAACCCCACAATTTGCCGGAGGATAACAGGTTTTTCACAATACGTAGACGGAGGTCTTTTTATAAAAAAAAAGAGGGGCAGAGGGAGGCGGCGGCCTTCACTATATAGGAAGGAGACGGCTCCCCATTTCCGCCCCCTCCCCCTTTTCGACCCCCGTTTGGGGGTATGCTCGGCACCCATCCCTGGTAGATCCGGACCCCTGTCCGAGACTGACAGACTGACTCGGAGGTAGGTGGAGGAGGTTGTGTGTGTGTGTGTGTGGCAGTCAGCTAGAATGGGTGTGGCATGTGGGTCAATTATTTTTCCACGACATCTTTCACCAACAATTTTGTACCAGTGCTAACTTTTTTGTGGGAGTATTTTTGGTGAGTCGTCTGACGGGGGGTACGACACATTATACGAAGCATGACCTAGAGCAGTATACGACGCATTATACGAAGTGTGACAGCGAGAGGGAGAGTGTGTACGTCGTCGGAGCACAGCCACCGCCGCCGTATTCTGTGTGCTTGCTGCACCGTGTTGCCTGTGTTGGTGCACCTGTGCGACGCATTATACGAAGCGTGACAGCGAGAGGGAGAGTGGGTAATTCTCTCTCTCTCTCACACACTGCGTCTGTCTCTCTCTCTCTCTCTGAGTCAAAGATTTTTTAGCTAATAGGAGAGAGACTACCTGGCCACCCAGCGAGATTTTTGTGGGATTATTTTTGGTGAGGCATCTGACTGGGGGTACGACACATTATACGAAGCATGATCTAGGACAGTATACGACGCATTAAACGAAGCATGACCTAGCTATACGACGCATTATACGAAGCGTGACAGTGAGAGGGAGAGTGTGTACGTTGTCGGAGCACAGCCACTACCGCCGTATTCTGTGTGCTTGCTGCACCGTGTTGCCTGTGTTGGTGCACCTGTGCCAACACAGGCACATACGAGACCGTATTCGGCCCCTCGATTGGGTTATGAAACGATCTTTCACCCACAAAAATTTAGGAGAGAAGAAATTGTAAAAAACTAGGAAGGATAAAAAAAAGAAAAACATGAACAATTCCATTATATTTTCCGATTTACATTATACGAAGCATGACCTAGCTATACGACGAATTATAAGTACGAAGCACCACAGTACCAGTTACTCCCATTACTTTTAGGTCACTTCACTTGATCCTAAAGTTAAGAAAGTGGAAGATCTGATGGGAAGGGATTGAGAGGTGCTTAGTCCGCTGTTGTCATAGATACCCAGAGGAGGGAGACTACCTGGCCGGGTTGCTCCGTTCAGAGAGGCGACTACCTGGCCGGGCTGCTCCACCTACAGTAGAGAGAGACTAACTGGCCGGGCTCCTGCGGCGACACATCCACAGAAATTTAGGAGAGACAAAATTTAGGAGAGACAAAATTTAGGAGAGACTACCTGGTCGGGCTGCTCCCACCCAGAGAGATTTTTGTGGGATTATTTTTGGTTAGTCGTCTGACTGGGGGTGCGACACATTATACAAAGCATGACCTAGGACAGTAGATGACGCATGATTAACCCGGGAGCTGCGAGGAGACTCTTAAGAGTTCCCCCGGCGGACTGCGGGGAGACTCTTAAGAGCAGAGCTTTTGAATGCGTACCAAAACCGCGCGTTTATAGCCAGGCGGCTGAAAATTGGTGTGGGTATAGTACTAAATGTCAACTCTCGACACCACCCCGCCAATCGCTCGCCCCGCACTCGTGCAAGCACCACCGCGCCAGTAACCAACAACTAGTCATGGAGCCCACACGTCCCTCACGCTCGCTCCCTGATGACACAACCAGCCCTCCTTCTGGTGGTGTTAGCCGCCATGGAAGGCAGAGGGTGGCTGCTAAAGACCCTACCTACCAGTACGACACGCCCTACAGCTCTGAGGACGAAAGACCAGCACCCAAAGCACGAAAAACACGTGCAAGCACAACAAAGGTACAGAGGTCATTGGTGTTTCGGGACACTGCCACCACGACCCAGGCCACTACAACAACCACTACCACCACCACTGCCACCACTGCCACCCCTGCCACCGGTACCAGCGACGCAGGATGCCGCCCTAGGGCTGCAGAACCTGCGGGGGCAGGAAAAATTAAAGGCACGGGCGTAGGGAAGAGAACCCGTACGCCAGCCACAGTGCCCCTACCACCACCACCACCACCAGCCGCCCCTGGCCCGGCTGCCCCTGCCGCCCCTGCTGCCCCTGCCCAAGGAAAAAGGAAGGGGAAGGGGAAGGGGAGAGGGAAAGCGACTGCTGGCCCTGGTGTCCCTGCCGGCCCTGTTGTCCCTGCTGCCCCTGCTGCCCCTGCTGCCCCTGCTGCCCCTGCCGCCCCAGCTGCCCCTGCCCAAGGAACAGGGAAGGGGAAGGGGAAGGGGAAAGGGAGAGGGAAAGCGACTGCTGGCCCTGGTGTCCCTGCCGGCCCTGCTGTTCCTGCTGCCCCTGCTGCCCCTTCCGCCCCTGCCGCCCCTGCCTAAGGAACAGAGAGAAGGGTGACAGGCACCACCATCATCTTGCCTGCCTCCAGGGCCACAAGACCACGCACCACTGCTACCCCTGCCGCCTACCCTGCCGCCTCCTCTGCCACCGCCTCTGCTGTCCCTGTCCATAAGACTCCCGCACGTGCTAAAGTGACCCGGAAAACTCTGACACCATCAAAGTATGCCGCCCTGCTGTTTGATGGTGATTCGCAGGGCATTGGCAGCCCGGGTTTCGACGACGAAGCCCTAGCACGGGACCAAGGGTGGGAGGATTTGGGAGTGGACAGTGGGAGTGAGCCGACGTCGGTGACGAGAATGAGGAAGGGCATCGTCTGTCAAGTGAAGAGGAGGGTGATGATGATGCAGTGCTGTATCGCGACCATGGAAGCGATATTTCAGACGATGAAGCAGACGCAGACGACATTCCGATCCCTGAGCTGCCTTCGTTCGATTGGTCTGACGGGGTCAATTTTGTACCTGACGTGCCCCAGTTCAATCCTGGGACGTCAGGAACAACTGACGACTGGCCCTGTGACGATCAAGCAAACGAAAGCAACTTCTTCCTCGCTTTTTTCGATATGGAGGTAATGACGTACATTGTTACCCAAACAAACGCCTACTATAGGTGGGTGTTTGGCAGATTGGACGTCCTTTCTCCAAAAGCGAGAATACGAGGCTGGGTGGATACGACTGTGGAAGAATTTATGACGTTCTTTGCCTTGTTGTTCCTCATGCCTCTGATCAAGAAGCATGTGTTGCAACACTATTGGAAGCACGACCCTCTCATCGCCACCCCAACTTTCAATAAGTTCATGATTCGTGACAGATTTTTGTTGCTGCTAAGATTTATGCACTTTGCAGACAACGAAAATCCTAACAGGATTGACAGGATATGGAAAGTTCGGGATGCGTTCACCATGTTGTTGGAGAGGTATAGGAAATACTTTTACCCCTTCCTCAATTTGGTGATTGATGAGTCGCTCGTGCTCTTCAAAGGACGTCTTGTTTTCAAGCAGTATATCCCCTTGAAAAGGCATAGGTTCGGTATCAAGCTCTTCGTTTTGTGTGACTGCGAAACTGGAATAGTGCTTGACATGATCGTGTACACAGGCACTGACATTGACATACCGAAAGCCGCTGCCAATGACCCCATGGGCATGTCAGGTGCCATCGTCAGGAAAATGTTGGCACCTTACCTGGGCAAAGGCCACATCATCTACACTGACAACTGGTATACTTCTCCTGCTCTCTGCCAGTTTCTTCATGACAACCAAACGGGGTCATGTGGGACTGTCAGAGAGACAAGAAAGTTTATGCCAAAGTTCACAGGTAATGTCATTCCTCGCACAGATGCCTCCTCCAGTGACACACCTTCAGAAGACGACCTGGCCCAGGAACACCGCGAGAGGCATGTGCGAAGAAGGCGACGAAAGGGGCAGAAATTCAAGCAGCTCGAGAAGTGTGGGAAAGTGATAGCCCTGAAGTGGAAGGATAAGCGAGACGTCCACCTGCTTTCCACCGTCCACACAAGTGCCCAGATGGATTCGGGCAAAATCCACTACCGAACCAGGAAGACCATCTACAAGCCCGACATGGTAGTGGACTACACTAAGAACATGCGCCTGGTGGACAAGTCTGACTGTCAGCTGTCAGGTGTTGAGTGTCTGAGGAAGACTGTGAAGTGGTATCACAAGCTCTTCCTCCACCTAGTTGATATCACGATGCTCAACGCCTACAACTTGTGGTTGGTGAAGAAGGATATGTCCCCAAACCAGAAGCTGAAATTCCGGGAGTTCGTGTACAACGTCTCATACCAACTCCTGGAGAAGTATGGCACCACCACTCACAGACGTACGGCATGGTGTGGGGATCACGTTCCTGACCGCATCCAGGTGGGTGTCGAAAGACACTACCCAATCAACACCGAGATGCTTGGCACTCGTCGCAGGCAGGCGCAGTGCACCGTCTGCAACACCAGTGTCAGGAAACCCCATGTCACCAAAAGAGTCACCTCAATGTGCGCCGAGTGCAAAGTTCCACTCTGCCTGGGTGACTGCTTCAGGGACTACCACACCTTCAAGAATTATTGAGTGTCGCCCCCTGTCCTGCCCTGCCCTTGACTCGCCCCGTGCCCGGCCCTGGACTCGCCCCCTGCCCTGCTCTGCCCTGGACTCGCGCCCTACCTTACCTGACCTGACCTAATTGATCACGCTACCTCATAATGTAACATATATATTATATAATGTATAAGTTCCAAAGATGTCCCTGTGATATAGCTTTTACATTATATAATTGTATGTTTCATTATTTAGTTTATAAGTTTCAAAGATTTACATGTAATATGCCTTCTTTTTTTAGTATATCAATATATATGTTTGTTATTAGCCTAAGTAATGTGTATATAATTATTTTCTTACCTCAAATGAATTGTACAAAAATAAATATGTTTCAATAAATCCTGTCAAACCTACTAAGATAATAAAAAACAAAAAACAAAAAACAAAAAAAAAACAAGGTCATGTCATTGTATTCTTACAATATGATATATTCTATGAATATTTCATATTGTTTGAATACAATGGCATGATCTTGTAAAACATTGTTTTTTATCAAAAATGTTCTAGACACTATGAAACCTTCCCCATAACCCCCTCCTGGATTCGATCCCACTACCCTACGACACTTTGAGTTTGCCAGTCCGCGACCTTACCAACCATGCCACAGGAGCTCATACCAAATATCACTCAAAACTTCGTGTCTACAATCGAAATGACAATATACAAAAAAAAATGAATTATCCCACCAATTTACATTTGTAAATTGATGGGATTATCAATTATATCATACCAAGGTTTATAAAAGTTTGTCTCTGTCAAGAATTAGTAATTATATAACTTTATTCTGTCAAATATTGCCCAAACACTCAGCAAAATTGCCCCTCTCAGTGTGACTCCACTTATTTTCACACGGTCAAGCGGTCACGAGGTGACCCTTGCCGCTCCTTGATGCTCCAGCTACAGCAGCTCTGTCTGGGAACAAAATTGGTATAAATACAATAATGGATAAAATACTCTTCACAAATACATTTGTATTGTATAATATTGTAAACAAAATGAATAATAACTGTGTGGGTGTCGAAAATTGTTCAACCAGCTTTCTTATGTCTCGCCTACGCGCGTATATTGGATTATACATAGTCATGACTGTCATACAAATAATTGCAGTAGGTCTCGAATATACATTTATAGTGCATATTACTTGGGAATAAATAAGTATAAGTTTCTCTGGTGGCAATCTACCCTTTCGCAAGTGTAAGGAGACACCAGTCTATATTTAGCCCTCTATCACAAAAGGCAATCTTCCTGTGTTTACTGACCACCCTCGTTGGTGGTCTATAATATAGTACTTTATTTACAGTCAATGGCCTACATGTTTCTGTGGTACTTCACATGTGTCTAAAATGCAATGTCTGCTTGCATAAAAATGCAATTCTGAAGTCCATTTATATGTACGACATACGCATGTCTCAGTTTTTCTCTCTCTCTCTCCATTCCTGACTCATGTTATTGTAGACCTGTTGGTGGCAACGAACACCAGACATCTGGTAGACATAAGGTTCAAAATACCAAGACATCCATGCGCCTCGGGCACCTCCACAATTATCACAAAGCTGGTTATCTATCTAGAGATCTGCCTGCCTTCCATCTCTCCACGACTCACTCACTCACTCACTGCACACCTGCATGCCTCCCTCCCACCCACCCACCCCCACCCACCCTTTCAGGCTTCCGTCTGCTAGAAACACATTCACAATTTGCGTAAATATCGCATCAATTGGTCTATATGCGGTATATTCCTTGTTATATGGGACGCCTACATACGTACACGTCTTTATTATAGCATGACAGTGCTCTAAATACAAGATTTACGTGATATTTATGGCGTAACACACCCTCTCCCCCTTTCATTCCCAGCACAACTCACTCACACCTTGGTTCACGCATAGAAACTCATTAGTAATGTGCGTAAATATCGCATGAATTGGTCTATATGCGGTATATATTTTGATATATGGCACGTATACATACGTACAAGTCTGTATTATAGCATGACAGTGCTCTACGTACAAGATATAAGTGATATGTATGGCGTAAACCACACTCTCAGCTCATAAATTGCCGCCAAACCTCCAACACATCTTCATTCCCGCCTACAAATTCTCTTATAATTCCCTTATATATTGCAATTTTTGGTCACTATGAGGCATATTCATTGTTATATGGGTGGCCTACACACGTATACATTGTGACGCATGTCCACGTGTGAGCATGCTGTACAGAACACCTAGTCATGCCCCACTCTCGCTAGGATCGTCAGGGCAGAAACTTTGGCTGTAGTCTATGTAGAGTTTCCTAACTTAGTTCATGTGAGCCGTTGTACTATAAGTAATATGAATATGTATTTTGTTTTCATCTGAGTCAACGAGTTCTATTTTATATAATTAGTTATAAGTATTGTGTGTAAAACTTATTTGTAATGATGGGAGAAGCAGCAGCCACAGTTGGGGGTCAGTGGGTGCGCCATGCGGGAGGTGGGCCTAACTCACTAGCATTCCCCCCTCCCCCCTCCCCTCAGTGCTAGGGGAGCCTTTGTCTATCCCAGAGGAGAGAGAGAAATTACGTAATGATTGTCAGTGGGCGGTCCTTAGTAGTTCACGTTGGGCTCACTAGAGGGCCGGGTATAAAAAGGGAAGTCTAGCCATTTTTTCATCAGAACTCATTAGGCAGAGCGACTTCTCATTTTCCTTGCTAACTATATATATTCTTCTGACTGATGTGAACTTTCTCTACTACCTTACATTCTTATCTCCTCTTTTCCCTGCCTGTTTAACTTCCATGGTCCCGTTGGTGCAGAGCGAGTCAGCCAACGTATTATCACTTGAGTTCTCACTAGATACTTGCCTATTAAATAGCCTATTTTGGAAGGGTTAACTTAGAATAGGATTGATTTATGTTTGTTGCACTTGTATATGCATTTCCCTGTGTGTTATTATTATTATTCCTGTTTTCTGCTAGTCTAGGTAATGCTAGACTGGGGTAAGGCTTTTCTGTGTTACGAGTTGTTGTTTGATGCAGTGGTTAAGCGATAAACCTGCATACTCGTTTCGGTTCAGTGAAGCCTAGGTTGTCATCGCGGCTGACTGTGTTGAGTTAATAATTTACAGTGCGTGAGGGCAAGAGCCTAACCACCCTGTATTTTATTAACAGTTTGTTTTTACTTTGTCAAGGAGCCGGGAGAAAACCAGATACAAGGGATCTGGATTTCTCAAAGTGCACTTGTTAGTTTTAACGTAATACTTTAAACAGTTGTGAGGACTTCGCTAGGCTACGAGCCGTTTTTGCTCAGTCACTGCTACCTTTTGCCCACAGTACCCCAGCTAGACTTTACTCGATTAGTAGATACAGAATAGTATTGAAGCTTTCCTTATGTATGATATTGTTTATGCACTATTGATTTCATGTGTTGCACGCTTGGCTACTTTAGTGATTAGTGGCCCACGAGCACAATCCGAGTAGGTTATTGCCGTTGCATTTGCGGAGTACTTCTTTTTAATGTTTGCCATTTACTATTGCATATTCTTTTAATTATTCTTATGCCAATTTAAACCTTTAATAGTATTTAATTGCCAGTGTTTTTGCTTATTGAATTACTGTTCAAAATCCGATACGTACTTCTTACGAGCATCCGAGAAGCATCTAACTTTTTTCAGAAGATTCCTTGCTCGATGCTTAAGGACTATTAATTAACATAACGTAATAGTGCCGATCCGAAGTAGAGGGTGGAGGACTTCTTAAGTTCTTAGTCAAGGGTGGATTACTTCGGCTTCGGCCAACACTATTCTTTGGTGTTGTTGTTTCTTACTTCATTGTTTGATTGTTGACCAGACTAGATAATTCCTGTCTCTTTATTAGTCTGTTGTTGAACACTAGTACCGAGTTCTTGTATACCCCGTTATAGCAGATTGAACTCTGGAGGGTATTGGTGTTTTTTGTTCGGCTGGCAGTACTCAGGGGTTGGGATCATGTGTTTCCGTTGTGGCAGCGAGCCGTACTCGAGTCCTGATTGAGAGCCCTTGTGTACCCGAGTGCCAGGTCGTAACAAATGGCGACCTTGCTTAGGATTTTGTGAACAGTATACATTTTTGCAGAGTTGTACAACATTTTGTTTGTTTGTATTTTAGCGTGCATATTGAAGAATATTTTGTTTTGTATGGCAATTAGTAAAGCATTTAAGAGACTCCAGTTAATTTAGTAATTAGTGCTTGCATAGGAAGTTTAACACTTTTGTCTCGAGAATTTTTTTGTGGACTTCAGTATGTCGTGCATTAGCACTGACGATGAGCGAGAGATGCCATTTGAAGGTGTGCCGTTAGTAACCAGTGAGGAGGATGCTAGAGTTTTTGTGAGTAAGCGGTACCACGTGACGGAGGAGAGGCTGACGGGGGTGGATGTTTGTGGCTTGCACCTGATAGCCAAGGTTTTGGGCATTTCCAATGTAGTAGGGATGTCCAAGGGGGAGCTGATTTCCTGGGTGTTGCGTGGGCGACATGGGGTTTCGGAGGAGAGGGCGTTTGGGGGGGTTCCTCCCCAGATCCCCTCTCACTCGACTCCCACAGTGCCGTCCACTCAGTTACCGGAGGTTAGCACTCTCCCACAGAGGGATGAGAATTGGCAGATTGGAGTGCCCTCGGGTGGTGCACATGGTGGTTCCCCAGTTTTTGCCCCCCCTCCTTCAGTAGTGGCAGCTCCCTCTTCCTGCCTGTCTCCAGATATGGTATTTAGACTTGAGCTTGCTAAGCTTGAGGCTAGGAAGCAGGAGAATGAGACGAGGAGGCATGAGATTGAGGTTAGGAGGCATGAGGCTGAGCTTAGGTACGACTCAGAGAAATATTGTGCTAAATTAGATTTAGATAAGACTCGTGTCACGGCCCAAGTAAGAGAACAGTCCTTGGCCCAATTAGTCAAATTGGTGCCGGTATTTAGTGAAACTGAAGTCACAGAATTTTTTAATCGTTTTGAGAAGAAGTGTAGGGAGCATAATTGGCCTGAAGAGAAGTGGGCAGCTCTAGTCTCCTCAAGACTTACGGGTAAGGGTCTGAAGGCTTATGATGCACTGCCTTTGGAGTCTTGCATTGACTACCCAGAATTGAAGAGAGCTGTCCTACGGGCATACGAGTTGCAACCGGAAACATATCGATTGAAGTTTCGGGGTGTTACAAAGACAAGGGAGGCGACCTTTCTTGAACATGCCCGGGACTTAAAAGATGCACTTAAAAACTGGACACGTTCTGAGAAAGCTGAGACGGCCGAACAGTTGACTGAGCTGTTTCTGCTCGAGCAGTTTTATAAGTGTACTGGTGCAGAAATGACTTTAACTATTAAAGAAAAGAACCCAAAAACTCTACAGGAGGCAGCTGAGATGGCTGACCTCCGGCTATCACTAATTCGTGGGTGCGGGTCTGCCCAGCGTAGTGAGGCAGGTAACAAGGGGCGTGACACCCCACCCCCCCGAGTTAGTGATATACCTTATGCAAACAAGTACAAGAGCCATGATACCAAGACTGACCACAAGACTAGCACCGTCCCATTTAAGAAGGGGCCGGGCCCTTCCCAGTACCAAGGGAAGCCCAAAGGGGAGTTGGAGTGTTATCAATGTCATAAAAAGGGGCACTTTGCAAGAGTCTGTCCTAGCAAACCACCTACAGCAGCTGTGTCTTTGGCCTGCAACATTGGTGTGTCTCCGAAGTCATCTGAGTTTGCCCGGGGCAGTTCGTCAGAGGCTGAGGCACAGCCAATGCAGAAGCACCTGGGAGGCTCGAACCCTGCTCAGGATGTTTTTTGCGACCATAGAGGGCGGGGTTGCGTGATGTGGGCGGGGCGCAAGCATGGAGTAGAGGTCTTGCGTGATACAGGTGCTTCCCAGACTCTGATGAAAAACTTGACTGGCTACCCTATAAACGTGGCTCGGGTGGTAGTGGTGCAGGGTATTAATGCAACTCGGTCATACCCGCTGGTGCGGTTGGAGTTGGAGGTGGATGGTGTGGCACGTGAATTGGATGTCGGGATTGTGGAGAAACTGCCAGTGGAGGGCGTCGACCTTCTTCTCGGCAACGACTTTGCAATGCCCGCTTCTGAGGTTCTACCCTTAGTCGTTGCCGAGAGGCCGGCCGACGTGAGTAGGGAAGAGCAAGAGTGGGTCGAGCGGTGCCAGACACAACCCATGGCGTGTGTTGTCACCCGAGCTCGGGCAGCTAAAGTGTCACAGCCTAGTCCTCCGTCTTCAGACCAGCGGAGGAACGATCAACAGGAGGAGGCTAAAGCTGGAGTTGGTTTTAAGAGTTTTGACTCGGTGGCTCTCCTGGGTGATTCAGTATTAGCACCATTACTTAATTCTGGAGTAGCCCCTGGGCCTGTCATCGAGAGTGACGAGGCTGGGCATGACGAGTCTCCACGACAGCAACGTTATGTACATCGAGAGAGACAGAGGGAGCAGCCCAGTATCGGGGAAGGTCATGCATTGCTCCGGGAGCAGTTAGATCGCTTGGCACCCTCAGATATACGTCGGTTGCAACTAGAGGACCCTGAGCTCCAAACGTGTGCTAATGGAGCTGTAGAGCTCGACGAGGACGGCGATGCACAGCCAGGAGATTTGTTTTATTTAGAAGGCATCCTCTATAGGCGTTTTCAAGACCCTAAACGTAGTTGGCAAAAGCGGTCCGGAGTAGTGGACCAGTTGGTGGTGCCACGGGAGTGCAGGGATAACCTACTGAGGTTGGCGCATGACACACCACTGTCAGGACATCTAGGGGTGAGAAAAACGGTGGCGGCTTTGGGGAAATTGTTTTGGTGGCCGGGGATGAAGTCTCATGTGCAGTCATGGATAAACTCATGTGATATTTGTCAACGTGTCGGGAAACCGAACCAAGTTATTCCTAAGGCTCCGTTACACCCTATTCCTGTGATTGGGCCACCCTTTAGTAAAATTATTGTTGACATGGTTGGTCCACTCCCTCCCACTAAGGCTGGAAATAAATTGTTGTTAACCATAATGGATGTTGCCACTAGATACCCTGATGCATCCCCTATGAAAAATGGAATGGCTAAGACGGTAGTCAGTAACTTGTTGTGGTACTTCTCAAGGTACGGGTACCCGGAGGAGATTCAGTCTGATCAGGGATCTAATTTCACCTCCAACATGTTCAAGCAAACAATGCAACAGCATGGGATACGAGCAGTAGTATCGTCAGCGTATCACCCTGAGAGTCAAGGGGTGCTTGAGCGGTGGCATGCTACACTTAAAAGCATGCTCAGGTGTTATTGTGCTGACAACGGTATGGATTGGGATCTTGGATTGCCTTATGTGCTGTTTGCTGCTCGGGAGGTACCTGGTGAGAGCCTGGGATTTAGTCCAAACGAGTTGATTTTTGGACACCGTGTCAGGCCCCCCCTTAACATGCTGAAAGAAATTTGGGAGGGGACTGTGCAGCCTTGTCCATTATTAACCCTTTACGAGCGGCCTAGGCGGTTTATTTATATGTACCGCCCAGCGGGGTGTTTTTAGCCAAAATAGGGCTGTTTACGTGATCATTTTCATGCCTAAATAAGACCCAGAACGTAAAACAAGTATCTATCCCTGAAAGGGCATAAACAGAGCTTTCGAATGACACCATAACGATCCATTTATGATGGCTAGTTTTCTTGCAATAACCGTGCAACGCGAGTGCAAAAAGCATGAAATTAGCCACTTTCCCGATACAATTCCGTATATAGCGAGTGAGAGAGGGAGGAGGGACCTGAGATTCGTGTCAGTAGGTTCGCCGCGGTGGTCTGGAGCAGTCATACGCTCGCTAGTCTCCTGCCACCATTTGTCTCTCTCTCTCAGCAACATTACGTGCTGAAATTGCCACTCGACCTATGTCGAGCGCCGCCACATAGTCCAGCTTTATTAAATACGACTTAAGTTGCGCCCCGACTTTTAGGGGTTAAAGTATGTGCTTGAAAGCCGTGAGCGCATGCTTAAGAGTCTGGAGATGGCAGGTAGAAATTTGACAGAATCACAAGCTTTGATGAAGGACAGGTATGATCGCAAAGTGAGGCTCCGGAAGTTCACTGTAGGACAAGAGGTATTAATTTTGTTGCCTTTGGTTGGTAACCCCCTCTCTGCGAAGTACACTGGACCTTATAAAATTGTAGAAAAAATGTCAGACTTAGATTACCTTGTTGCCACTCCAGACAGGAGGAAAAAGAACCAGTTATGTCACGTGAACCTTATTAAAGAGTATGTGAGGCGCCCCTCTGAGCCTCTCACTGCCCCTGTGTTGGCTTGTTGCGGCCGTGGTGGAGAAGGAGAGGGGGACAGTCAAGCTTCAGAGGAGGATAGCTGGGATCAACATGTTTCAGCGGATCAGTGGGCGGGGAACTCGAGCCTAAGGGCTGACGAGGCTATAGCTCATTTGCCTGAGCCGCAGTTTGATGCTATCCGTCAGTTGTTCGGTTCATACCCCACTGTATTTGCTGAACACCCAGGCCTCACTACTCAGGCTATGCATGATGTTGACGTGGGGGACCATCTACCCTTTAAGTCAATCCCGTACCGTGTGCCCCCCATAAAACTACCAGCTCTGAGGGATGAGTTGGAGTAATTGCTCGGTAGAGGGTTGATAGAGAAAGGCACAGTTAAGTGGACTTCCCCCATAACACTGCAGCCTAAGCCAGATGGCAAGGTACGCTTTTGTATTGATTTCCGTAGGTTAAACGGTTTGACTCCAACTAACCCATATCCTCTTCCTCGGGTTGATGATAGTGTTGACAAAATTGGTAATACTCGTTTTTTGTCTAAAGTAGATTTAGTAAAAGGTTACTGGCAAGTACCTTTGTCCGAGCGTGCTAAAGAGGTATGTGGTTTTGTTGTCGACGGGAGTACCTACCGGTGCAATGTTATGCCTTACGGACTTAAGAATGCACCAGCAACGTTTCAGAACCTGATGAATGAAATTGTAAAGGACATTCCAAATTGCACCGTATATTTGTACGATGTAATCATTTATGATGACGACTTTGAGAGCCATTGTGAGCACCTTGAGACCTTGTTCCGGAAACTTAGTGAAGCAGGTCTGGTAGTAAATTTGGCAAAGTGTGACTTCGTAAAAGCCACTGTGCAGTACCTTCGGTTTGTAGTGGGAAGGGGACAGGTGTGCCCTCCTCAGAACAAGGTACAGGCTATCAATAAATTTCCGCACCCAACAACCAAGAAGCAGATTATGAGATTCTTGGGTATGATAGGCTACTACAGACGCTTCATAAAAGGTTACTCAACGGTGTTGGCACCTCTCACAGATTTGTTATCTAAAGACAAAAAGTTTTTGTGGGCACCTGAGTGTGAAAAGGCTTTCACTTTGTTGAAACATTTGCTATGTACTCACCCGATACTCAGGGCCCCAGACTTTAACAGGCCTTTTCAGCTGGCAACAGATGCTAGTGGTGTAGGGGCTGGTGCCGTCTTGCTACAGACAGACAATGAAGGTGTGGAACACCCAGTAAGTTTCTTTTCTAAGAAGTTCAATGCTGCACAAAAGAACTATTCTACAATAGAAACGGAATTACTGGCGATTGTGCTGTCGCTCAGGCACTTCGAGGTGTATGTTCCAGCCTATGGCCCAGTCGTGGTTATCTACACTGATCATCACCCTTTGAGATTCCTGAATCAATTTCACAATCGCAATATGAGACTGACCAGGTGGTCTTTGATGTTGCAGGAGTATAACCTGGACATCCGTCATATTGCTGGATGTGACAATGTGATCGCGGATTGTTTATCAAGGGTGGATGATCAGTCATAGGCTATCACAGGTGTGTGGGTTTGAGTGGAGGAAAATAGGCTGCCCTTATAGTGCAGCCGGGAAAAACATATTAAAATATAAAAATCATATAAAAACTCTTTCTTTTGATATAGATAATCGTATAAGTTTGTCATAGCCTATAGAGTTTGAGTAGTCCACGAACTATCACACGGCTGAGCTGCTGTAAGCTCGCTCTGGGAGCATGATATTGTGTCTTTTTGCTATTGTTGGGAGGAGTTATAAAATGTGATTTTTTTTTCTTTAATAATAAGATGTGTTTTGGTGACAAACTCAGCTTTGTTTTAGTGCCATGCGGTCGCTGGGTGTGAGGGGCTTGATGGGGTTCTGTGTTTGTCAGATTTTAGCTCAGGGTTGAGCAAGTAAAATCTTGGGGGAGGTGTGACGCATGTCCAGTGTGAGCATGCTGTACAGAACGCCTAGTCATGCCCCACTCTCGCTAGGATCGTCAGGGCAGGAACTTTGGCTGTAGTCTATGTAGAGTTTCCTAACTTAGTTCATGTGAGCCGTTGTACTATAAGTAATATGAATATGTATTTTGTTTTCATCTGAGTCAACGAGTTCTATTTTATATCATTAGTTATAAGTATTGTGTGTAAAACTTATTTGTAATGATGGGAGAAGCAGCAGCCACAGTTGGGGGTCAGTGGGTGCGCCATGCGGGAGGTGGGCCTAACTCACTAACACTCCCCCCTCCCCCCTCCCCTCAGTGCTAGGGGAGCCTTTTAGACCAGTCAAAGTAGGGCTGGACTTAGAACAAATTGCAATAGAAGGTTTTTTGGCTTTAACTTGTTTATTAGGTCCCTCTGATGAACATATAAAAAGTCTCCAACTTTTGGACACCGGGAAAGTGGTTAATTTGCATAAATTCAAGATGGCCGCCGTCCAAAGCTTCAATTTACAGATAACTTTTTTCTGGTTGCTCCTAGACCCTATAAATGTATTACAAACAACGTGTTTTGGCTTTAACTTGTTTATTAGGTCCCTCTGATGAACATATAAAAAGTCTCCAACTTTTGGACACCTGGAAAGTGGTTAATTTACAGCCAAAAAACCTTCTATTGCAATTTGTTCTAGGTCAAGCCCTACCTTTACTGCACATTATTGTCTATTACATTTTGCCTAGGCCT
This sequence comes from Paralithodes platypus, assembly GCA_032716605.1. Classification (NCBI taxonomy): domain Eukaryota; kingdom Metazoa; phylum Arthropoda; class Malacostraca; order Decapoda; family Lithodidae; genus Paralithodes; species Paralithodes platypus. The sequence continues at coordinate 37,336,918 of CM064523.1, forward strand.
ATACTAATCCCATCATCTTGTTTCTTGTTTCAACAGATTGGTGCGACATCTACCGAAGCCATGGAAGAAGAGGTGGTGCATAATCCCTGCGGCATTTGCTCAAACACGTTAGACGAAGGAGAAACAGTCAAGCTGAGGGCGAAGGGAGCAGATACTATCAACAAGGCCAGTACTGAACGTGGAACGCCATCAATTACCGTGTCCGAGGGCCAAACGGTGCACATTGATTGCCGAAAGAAGCATGTCAATACGAAGCCAAATAGAATTCCTGGGAAGCAGAAGAAACGTCCTGAAAAACCTGCTCTTCGTTCTCAGACACCAGACTTTTGTTTTACAGAGAACTGCTTTTTTTGTGGTACAAAAATCTATTTGGACACAAAGCATGATTCAGAAGAAGTGTATCCAGTACGCACCTTCAACTTTCAAAGGACAATACTTTCTGCATGTGATGCCAGGGCTGATGAGTGGGCTGACACTGTTAGAGGCCGAATTAACTTTGCACGCGATCTTCCAGCAGCTGACGCAATATATCACAAGCAGTGCAGCTCAAATTTCCAGACACATAGGCAGATCCCCTCCAAATATCGTGATTCCGCAGACAGTGAACCTCCTCGCAAGGGTCGCAAAGTAGATGCCTCACGAGAGGAAGCATTTCTACTCGCAATCGAGGACCTAGTCAGTGGCAATGATGATGAACAGACTACAGTGGTTGATCTCGTTGATAGAATGTCCCAATTGTGCCCTGATGTTGAAGCGTATAGTGTAAAATACATGAAACAGAAACTTATTTCATATTTTGGGGATGAACTGGTTATTAGTAACGTGCATGGACGCAGCGATGTTGTAACTGTCAAAGAAAGTGCTGCAAAGATTTTGCAACAATTCAAAGACTCACCACAGACTGATGATGAGGAAGCAGAACAAAGAAAGATAGTCAGGGCTGCGGCACGGTTGATCAAAGCAGATATAAACAACATTGATACTTGTAGAGATTTCTATCCAGATCCTTCCGAACTCCGGTCGCTGGAAAAGAATGTGGCGTACGTTCCGCAGTCCCTTCGTATATTGCTGCAAGAGACGTTCAGTGGCAAGTCATGTGATCTTGAAGTTGCATCAATTGGACAAAGTATCGTGCAACTTACCAGACCAAGGGCCATTGTAGCACCCATTCAGTATGGATTGGCGGTTCAAATGCACCAGCACTTTGGTTCCCGCTTTCTTGTGGACAGTTTACACAGCCACGGCTTCTGTCTGCCTTACGCAGAAGTTTTGAGGTTTTCGAAGTGTGCTGCCAATTTCAGGGGCACCAACATATCCACTGCAGGCAGGTTTGGACAGTTCGTTGCAGACAATGTTGATCACAACTTGCGTACGCTTGATGGGCGAGGAACATACCATGGTATGGGTATAATTGTTGCTGTCACCCCTGAAGTAAGAGACACAACATCAATACCAAGATTGCAGTCACCTGAAAACAACTTCACGGCAGCTCAAATTGAAATCAAATACTACCGCAGTGTTCGCAAGAAGGGTGGGCCTCTCGAATTTAGAAAGCTTGACCCCATTTCAGCATCTGACAAGCTTGAAAATCTGGACATACTGTGGAAAACGTCATGGTTGCTTCGACCAAAACGACCAGGCTGGTCCGGCTTAATGCAGAGTGTGTGCCATGGACCACACCCAGGGAAATCATCCGTCCATTTCTTGCCCATGATTGACATGGACCCTACGGACATGAGTTGTATTTACTCAACACTTCACTTCGTTGCTGCGGAAAGCCATCGCCAGTGAACGACGCCAATGCTGACATTCGACCAACCGCTTTATTGAAAAGCGAAGACGATCATTGTTCATGAGAAGGAAGGAAGCGAACTGAAACCCATTGTTTTCAACCTTGGTGGCTTTCACTCTGTGATGAGCTTTTTGGGATGCATGGGCCATGTTATGGAAGCATCTGGGCTTAAGGAGGTTTTGGAACTTATATACGCTGAAAATGCTGTGACCCAAATGCTGAGTGGGAAAGCCTATGCACGAGCAATCAGAGGCCACTTCTTGGTTGACACAGCCTTGAGTTCGATTGTGTTAGGCAGGGCATACGGTGTCAACCTCTCAATGGTAGATGAGGAAAGTGACGCATGCAAGGACTTCCAGGAGGCTGCAGATCTTTTGGATAAGCTGTTGCGTGAAGACGTTTCACCGGATGAAGTCTGCAGTAAAGACGTTTTCAACAGAATTTCTGAAAAACTTAAAGCTGAGAAGAGCTCCTTAGCAGAGCATAAGATGGGAAAGCTATGGATTCAATACATGGACATGATTGACCTGCTGCGTCGCTTCCTGAGGGCACTGAGAATGGGCGATTTCCTACTGTACCTCGGATCACTCCAGGAGATGTTGCCGTACTTTGCAGCGTGTGGTCATAACAATTATGCCAAGTCAGCCCATGTGTACATTCAAGACATGATTGAACTTGAGCAGCTCAACCCAGACATGTTCTGTCAATTGAACTCCGGTCTATTTGTGATCCGCCGAAGTGATCGGCTGTGGGCAGGACTGCCAAGCGACTTGGTTATAGAGCAGGTTTTGATGCGCTCTTTGAAAACGAATGGTGGATTGACACGTGGTAGGGGCATGGAGGAAACGCAACGCCTGCGCTGGTTACTTGATATGCCAGCCTGCGCTGAGGTGAGTGAAGTTATGCAAGAACTGCCAGGGAAGCATTTCCACACCTCTGAGCAGCACAAAGATATGACTGAAGCAAGGCGTGAACGAGATAGGAAGGACACAGAGAAGGTTCTCGCATTCTTCAAGGATTATGATCCATTTCAAGAATCAAATGAACTCAGGAATATTGCCAACGGTGTGACAGGACCAGCCTCGGCCAATCCTCATTTACTGTATGAGGTTGGTATGAACATTGTGCAGAAGATGGAAGGTAGCAATGCTTTTGACTTTTCATTTAGGAAGAAAGATCAAGTTGAGTCGTTGGGTGCAAAGGTTACAATCAGTGCTGAAAAAGTACCAATCGACCCACAGCTCCTTTTCCAGAGGCTCCTCATCTTTGCTAATAACAGGGACTTAGGTGTTGAAGAGGTCTTTGCGTATGAGTTGTCTAGCTACCCTACTGCTCTGTTCGATAAGTGGGGGAGGCTCAGGGAAGCCAATAAACCACAGCTAGGAGATGAGATAGCTGCTGTTGTTCCCAAGTCGTCATTGGAATAATTTGAGGAAGAAAGGACTGTGACCCATGTTCTGGATGGTGGTTCCTTATTGCAAAGGATTCCATGGAAGAAGGGTGACACATTTGAGGACATTGCAAGCATGTACATGAAGCATGTTTCCAAAAACTTTCTCAACCCGGTGGTTGTATTCGACGGTTATAAATCAGGACCTACTACCAAGGACATGACACACAATCGACGATCAAAAGGAGTCTTTGGTCAAAAGGTGATGTTCACTCCAACCATGCCCCTTCGGTCAAAAAAGGAAAACTTCTTGTCAAACTCGGACAATAAGCAAAACTTCATTGACTTATTGTGTGAAACATTCAAGGCAAATGGAATTGACTGTGTCAATGCGCCAGCAGATGCAGATGTCATGATTGCGAAGAAGGGAATTGAGCATGCAAGGGAAACCGTGACATATGTGATAGGTGAGGACACAGACTTGTTGGTGCTGTTGTGTCATTATGCGGAACGAGGGATGAATGATTTGTACTTCAAGTCGAGCAAGGAAGGTGGGAAATGTTGGCATATTAACTCAGTAGCAGAAGCTCTCGGTGAAAGCATCTGTCGTGTCCTGCCAGTTGTCCATGCACTCTGTGGATGTGACACAACCTCACGACTGTATGGTATTGGTAAAGGGGCTGCCTTGAGGAAAGTGAGGGAAGACAACGGTTTCTTGAAATGTATAGAAGCATTCTGTTGCCAAAGTGGAAGTAAAGACGCGATATCATCAGCTGGTGAAAAGGCCTTGGTTTATTTGTACGGGGGAAAAGGAAATGACACCCTTGACGGACTGCGAAAGACAAAGTTTTGCAACAAGGTGGCAAAAAGTTCAACTACCGTTGAAGTTCACAGCCTTCCCCCAACAACCGATGCAGCCAAATACCACTCGTTCCGAGTTTATTGTCAGGTCAAGGAATGGATGGGGAACTGTGTGGACCCCGAGAAATGGGGCGGGTGTCTGCGGAAGGGACAGCTTGAACCGAAGACGATGGATTCGCCAGTGGCTCCTGATTCACTACTGAAATTGGTCAGATGTCAGTGTAAGGGCAACTGTGACACTCAACGCTGTAGTTGCAAATGGAATGAGCTTGAATGTTCCAGTGCATGTGGTCAATGTAAAGGACTCTGTCAAAATAGCAACTTTGATGCAAGCACCGATGATCCAAGTGAATACGAACTCCTATCATGAATTACATAATTGGCTCTGAATGACGTCATACTACGTCATGGTTTTTATTTTATTTTTTATAAAAAAGAGGGACAACAGGTCAAAAAACCCATACAAGCACAAAGTGCCTGTGTCACCCCTTGTGAAAGAGACAGTTCAGCCTGTCTGTAAGGTTTTTCGGCTGTAAATTAACCACTTTCCAGGTGTCCAAAAGTTGGAGAATTTTTATATGTTCATCAGAGGGACCTAATAAACAAGTTAAAGCCAAAAAACGTTGTTTGTAATACATTTATAGGGTCTAGGAGCAACCAGAAAAAAGTTATCTGTAAATTGAAGCTTTGGACGGCGGCCATCTTGAATTTATGCAAATTAACCACTTTCCCAGTGTCCAAAAGTTGGAGACTTTTTATATGTTCATCAGAGGGACCTAATAAACAAGTTAAAGCCAAAAAACCTTCTATTGCAATTTGTTCTAGGTCCAGTTAAATGATTGCTAGATTTACTGGACTATTTGTCTATCCCAGAGGAGAGAGAGCAATTACGTAATGATTGTCAGTGGGCGGTCCTTAGTAGTTCACGTTGGGCTCACTAGAGGGCCGGGTATAAAAAGGGAAGTCTAGCCATTTTTTCATCAGAACTCATTAGGCAGAGCGACTTCTCATTTCCCTTGCTAACTATATATATTCTTCTGACTGATGTGAACTTTCTCTACTACCTTACATTCTTATCTCCTCTTTTCCCTGCCTGTTTAACTTCCATGGTCCCGTTGGTGCAGAGCTAGTCAGCCAACGTATTATCGCTTGAGTTCTCACTAGATACTTGCCTATTAGATAGCCTATTTTGGAAGAGTTAACTTAGAATAGGATTGATTTATGTTTGTTGCACTTGTATATGCATTTCCCTGTGTGTTATTATTATTATTCCTGTTTTCTGCTAGTCTAGGTAATGCTAGACTGGGCTAAGGCTTTTCTGTGTTACGAGTTGTTGTTTGATGCAGTGGTTAAGCGATAAACCTGCATACTCGTTTCGGTTCAGTGAAGCCTAGGTTGTCTTCGCGGCTGACTGTGTTGAGTTAATAATTTACAGTGCGTGAGGGCAAGAGCCTAACCACCCTGTATTTTATTAACAGTTTGTTTTTACTTTGTCAAGGAGCCGGAAAAAAACCAGATACAAGGGATCTGGATTTCTCAAAGTGCACTTGTTAGTTTTAACGTAATACTTTAAACAGTTGTGAGGACTTCGCTAGGCTACGAGCCGTTTTTGCTCAGTCACTGCTACCTTTTGCCCACAGTACCCCAGCTAGACTTTACTCGATTAGTAGATACAGAAGAGTATTGAAGCTTTCCTTATGTATGATATTGTTTATGCACTATTGATTTCATGTGTTGCACGCTTGGCTACTTTAGTGATTAGTGGCCCACGAGCACAATCCGAGTAGGCTATTGCCGTTGCATTTGCAGAGTACTTTTTTTTAATGTTTGCCATTTACTATTGCATATTCTTTTAATTATTCTTATGCCAATTTAAACCTTTAATTGTATTTAATTGCCAGTGTTTTTGCTTATTGAATTACTGTTCAAAATCCGATACGTACTTCTTACGAGCATCCGAGAAGCATCTATTTTTTTTCAGAAGATTCCTTGCTCGATGCTTAAGGACTATTAATTAACGTAACATAATAGTGCCGATCCGAAGTAGAGGGTGGAGGACTTCTTAAGTTCTTAGTCAAGGGTGGATTACTTCGGCTTCGGCCAACACTATTCTTTGGTGTTGTTGTTTCTTACTTCATTGTTTGATTGTTGACCAGACTAGATAATTTCTGTCTCTTTATTAGTCTGTTGTTGAACACTAGTACCGATTTCTTGTATACCCCGTTATAGCAGATTGAACTCTGGAGGGTATTGGTGTTTTTTGTTCGGCTGGCAGTACTCAGGGGTTGGGATCGTGTGTTTCCGTTGTGGCAGCGAGCCGTACTCGAGTCCTGATTGAGAGCCCTTGTGTACCCGAGTGCCAGGTCGTAACAACATACTCTACATAGCCTAAAAGGGCTCAAAAAAGGAGATATACGTGATAATACGCGGTAACCCACCCCCTCCTCCCTCTCCTTCTATTCCCTGGGCGTGTGAAAATTCGGCATTGGAAATCTCGCCGCTCGATGACAATCTAGCCGCGCGGTGCCATTCGCTCCACATTTTTCAACTACGGACCATTCCCCCACGCCCCCCATGAAATTTTTTGGGGGGTCAAATATATATGGGCCGATGCACGCAAACATTCCCTACACGATGATGTACTTTTTATCGAAATTGGCAATAGGTCCCAAAATCATCATAGGTGCGCACAGTCTTACCCTGTAGAAAACCCCTTGTGCGCCGCGGAGAGGTTAAACGAAGCATGACCTAGCTATACGACACATTATACGAAACGTGACAGCTAGAGGGAGAGTGTGTACCTCGTCGGAGCACAGCCGTATTCTGTGTGCTTGCTGCACCGTGTTGCCTGTGTTGGTGCACCTGTGCCAACACAGGCACACACCAGACCGTATTCGGCCCCTCGATTGGGTTATGAAACGATCTTTCACCCACAAAAATTTAGGAGAGAAAAAATTGTAAAAACTAGGAAGGACAAATAAAAGAAAAACATGAAGAATTCCATTTTATTTTCCGATTTACATTATACGAAGCATGACCTAGTTATACGACGAATTATAAGTACGAAGCACCACAGTACCAGTTACTCCCATTAATTTTAGGTCACTTCACTTGATCCTAAAGTTAAGAAAGTGGAGGATCTGATGGGAGGGGATGGAGAGGTGCTTAGTCGGCCGTTGTCAAAGATACCCAGAGAGAGACTACCTGGCCGGGCAGCTCTGCCCAGAGAGGCGACTACCTGGCCGGGCTGCTCCACCTACAGTAAAGAGAGACTAACTGGCCGGGCTCCTGTGGCGACTCACCCACAAACATTTAGGAGAGACTACCTGGTCGGGCTGCTCCCACCCAGAGAGATTTTTGTGGGATTATTTTTGGTGAGGCGTCTGACTGGGGGTGCGACACATTATACGAAGCATGACCTAGGACAGTAGACGACGCATGAGTAAACGAAGCATGACCTAGCTATACGACACATTATACGAAACGTGACAGCGAGAGGGAGAGTGTGTAGGTTTGGGAACGGTACCCCCCTCTGAAATGTGATGTTGCGTTGCCCTTGGGTATGGCCACTAAAGTACCCATCATCAAGTCGGCGGCATTATCTGTAGCGTCGCCGCTATCACCCTCCTCGACTCTGTGAGTCGAGGAAGGTGACGGATGTGTAACCATGTTTCCTCCTCCTCCTCCGCCTTCGCCCGGTCGTTCGGAACTACTCCTCTCTTTGTAGCTCTTATATTCCAGAGGAATGAAGTCCAAATCTGAGAAAATGGGGTTACACATGACTTGCTCTCTCTGAATAATTTCAAAGGAATCGTTCGATTTTCTAAATAATTCAGCTGACTTTAAGTCTTGTATCTTGGCATACCGACCAAACATATTAGCCGTTAATTCAATGGCCAATATTTTCTTCAATAGAGTCAAATGTTCCTGCGGGGGGTTGTGCAACTTATCACCGACGCAGTACCCAACAATCGCATCCGCCAGGGGAGGCACATTTCATTCCCTTGATCTGAAATCGTAACATTTCCACCTTAACCTTTAACACGGTATCGTTGACTCTCTCGTCTATTCTGGCTTTCATCTCTTTTCTCGCCATATTGGTCACTGCCCTTCGGAAACGACTCACCAAAAATAAATTCTGCTATACGACTTGAGTTGGCGGTGAACCTTTTTTCTTCGGGAGGGTCTAAATTTGTGTGTGTGAAAAATTTAAAGAAATCGAATTGTCAATTATTTGTCCACGACATCTTTCACCGAGAGAAGAAATTGTAAAAACTAGGAAGGATAAATAAAAGAAAAACATGAACAATTCCATTTTATTTTCCGATTTACATTATATACGAAGCATGACCTAGCTATACGACGAATTATAAGTACGAAGCACCACAGTACCAGTTACTCCCATTAATTTTAGGTCACTTCACTTGATCCTAAAGTCAAGAAAGTAGAGGATCTGATGGGAAGGGATTGAGAGGTGCTTAGTCGGCCGTTGTCAAAGATACCCAGAGAGAGACTACCTGGTCGGGCTGCTCCACCCAGAGAGGCGACTACCTGGCCGGGCTGCTCCACCTACAATAGAGAGAGACTAACTGGCCGGATTCCTGCGGCGACACACCCATAAAAATTTAGGAGAGACAAAATTTAGGAGAGACTACCTGGTCGGGCTGCTCCCACCCAGAGAGATTTTTGTGGGATTATTTTTGGTGGGGCGTCTGACTGGGGGTGCGACACATTATAGGAAGCATGACCTAGGACAGTAGACGACGCATTAAACGAAGCATGACCTAGCTATACGACGTATTATACGAAACGTGACAGCGAGATGGAGAGTGTGTACCTCGTCGGAGCACAGCCACCGCCGCCGAATTCTATGTGCTTGCTGCACCGTCTTGCCTGTGTTGGTGCACCTGTGCCAACACAGGCACACACGACACCATATTCGGCCCCTCGATTGGGTTATGAAACAATCTTTCACCCACAAAAATTTAGGAGAGAAGAAATTGTAACAACTAGGACAAATAAAATAAAAACATGAACAATTCCATTTTATTTCCGATTTACATTATACGAAGCATGACCTAGTTATTCGACGAAATATAAGTACGAAGCACCACAGTACCAGTTACTCCCATTAATTTTAGGTCACTTCACTTGATTTTAAAGTTAAGAAATTGAAGGATCTGATGGGAAGGAATGGAGAGGTGCTTAGGCGGCCGTTGTCAAAGATACCCAGAGAGAGACTACCTGGTCGGGCTGCTCCGCGCAGAGAGGCGACTACCTGGCCGGGCTGCTCCACCTACAGTATAGAGAGACTAACTGGCCGGGCTCCTGCGGCGACACACCCACAAACATTTAGGAGAGACAAAATTTAGGAGAGACTACCTGTTTGGGCTGCTCCCACCCAGAGAGATTTTTGGGGGATTATTTTTGGTGAGGCGTCTGACTAGGGGTGCGACACATTATACGAAGCATAACCTAGGACAGTAGACGACGCATTAAACGAAGCATGACCTAGCGACTACCTGGCCGGGCGGCTCCACCTAGAGAGAGACTACCTGGTCGGGCTACTGCGGCGTCGCCGCTGTGCGGGTCCCTGTCGTGATTTTCACACACAAATCTTTAGGCGATCTTCTGCTGTCCAACGTGAGTTGGTGGAATTGGGATCGATCGGAAATACTTCGATCCGAGAGCTACGACCACCCCAGTCAGACGACTCACCAAAACTAAATTTTGCTATACGACTTGAGTTGGCGGTGAACCTTTTTTCTTCGGGAGGGTCTAAATTTGTGTGTGTGAAAAATTTAAAGAAATCAAATTGTCAATTATATGTCCATGACATCTTTCACCGAGAGAAGAAAGTGTAAAAACTAGGAAGGACAAATAAAAGAAAAACATGAACAATTCCATTTTATTTTCCGATTTACATTATACGAAGCATGATCTTGCTATACGACGAATTATAAGTACGAAGCACCACAGTACCAGTTACTCCCATTAATTTTAGGTCACTTCACTTGATCCTAAAGTTAAGAAAGTTGAGGATCTGATGGGAAGGGATTGAGAGGTGCTTAGTCGGCCGTTGTCAAAGATACCCAGAGAGAGACTACCTGGTCGGGCTGCTCTGCCCAGAGAGGCGACTACCTGGCCGGGCTGCTCCACCTACAGTAGAGAGAGACTAACTGGCCGGGCTCCTGCGGCGACTCACCCACAAAAATTTAGGAGAGACAAAATTTAGGAGAGACTACCTGGTCGGGCTGCTCCCACCCAGAGAGATTTTTGTGGGATTATATTTGGTGAGGCGTCTGACTGGGGGGCGACACATTATACGAAGCATGACCTAGGACAGTAGACGACGCATGATTAAACGAAGAATGACCTAGCTATACGACATATTATACGAAACGTGACAGCTAGAGGGAGAGTGTGTACCTCGTCGGAGCACAGCCGTATTCTGTGTGCTTGCTGCACCGTGATGCCTGTGTTGGTGCACCTGTGCCAACACAGGCATACACGAGACCGTATTCGACCCCTCGATTGGGTTATGAAACAATCTTTCACCCACAAAAATTTAGGAGAGAAGAAATTGTAAAAACTAGGAAGGATAAATAAAATAAAAATATGAAAAATTCCATTTTATTTTCCGATTTACATTATATACGAAGCATGACCTAGCTATATGACGAATTATAAGTACGAAGCACCACAGTACCAGTTACTCCCATTAATTTTAGGTCACTTCACTTGATCCTAAAGTTAAGAAAGTGGAGGATCTGATGGGAAGGGATTGAGAGGTGCTTAGTCGGCCGTTGTCAAAGATACCCAGAGAGAGACTACCTGGTAGGGCTGCTCCGCCCAGAGAGGCGACTACCTGGCTGGGCTGCTCTACCTACAGTAGAGAGAGACTAACTGGTCGGGCTCCTGCGGCGACACACCCACAAAAATTTAGGAGAGACAAAATTTTAGGAGAGACTACCTGGTCGGGCTGCTCCAGCCCAGAGAGATTTTTGTGGGATTATTATTGATGAGGCGTCTGACTGGGGGTGCGACACTTTATACGAAGCATGACCTAGGACAATAGACGACGCATTAAACGAAGCATGACCTAGCTATACGATGCATTATACGAAACGTGACAGCGAGATGCAGAGTGTGTACCTCGTCGGAGCACAGCCACCGCCGCCGAATTCTATGTGCTTGCTGCACCGTCTTACCTGTGTTGGTGCACCTGTGCCAATACAGGCACACACGAGGACGGATTCGGCCCCTCGATTGGGTTATGAAACGATCTTTAACCCAAAAAAATTTAGGAGAGAAGAAGTTTTAACAACTAGGACAAATAAAATAAAAACATGAACAATTCCATTTTATTTTCCGATTTACATTATACGAAGCATGACCTAGTTATACGACGAAATATAAGTACGAAGCACCACAGTACCAGTTACTCCCATTAATTTTAGGTCACTTCACTTGATCCTAAAGTTAAGAAAGTGGAGGATCTGATGGGAGGGGATTGAGAGGTGCTTAGTCCGCTGTTGTCATTGATACCCAGAGAGAGATTACCTGGCCGGGTTGCTCCACTCAGAGAGGCGACTACCTGGCCGGGCTGCTCCACCTACAGTAGAGAGAGACTAACTGGCCGGGCTCCTGCGACGTCACACCCACAAAAATTTAGGAGAGACAAAATTTAAGAGAGACTACGTAGTCGGGCTGCTCCCACCAAGAGAGATTTTTGTGGGATTATTTTGGTGAGGCGTCTGACTAGGGGTGCGACACATTAAACGAAGCTTGACCTAGGACAGTAGATGACGCATTAAACGAAGCATGACCTAGCGACTACCTGGCCGGGCTGCTCCACCTAGAGAGAAACTACCTGGTCGGGCTGCTGCAGCGTCGCCGCTGTGCGGGTCCCTGTCGTGATTTTCACACACAAATCTTTAGGCGATCTTCTGCTGTCCAACGTGAGTTGGTGGAATTGGGATCGATCGGAAATACTTTGATCCGAGAGCTACGACCACCCCAGTCAGACGACTCACCAAAAATAAATTCTGCTATACGACTTGAGTTGGCGGTGAACCTTTTTTCTTCGGGAGGGTCTAAATTTGTGTCTGTGAAAAATTTAAAGAAATCGAATTGTCAATTATTTGTCCACGACATCTTTCACCGAGAGAAGAAATTGTAAAAACTAGGAAGGACAAATAAAAGAAAAACATGAACAATTCCATTTTATTTTCCGATTTACATTATACGAAGCATGACCTAGTTATACGACGAATTATAAGTACGAAGCACCACAGTACCAGTTACTCCCATTAATTTTAGGTCACTTCACTTGATCCTAAAGTTAAGAAAGTGGAGGATCTGATGGGAGGGGATGGAGAGGTGCTTAGTCGGCCGTTGTCAAAGATACCCAGAGAGAGATTACCTGGCCGGGCAGCTCTGCCCAGAGAGGCGCCTACCTCGCCGGGCTGCTCCACATATAGTAGAGAGAGACTAAGTGGCCGGGCTCCTGCGGCGACTCACCCACAAAAATTTAGGAGAGACTACCTGGTCGGGCTGCTCCCACCCAGAGAGATTTTTGTGGGATTATTTTTGGTGAGGCGTCTGACTGGGGGTGCGACACATTATAAGAAGCATGATCTAGGACAGTAGACGACGCATGATTAAACGAAGCATGACCTAGCTATACGACACATTATACGAAACGTGACAGCGAGAGGGAGAGTGTGTAGGTTTGGGAACGGTACCCCCCTCTGAAATGTGATGTTGCGTTGCCCTTGGGTATGGCCACTAGAGTACCCCTCATCAAGTCGGCGGCATTACCTGTAGCGTCGCCGCTATCACCCTCCACGACTCTGTGAGTCGAGGAAGGTGACGGATGTGTAACCATGTTTCCTCCTCCTCCTCCGCCGTCGCCCGGTCGTTCGGAACTACTCCTCTCTTTGTAGCTCTTACATTCCAGAGGAGTGAAGTCCAAATCTGAGAACATGGGGTTACACATGACTTGCTCTCTCTGAATAATTTCTAAGGTATCGTTCCATTTTCTAAATAATTCAGCCTACTTTAAGTCTTGTATCTTGGCATACCGACCAAACATATTAGCCGTTAATTCAATGGCCAAAATTGTCTTCAATAGAGTCAAATGTTCCTGCGGGGGGTTGTGCAACTTATCACCGACGCAGTACCCAACAATCGCATCCGCCAGGGAGGCACATTTCATTCCCTTGATCTGAAATCGTAACATTTCCACCTTAACCTTTAACACGGTATCGTTGACTCTCTCGTCTATTCTGGCTTTCATCTCTTTGCTCGCCATATTGGTCACTGCCCTTCCGAGACGACTCACCAAAAATAAATTCTGCTATACGACTTGAGTTGGCGGTGAACCTTTTTTCTTCAGGAGGGTCTAAATTTGTATGTGTGAAATATTTAAAGAAATCGAATTGTCAATTATTTGTCCACGACATCTTTCACCGAGAGAAGAAATTGTAAAAACTAGGAAGGATAAATAAAAGAAAAACATGAACAATTCCATTTTATTTTCCGATTTACATTATATACGAAGCATGACCTAGCTATACGACGAATTATAAGTACGAAGCACCACAGTACCAGTTACTCCCATTAATTTTAGGTCACTTCACTTGATCCTAAAGTTAAGAAAGTGGAGGATCTGATGGGAAGGGATTGAGAGGTGCTTAGAGGCGACTACCTGGCCAGGCTGCTCCATCTACAGTAGAGAGAGACTAACTGGACGGGCTCCTGCGGCGACACACCCATAGAAATTTAGGAGAGACAAAATTTAGGAGAGACTACCTGGTCGGGCTGCTCCCACCCACAGATATTTTTGTGGGATTATTTTTGGTGAGGCATCTGACTGGGGGTGCGACACATTATACGAAGCATGACCTAGCGACTACCTGGCCGGGCTGCTCCACCTAGAGAGAGACTACCTGGTCGGGCTGCTGCGGCGTCGCCGCTGTGCGGGTCCCTGTCGTGATTTTCATACACAAATCTTTAGACGATCATCTGCTGTCCAACGTGAGGTGGTGGATTTGGGATCGATCGGAAATACTTCGATCCGAGAGCTACGACCACCCCAGTCAGACGGTTGGCGCTGAACCTTTTTTCTTCGGGAGGGTCTAAATTTGTGTCTGTGAAAAATTTAAAGAAATCAAATTGTCAATTATTTGTCCACGACATCTTTCACCGAGAGAAGAAATTGTAAAAACTAGGAAGGACAAATAAAAGAAAAACATGAACAATTCCATTTTATTTTCCGATTTACATTATACGAAGCATGACCTAGTTATATGACGAATTATAAGTACGAAGCACCACAGTACCAGTTACTCCCATTAATTTTAGGTCACTTCACTTGATCCTAAAGTTAAGAAAGTGGAGGATCTGATGGGAGGGGATGGAGAGGTGCTTAGTCGGCCGTTGTCAAACATACCCAGAGAGAGACTACCTGGCGGGCAGCTCTGCCCAGAGAGGCGAATACCTGGCCGGGCTGCTCCTCCTACAGTAGAGAGAGACTAACTGGCCGGGCTCCTGCGGCGACTCACCCACAAAAATTTAGGAGAGACTACCTGGTCGGGCTGCTTCCACCAAGAGAGATTTTTGTGGGATTATTTTTTGTGATGCGTCTGACTGGGGGTGCGACACATTATACGAAGCATGACCTAGGACAGTAGATGACGCATGATTAAACGAAGCATGACTTATCTATACGACACATTATACGAAACGTGACAGCGAGAGGGAGAGTGTGTAGGTTTGGGAACGGTAACCCCCTCTGAAATGTGATGTTGCGTTGCCTTTGGATATGGCCACTAAAGTACCCCTCATCAAGTCGGCGGCATTACCTGTAGCGTCGCCGCTATCACCCTTCTCGACTCTGCGAGTCGAGGAAGGTGACTGATGTGTAACCAAGTTTCCTCCTCCTCCTCCGCCGTCGCCCGGTCGTTCGGAACTACTCCTCTCTTTGTACCTCTTATATTCCAGAGGAGTGAAGTCCAAATCTGAGAACATGGGCTTACACATGACTTGCTCTCTCTGAATAATTTCTAAGGTATCGTTCTATTTTCTAAATAATTCACCCGACTTTAAGTCTTGTATCTTAGCATACCGACCAAACATATTAGCCGTTAATTCAATGGCCAACATTTTCGTCAATAGAGTCAAATGTTCCTGCGGTGGGTTGTGCAACTTATCACCGACGCCGTACCCAACAATCGCATCCGCCAGGGAGGCACATTTCATACCCTTGATCTGAGATCGTAACATTTCCACCTTAACCTTTAACACGGTATCGTTGACTCTCTCGTCTATTCTGGCTTTCATCTCTTTGCTCGCCATATTGGTCACTGCCCTTCCGACCTGGTTGAAAATACTCTCGGTGTTGGAGTTTGGCGCACAAGGGGCAGAGAACGAAGAGAAGCTTCTCTGGCTAGCCTCATTGGCACTCTCCGTTCCCTTGAGGGCGGAGGAGGAGACAATGGGACCACGCGACTGTACCGAGCTAGGAAAATGTCGCGAGAGGGGTGCATAGTCGTGGTGATCCTCCAAAAATGAATGAAACGGCTTGGGCCTTTGGGAGGATTCTTTTTAATCTTCGGTACCTCTATACCTTTTCCATTTTGAAGTAGCGGTAGCGGTGGAAGTAGCCGTAGTGGTAGCAGGGGTTACGGGACATGAAGGGTAATCGACGGTGTTGGTATCAGGGGACCGTGAAGGAAGATGTCTTTTGCAAGGTCTGGTAGTAGGTGTGGTTGGGTGCGTCTCTGAAACGATACCTCGTTTGCCAGAAGGTTGCCACCTGCTCTTACCTGCTCTTCTGTCCCAACGTCTAGTGTGCAGTTTGGATTCGCCTATGGGAGGCAACGAGTTACTGTAGGGTGAAGGGCTCGGAGGGCTCGGAAGGTAACGGCGAGGTCGCCGTGCATTGTAGGGCGTCACGGTATACGCCGATGTATTGTCGGACTCTTCCGATTTGCGGTAAATACTACTTCTGTCCATACTAGGATAATAATGACATGAACGTCGGCTAAAACGGTGAAGAGTGTTTGGACCAGTCTCACCTGAAGGAGATGTAAAGGAACGGAATTGCCATGTGCCGATTCACGTGGATTGGAGATTGAAGAGACGATTTCCAAGGGGTGAACCGACAATGGAATTTCTCTTCTTCTACTGCGAGAGGATGTAGGTTGGGGGGTTGTCCAATTATCTTCACCTCCATTATCTTTATCTTTTGAAACCTCGTTAACGTCAACAATGCCCCCTTGTTCGATGTCCATAATATTATTTTCATCGTTTCTCTCCTCGTCCCCTTTAATGCTCCCACATTTAATTATCCTATGGCTATTGGCGGAGTCTCCCCCGCACAAATGAGAAAACCAATCATTGTTAACGCTAGCTGCCTCATTGGTGGTGTTATGGGTAATAACCTTTTCTGTTGATAGATTATCTTCAACAGTGTCTACCGAAACCGTATCGTTAACATCTGTATCAGGTTCATCTTTCTCCTTCATATTTTGATGGATGACAATTATCGGGGATATGTTAGATTCAGACCGTACCATCCCTACGCTATCTTTTAACGTGCCGTCGTGTTCGTGTAGAGTTTCACTGTCATCATCACAACATATTTTTCTCTGAAGAATATAGTCTCTCACGCATTGTTCCACTCCATAGTCCACGCTTACATTGGAATTATTATTCCACCCCGGTCAGACGACTCACCAAAAATAAATTCTGCTATACGACTTGAGTTGGCGATGAACCTTTTTTCTTCGGGAGGGTCTAAATTTGTGTGTGTGAAAAATTTAAAGAAATCGAATTGTCAATTATTTTGCCACGACATCTTTCACCGAGAAAAGAAATTGTAAAAACTAGGAAGGACAAATAAAAGAAAAACATGAACAATTCCATTTTATTTTCCGATTTACATTATACGAAGCATGACCTAGCTATACGACGAATTATAAGTACGAAGCACCACAGTACCAGTTACTCCCATTAATTTTAGGTCACTTCACTTGATCCTAAAGTTAAGAAAGTGGAGGATCTGATGGGAAGGGATGGAGAGGTGCTTAGTCGGCCGTTGTCAAAGATACCCAGAGAGAGACTACCTGGCCGGGTTGCTCCACCCAGAGAGGCGACTACCTGGCTGAGCTGCTCCACCTACAGTAGAGAGAGACTAACTGGCCGGGCTCCTGGGGCGACTCACCCACAAACATTTAGGAGAGAGAAAATTTAGGACGAAAACTTCGACGATGACGAGCTGCGCCGTGTTGCCTGTGTTGGTGCACCTGTGCGACGCATTATACGAAGCGTGACAGCGAGAGAGAGAGTGTGTACATCGTCGGAGCACAGCCACCGCTGCCGTATTCTATGTGCTTGCTGCACCGTCTTGCCTGTGTTGGTGCACCTGTGCGACGCATTATACGAAGCGTGACAGCGAGAGGGAGAATGTGTAACTCTCTCTCTCTCTCTCACACACTGTGTCTGTCTCTCTCTCTCTCTGAGTCAAAGATTTTTTAGCTAATAATATAGGAGAGACTACCTTGCCGGGCTGCTCCACCCAGAGAGATTTTTGTGGGATTATTTTTGGTGAGGCGTCTGATTGGGGGTGCGACACATTATACGAAGCATGACCTAGGACAGTAGACGACGCATTAAACGAAGCATGACCTATCTATACGATGCATTATACGAAACGTGACAGCGAGAGGGAGAGTGTGTACCTCATCGGAGCACAGCCACCGCCGCCGTATTCTATATGCTTGCTGCACCATCTTGCCTGTGTTGGTGCACCTGTGCCAACACAGGCACACACGAGACCATATTCGGCCCCTCGATTGGGTTATGAAACGATCTTTCACCCACAAAAATTTAGGAGAGAAGAAATTGTAAAAACTAGGAAGGACAAATAAAAGAAAAACATGAAAAATTCAATTTTATTTCCGATTTACATTATACGAACCATGACCTAGCTATATAACGAATTATAAGTACGAAGCAACACAGTACCAGTTACTCCCATTATTTTTAGGTCACTTCACTTGATCCTAAAGTTAAGAAAGTGGAGGATCTGATGGGAGGGGATGGAGAGGTGCTTAGTCGGTTGTTGTCAAAGATACCCAGAGAGAGACTACCTGGCCGGGCTGCTCCACCCAGAGAGGCGACTACCTGGCCGGGCTGCTCAACCTACAGTAGAGAGAGACTAACTGGCCGGGCTCCTGCGGCGACACACCCACAAAAATTGATGAGAGACAAAATTTTAGGAGAGACAATTTTTAGGAGAGACTACCTGGCCGGGCTGCTCCCACCCAGAGAGATTTTTGTGGGATTATTTTTGGTGAGGCGTCTGACTGGGGGTGCGACACATTATACGAAGCATGACCTAGGACAGTAGACGACACATAAACGAAGCATGACCTAGCGACTACCTGGCCGGGCTGCTCCACCTAGAGAGAGACTACCTGGTCGAGCTGCTGCGGCGTCGCCGCTGTGCGGGTCCCTGTCGTGATTTTCACACACAAATCTTTAGGCGATCTTCTGCTGTTGTACGTGAGTTGGTGGAATTGGGATCGATCGGAAATACTTCGATCTGAGAGCTACGACCACCCCAGTCAGACGACTCACCAAAAATAAATTCTGCTGTACGACTTGAGTTGGCGGTGAACCTTTTTTCTTCGGGAGGGTCTAAATTTGTGTGTGTGAAATATTTAAAGAAATCGAATTGTCAATTATTTGTCCACGACATCTTTCACCGAGAGAAGAAATTGTAAAAACTAGGAAGGACAAATAAAAGAAAAACTTGAAAAATTCCATTTTATTTTCCGATTTACATTATACGAAGCATGACCTAGCTATACGACGAATTATAAGTACGAAGCACCACAGTACCAGTTACTCCCATTAATTTTAGGTCACTTCACTTTATTCTAAAGTTAAGAAAGTGGAGGATCACATGGGAAGGGATGGAGAGGTGCTTAGTCGGCCGTTGTCAAAGATACCCTGAGAGAGACTACCTGGCCGGGCTATTTAGAGAAGCGCGGCAATTCGTCGACAATGTCGTTATAGAGGTGGTTAAACAGAGAGCTATGGGACAGTTTTACAGGAAGAATGGGTACGGGGTCATGGACGGAGTGGGTGTTTCTTTAAACGCCGACTCTTACCTACAGGACAGAAAGAGGGACTTCAAACTTCCGGCACTGCAGGGGGGTGGATCACCGTCCCCTTTGGCCTTAGCGGAGGAGGCCAGGGGCGCCATGGCGATCGCGCGCGATGCCATCGAGTCCGTGGCCTTGCTTCGTTTCTCGAACATGGAAGAGTCCATCCGTCTGATGGATTCGGAGATGGAGGCCGTGACAACTGTCACGCAAGCGGAAACCTCGTTCGTCGACACCTTGAAGGATGGTCTGAACATCGAGTCTTTTGGCGCCAATGTGTCCCTGGACGGCGAGGGGAGATGGGTGTTGGCAGAATCGGGAACGTTGGTATCGGACGAAATAGTGGCTCTGAGGGCGAACGAACGCACCTTGTCCGAAGTCATGGGCGGTTTGGGAATCGATACTCCCGAATCGTTGAACGGACCATTCGCCCTCGAAATGTCCCTAACGTACCCGGACGAAGCACTGAATGAGTTCGCGAGTACTGTCAACGACACGGTGAGAGACATTCCGAAATTGGAGGTGGAAAAATTAGAAGCGATCGGGAGCAGGCTGGATAATGTGGATAATATGGCGGATCCGGTAAACAGATCAGAAATTGGCAAAGCCACCGAATTCGTCATCAAAGCCGAAAGGGGGAACGGAACCGTCATATCTCTGTTAAAGTACGGCACCACCATCACCGTCGGCGCCACGGTCGCCGACATTCTGGGCACAGCCGTCGTGGGTCTCATGCATGCCTCGAAGGGGGCCCACTATAATTGGATCAACCTGAAAGGGGATCTGGTGACCTACAAGATTCCCAAGTTCTCCTGTAAGGATCATGCCATGGGTCACGCTCTGATCACGGAACATCCATTCCTGAATAAGATCAGGAAGGCCATACAGCAAGACCGAGATTTGTTCACCGCCCGTGGAGCCACCGTCCCGGACGGTCAAGGAGTAGAGTCGACCTACGTGGGATATGCGCCCATATGCAGGACCAATGACTCGGAGGCGGGCGACTGCGGCACTTGGGCCACCTTCGATGCCCCGTCCGCCTTGCCCTCCCTCGCCTCCATGAGCGAGCTGGGCAAGGGGGTTTCTCTCACGTGTAATAAGGGACTCTCCGTCACTCAAGCGACTGCCTCCGTCATCCTGTCGGCGGGGTTAGATGTCGCCAAACTCATCATCGAAGTCACTGAAGATGCCATTAGAGACGAGACTCGAAGGATGGCTACCATCTTGGTCAATTCTCCCATATTAATCTTGGGCCTTCCCGTTGTACTCGGTCTGCTCGCCAGTCGTCTTGACATTAAAAAGTGGAAATTCGGTTTGGCTGTTGGTCTGTGGGTTCTGGCGTTCCTGCTGGTATTGCGTTTTTTCATCGGGTCGGGTATTTTTACTCGGAACTGGTTTTGTGTCAGTGTGAGGAGGGCGCCCCACCAAGCGCCGCGGGGCGACGCAAAACCCCCTTACGAATCAAAGAGGAGGAAAATTAGCACAGGGGATCAAATAAACGTATTCGACAAGAGAGTGAGAGATCTTAATATACTGAGGCCCATTTTCGGCAAAGCTAATGTCCAGAACGCTCACGATTTCTTGGGTTCTTTCGCCCCCCAGGTCAACCCCCAGACATTCTATAAGAACCTATCCTTCGGTCCACCGGGGAGATACCGAGTAAAACCTGTGAATGGGAGCAGTCTGGCCGGAGAAGATAGATACCTCAGTCTTCACCACAATCCTCCTTCTCCCCACGAACTCTTCTTCCCGTTGCCGCCAGCCTCGCGGGAATCTGACCGGGGGTCCTCGGTCAACAGCTACACGGAGAATCCAACCGTGGCCATGGCCATCATTGACGTTGACCCCTTTCAGGACAAGTACTTCAAGTTGAGGAGTGTCATGTCTGTCCGGAGTGAAGGAGCTTACAGTGTTCATGTCACGAATGAAGGACGAGGACGCTACAAGGATCTTGTCAGGTATCAGTCACAGGAGGTACCGTCTTGGGTGACCACACGCACGTGCTTGCTCGTGTCCATGGACAGTGGTGAGGAAAATCTGCAGGAGAAGATCAAGCTCTCTTTCTTGAATTCTTCTATTGTGACCGACGTTCACTTGGTAATCAGGGGACGGTTCGGTCTCACCGTATCAATTGACGTGCTAAAAGGTAAAGCATCTTCCGCAGAACTGCCTCGTTCAAGAGCAACCTACCAGATCGACGTAGTTAGAAAATCATCTGCGACATCCCGTTTTTCGGTCATTTATAACGTTGATCACTCCATTCACGAAGATTCGTATCTATCTAACAATATCATGCATGACATTATCTGGAACCATTATATCCTCATTGTCGATAATGCCATGAATGTGGACAAAGACTAGGAGAAATATGGCCCTGTGAATTTGAAGGGTGTCACCGTAATATTAATGAGATATGCCTACGTGTTGGGATATTTGAGTGCCGCAGGGGTGCCCCGGTTTGTACTAGATGATCGCAGAATACACTTTTCTATTCTAGTACAGATGTTGGAGGATATTGGCCATAATGATCTGACTCCATACAGTAATGAGGACACTAATTCCCTTAGCGCAATTAAAGACTATATTACTGAAATGATTACCAGAAATGATGATAGACTGAAATTAGTGTTGAGTATGGGACATTCTTTAATGCCTATTCTCAGTAAAAAATGTATTGGTCACTAAAAACATAAATAAATGAAAATGGTTTTATTTCTCCCAATATCCCAGAACGTCATCTTGCAACTGGTCTGTCCGTAAAACTAATGTTAGGGAACAGTGTGAATAGAGACTTCAATTATTGGCTCTCAGGGCGAAATTGGCAGAAATAGGACTAGCGTTACCAGAACTTTGCATTAGGAATAGTTTTTTTATGCCGATTTCAGAAATGCACCTAGCAATTGGATTAATCTTCAGAGAAAGGAAATATGGCCCACTGTATCATGGACAAGCCTCAAATTCTACTCCTAATGCATAGTTCTGGTAATGCTAGCCCTATTTCTGCCAGTTTTGCCTTGTGGGTCAATGTTATATTACATCCTGCTACCTCAGACAGATTCCTAGGCAAAATGTCCCCTAGTAACCCTTCTGAGCCGACGGTGTAGGGAAATCGTAATAACTCTACGGAGATTGCACATCGTGTTACACTATGTTCTGGCGTTGGACTACATCCGTCCGATATGTGCTTCGGTTCGTGTCAACATCAATCTTTCTACTACTTGTACCATTCCTATTGTTATTGTCGCTGCTGCAATGGCCTCTGGCGTAGTGGCACTGACCCCAGTGGTCACCACTGTAATGACCTCTGGCGGATGATCGAAGCAGTTTAGTATGGGCACCCTGCACCGTCTAGAGCTCCGCTTCTCCTGTGTGCTCCGCCCTTCTGCCTTGTGGGTTTTTTTTTTTGTAAAAATAAAAACTGTTTAGAATTTATATTTTATTATATCCTTTTGGGGGGTTATATATTGGTTGTATGCTATGTACTCACCTACTGTATCCTCCACTTTCTTAACTTTAGGATCAAGTGACCTAAAATTAATGGGAGTAACTGGTACTGTGGCACTTCGTATGTGTTTGTACAAATACAAACTGTTTAGAATTTATATGTTATTATAATCCTTTTTGGGGGTTATATATTGGTTGTTTGCTATGTAATCACCTACAGTATATCCTCCACTTTCTTAACTTTAGGATCAAGTGACCTAAAATTAATGGGAGTAATTGGTACTGTGGTGCTTCGTATAATTCGTCGTATAACTAGGTCATGATTCGTATAATGTAAATCGGAAAATAAAATGGAATTTTTCATGTTTTTCTTTAATTTGTCATAGTTTTTACAATTGTATCGACAAATGTAGTGTTTGTACAAATAAAAACTGTTTATAATTTATATTTTATTATATCCTTTTTGGGGGTTATATAATGGTTGTATGCTATGTAGTCACCTATATCCTCCACTTTCTTATCTTTAGGATCAAGTGACCTAAAATTAATGGGAGTAACCGGTATTGTGGTGCTTCGTATGTGTTTGTGCAAATAAAAACTGTTTAGAATTTATATTTTATTGTATCCTTTTTGGGGGTTATATATTGGCTGTTTGCTATGTAGTCACCTATATCCTCCACTTTCTTAACTTAGAATCAAGTGACCTAAATTTAATGGGAGTAACTGGTTCTGTGGTGCTTCGTATAATTCGTCGTATAGCTAGGTCATGCTTCGTATAATGTAAATCGAAAAAATAAAATGGAATTTTTCATATTGTTATTTTATTTGTCCTAGTTTTTACAATTGTATTGACAAATTTAGCTTTCTCGAGAAAAAAAATTGCTTGTAATTTTTCCACATCTTTCACCCACAAACATTTAGACCCTCCTGAAAAAAGGTTCACCGCCAACTCAAATTCCACCAACTCACGTTGGACAGCAGAAGATCGCCTAAAAATGTGTGTGTTAAAATCATGACAGGGACCCGTACATGTCTCTGGCTTCTTCCAACGAAGAGGGGATGAGCCCTCTCGCCTTTCTGTTCCGCAGGAGGACCCCTCCTTCAGACAACTTTGCTGTGTTGCAATCTGAAAATTCAAATGGCTACTCTCCCTCAATCGTATACCTAAGCTATTGCGTTTAGGAGAGAAAAACTACTTGGCTGGGCTGCTCCACCCAGAGAGAGGCTACCTGGTCGTGCTGCTCCACCCAGAGAGAGCGACTATCTGGCCGGGTTGTTCTACCCAGAGAGAGACTACCTGGTCGGGCTGCTCCACCTAGAGAGAGCGACTACCTGGCCGGGCTGCTCCACCAAGAGAGAGACTACCTGGTTGGGCTGCTGCGGGGGTCCCTGTGGGGTCCTGTCGGATTTGCACACACAAATCTTTAGGCGATCTTCTGCTGAGTTGTTGGTGAGGTTGAATTGGGACGATCGGAAATACTGGTGAGCTACGACCACCCCAGTCAGACGACTCACCAAAAATAAATTCTGCTATACGACTTGAGTTGGCGGTGAACCTTTTTTCTTCGGGAGGGTCTAAATTCGTGTGTGTGAAAAATTTAAAGTAATCGAATCGTCAATTATTTGTCCACGACATCTTTCACCGAGAGAAGAAATTGTAAAAAACTAGGAAGGACAAATAAAAGAAAAACATGAACAATTCCATTTTATTTTCCGATTTACAGTATACGAAGCATGACCTAGCTATACGACGAATTATAAGTACGAAGCACCACAGTACCAGTTACTCCCATTAATTTTAGGTCACTTCACTTGATCCTAAAGTTAGGAAAGTGGAGGATCTGATGAGAAGGGATGGAGAGGTGCTGACAAAATTTAGGAGATAATTTTTTTAGGAGAGACTACCTGGCCGGGCTGCTCCCACCCAGAGAGATTTTTGTGGGATTATTTTTGGTGAGGCGTCTGACTGGGGGTGCGACACATTATACGAAGCATGACCTAGGACAGTAGACGACGCATGATTAAACAAAGCATGACCTAGCTATACGACGCATTATACGAAACGTGACAGCGAGAGGGAGAGTGTGTACCTCGTCGGAGCACAGCCACCGCCGCCGTATTCTGTGTGCTTGCTGCACCGTGTTGCCTGTGTTGGTGCACCTGTGCCAACACAGGCACACACGAGACCGTATGCGGCCCCTCGATTGGGTTATGAAACGATATTTTTTCACCCACAAAAATTTAGGAGAGAAGAAATTGTAAAAACTAGGAAGGATTAGAATGTGATGATATTCGGAGGATTTCATGTTAATGTTCAGCCAGGGGAGGAGCACAACAGGTACATGCAACAGGAGTGTGAGTTCTCCCAAGCTTGAGCACACGTTGATTATGTTTGTATCGAGCATGCTAACCACAGTCCCGAATGTCAAGCGGATGCCGACCGATCCGGCCTGTTGTATCTGGTTAAAGTCCCCCTTCAGCATTAATCTTTCTAAATTATTATGTTCTCTTTCACCTTTACCTTCTTCCTCCTCAGGGGATGCGTCCGCTCCCCCAGTTTGTACATCGTGTGCCTGGTCCGCAATATTCCCGAAAACACTGATAACCTGTGTAGATATATTGGACGTCACGCTCACCAGTCTCCGCCAATTCCATAGGGACTCTAATTTGTAGGATTATAGTTGCTTTAGGTAACCTAAGCGATCGTTCAGTTTTTCACTAGGGTCTCTCACTTTGGATTTCATTATCTGGTTCAGTTTAGTTTTCAATTCGACACCCTTGGTTTGGGAACGGTACCCCCGTCTGAAATGTGATGCTGCGTTGCCCTTGGGTATGGCCACTAAAGTACCCCTCATCAAGTCGGCGGCATTACCTGTTTCGTCGCCGCTATCACCCTCCTCGACTCTGTGAGTCGAGGAAGGTGACGGATGTACATATAACCATGTTTCCTCCTCCTCCTCCGCCGTCGCCCGGTCGTTCGGAACTACTCCTCTCTTTGTAGGTCTTGTATTCCAGAGGAGTGATGTCCAAATCTGAGAACATGGGGTTACACATGACTTGCTCTCTCTGAATAATTTCTAAGGTATCGTTCGATTTTCTAAATAATTTAGCCGACTTTAAGTCTTGTATCTTGGCATACCTACCAAACATATTAGCCGTTAATTCAATGGCCAACATTTTCTTCAATAGAGTCAAATGTTCCTGCAGGGGGGTTGTGCAACTTATCACCGACGCCGTACCCAACAATCGCATCCGCCAGGGTGGCACATTTCATTCCCTTGATCTGAAATTGTAACATTTCCACCTTAACCTTTAACACGGTATCGTTCACTCTCTCGTCTATTCTGGCTTTCATCTCTTTGCTCGCCATATTGGTCACTGCCCTTCCGACCTGGTTGAAAATAGTCTCGGTGTTGGAGTTTGGCGCACAAGAGGCAGAGAACGAAGAGAAACTACTCAGGCTAGCATCATTGGCACTCTCCGTTCCCTTGAGGGCGGAGGAGAAGACAATGGGACCACGCGACTGTACCGAGCTAGGAAAATGTCTCGAGAAGGGTGCATAGTCGTGGTGATCCTCCAAAAATCAATGAAACGGCTTTGGCCTTTGGGAGGATTCTTTTTTATCTTCGGTACCTCTATACCTTTTCCTTTTTGAAGTAGTGGTAGCGGTGGAAGTATCCGTAGTGGTAGCAGGGGTTACGAGACATGAAGGGTAATCGACGGTGTTGGGATCAGGGGACCGTGAAGGAAGGTGTCTTTTGCAAGGTCTGGTAGTAGGTGTGGTTGAGTGCGTCTCTGAAATGATACCTCATTTGCCAGAAGGTTGCCACCTGCTCTTACCTGCCCTTCTGTCCTAACGTTGAGTGTGCAGTTTGGATTCGCCTATGGGAGGCAACGAGTTACTGTAGGGTGAAGGGCTCGGAGGGCTCGGAAGGTAACGGCGAGATCGCCGTGCATTGTAGGGCGTCACGGTATACGCCGATGTATTGTCGGACTCTTCCGATTTGCGGTAAATACTACTTCTGTCCATACTAGGATAATAATGACATGAACGTCGGCTAAAACGGTGAGGAGTGTTTTTTTTTTTTTTTTTTTTTTTTTTTTCTATGTGATTGAGGGAGGCAAAAGGCATAACTGCCTATAGCGAGTGCCTCCCCCATAGTTGAAAGAGTGACAGGGCCAAAATCAAGGGACGTTCGAGCCAAAATGCCTGGACACACAGAGTTTGAAGCAAAGTTTGGACCAGTCTCACCTGAAGGAGATGTAAAGGAACGGAAATTGCCATGTGCCGATTCACGTGGATTGGAGATTGAAGAGACGATTTCGAAGGGTTGAACCGACAATGGAATTTCTCTTCTTATACTGCGAGAGGATGTAGGTTGGGGGGTTGTCCAATTATCTTCACCTCCATTATCTTTATCTTTTGAAACCTCGTTACCTTCAACAATGCCCCCTTCTTCGATGTCCATAAATTTATTTTCATCGTTTCTCTCCTCGTCCCCTTTAACGCTCCCACATTTAATCTTCCTATGGCTATTGGCGGAGTCTCCCCCGCACAAATGAGAAAACCAATCATTGTTAACGCTAGCTGCCTCATTGGTGGTGTTATGGGTAATAACCTTTTCTGTTGATAGATTATCTTCAACAGTGTCTACCGAAACCGTATCGTTAACATCTGTATCAGGTTCATCTTGCTCCTTCATATTTTGATGGGTGACAATTATCGGGGATATGTTAGATTCAGACTGTACCATCCGTACGCTATCTTTTAATGTGCCGTCGTCTTCGTGTAGAGTTTCACTGTAATCATCACAACATATTTTTCTCTGAAGAATATAGTCTCTCACGCATTGTTCCACTCCATAGTCCATGCTTACATTGGAATTATTATTCCACCCCAGTCAGAAGACTCACCAAAAATAAATTCTGCTATACGACTTGAGTTGGCGATGAACCTTTTTTCTTCGGGAGGGTCTAAATTTGTGTGTGTGAAAAATTTAAAGAAATCGAATTGTCAATTATTTTGCCACGACATCTTTCACCGAGAGAAGAAATTGTAAAAAACTAGGAAGGACCAATAAAAGAAAAATATGAAAAATTCCATTATATTTCCGATTTACATTATACGAAACATGACCAAGCTATACGACGAATTATAAGTACGAAGCACCACAGTACCAGTTACTCCCATTAATTTTAGGTCACTTCACTTGATCCTAAAGTTAAGAAAGTGGAGGATCTGATGGGAAGGGATTGAGAGGTGCTTAGTCGAGCCGTTGTCAAAGATACCCAGAGAGAGACTACCTGGTCGGGCTGCTCCGCCCAGAGAGGCGACTACCTGGCCGGGCTGCTCCACCTACAGTAGAGAGAGACTAACTGGCCGGGCTCCTGCGGCAACTCACCCACAAAAATTTAGGAGAGACAAAATTTAGGAGAGACTACCTGGTCGGGCTGCTCCCACCTAGAGAGATTTTTGTGGGATTATTTTTGGTGAGGCGTTTGACTGGGGGTGCGACACATTATACGAAGCATGACCTAGGACAGTAGACGACGCATGATTAAACGAAGCATGACCTAGCTATACGACACATTATACGAAACGTGACAGCAAGAGGGAGAGTGTGTACCTCGTCGGTGCACAGCCATATTCTGTGTGCTTGCTGCACCGTGTTGCCTGTGTTCGTGCACCTGTGCCAACACCGGCACACACGAGAACGTATTCGGCCCCTCGATTGGGGTATGAAACGATCTTTCACGCACAAAAATTTAGGAGAGAAGAAATTGTAAAAACTAGGAAGGACAAATAAAAGAAAAATATGAAAAATTCCATTTTATTTTCCGATTTACATTATACGAAGCATGACCTATCTATACAACGAATTATAAGTAAGAAGCACCACAGTACCAGTTACTCCCATTACTTTTACGTCACTTCACTTGATCCTAAAGTTAAGAAAGTGGAGGATCTGATGGGAGGGGATTGAGAGGTGCTTAGTCCACTGTTGTCATACATACCCAGAGAGAGACTACCTGGCCGGGTTGCTCCGCTCAGAGAGGCGACTAGCTGGCCGGGCTGCTCCCCCTACAGTACAGAGAGACTAACTGGCCGGGCTCCTGCGGTGACACACCCACAACAATTTAGGAGAGGCAAAATTTAGGAGAGACTACCTAGTCGGGCTGCTCCCACCCAGAGAGATTTTGTGGGATTATTTTTGGTGAGGCGTCTGACTGGGGGTGCGACACATTATACGAAGCATGACCTAGGACAGTAGACGACGCATGATTAAACGAAGCATGACCTAGCTATAGGACACATTATCTGGCGGTGTGGTGATCAGCTGACCGCTGTGAGCGGCTGCTGGGGTGTGAGCGCGTGAAATGGGGACAGGTTGTGGAGCCCCCTTGCCCCCCTCCCACCCCTACCTGTATTTGTTGTTTGATGTCCTTGTTCTTGGCCGTTGTTGCTGCTTTATTGTTGATGTTGTTTCGACTGATCCCTTCTTTTTTAGCTGTTCTGGTTGCATGTTGAGCTACCTGGGTCGCCGATAGTGTTGGGTTGTGTTGTAGTAGGTTTGGTTGATTTGTTGTGCAGCGGCGTCGTGTTGTGGGGGGGTGGAGGGTTTCTCTTGTCTTACTTGATCGTTGGTGGTACTTCATTGTCGATGTGTTTGCTAGAGCTTCCTGTTTTTTGGGGTTCTGGTTGCATGTTGTGTTACTTGGGTCACCGATAGCTGTGGTAGTGATGATACAGTTGAGGGTAATGTTGAGTAGGTAGAGTGTTTGCACTGTGCTGGCGGTTGCCCTGCGGTCTTGGTTGGGAGTTGAAGCGTATCGGGAGACTGGGGTGCCTGCTTGCCCAGTTTGTTATAACGAATTTTACTGCTAGAGACTGTTGAAATGTCGGTGTCTGCCTTACTTGATTTGTAGTGAGATTTCTTCAACGTTGAGCTGGGGCCTGGGTTGGTCTATATGTCTCCACAGATAATTAGAGTGTAGCACAATAGGTGATGTAGCGAGGTGTCTTAGCAAACAGTCTGGCACAACCTCGCTACATCACCTATTGTGCTACACTCTAATTATCTGTGGAGACATATAGACCAACCCAGGCCCCAGCTCAACGTTGAAGAAATCTCACTACAAATCAAGTAAGGCAGACACCGACATTTCAACAGTCTCTAGCAGTAAAATTCGTTATAACAAACTGGGCAAGCAGGCACCCCAGTCTCCCGATACGCTTCAACTCCCAACCAAGACCGCAGGGCAACCGCCAGCACAGTGCAAACACTCTACCTACTCAACATTACCCTCAACTGTATCATCACTACCACAGCTATCGGTGACCCAAGTAACACAACATGCAACCAGAACACCCAAAAAAACAGGAAGCTCTAGCAAACACATCGACAATGAAGTAACAGCAACGAACAAGAAAGACAAGAGAAACCCCCCACCCCCCACAACACGACGCCGCTGCACAACAAATCAACCAAACCTACTACAACACAACCCAACACTATCGGCGACCCAGGTAGCTCAACATGCAACCAGAACAGCTAAAAAAGAAGGGATCAGTCGAAACAACATCAACAATAAAGCAGCAACAACGGCCAAGAACAAGGACATCAAACAACAAATACAGGTAGGGGTGGGAGGGGGGCAAGGGGGCTCCACAACCTGTCCCCATTTCACGCGCTCACACCCCAGCAGCCGCTCACAGCGGTCAGCTGATCACCACACCGCCAGACGTACGATGAACAGTAACAGGAAAATATGTATAGTGTGCGATATTGGATTCAACAAAAGGAGTACAACTTCACGATGTAGTAGTTGTAATGAAACGATCGATGTGCTTACGTTACTAGCAGAAAAGAAGTGGAATGCGATAAATGTAGGGAAGTAGCTATTAAAGGTCCTAAAATCATTTGTGAAATATGTGAATCACTCATAACAAGAAAACAAAGGATCCTAAACTGTGTTAAGTGTAAAACTGTAGCTCACATGAAGTGCATCTCTAAGAAGACCAACAGTGAAGAACGGGAATTCCTATGCAACATGTGTGCCTTGCATTCATTATCGAATATTAATGTAAATGAACCAATTAATATTAACAACTCAGAACCCAGCCAGGACACATTCAAAATCAAAGATGAATACAGTGTGTTCACCAACAAAGGGCTCCATCTTATCCACATTAACGCCAGATCAATGTACCATAAATTGTCAGAAATAAACCTGTTAGCTAATAAGGCCAAAGCTTCAATAATTGCAATCACAGAAACCTGGCTGGATTCAAGTATAAACGATGGTGAAATAAACATTCAAGGTTTCAATATGGTTAGGAATGATCGCAATAGGCATGGGGGAGGAGTATGTCTGTATGTAAAAAACAACCTCACACACACAACTAGGACCGACCTCCATGTAGAAAATCACCAAGCTCTGTGGATCGACCTACACCTGCCGAGGACAAGACCCATCACAATTGGGGTATGCTATAGGCCACCAGACGACACACAATTCTTGACCAAATGTGAACGAACTTTGTCATCGCTAGACCCTCGGAATGAATCCATCATACTAGGGGATTTTAACCTGTGTTACAAACAACGAAATAATAGGCTTGTACGAGAATATAGGCATATACTGACAATGCACAACACGGAAAACCACAAAAATTACCCTAGAGAATCACAAGGTTATCAAAACAAGGTCACTCAGAAACTACAATAAAGAAACATTTCTGGACATTTTTTGGAATACAGACTGGTCTCCAGTGTTTGGAAGTACAAACGTTAATGACGCAGGGGTTGGCTTCAGAACCATCATCACAAACATCCTAGACGAAATAGCTCCTCTGAAAGACATACGAATTAAAGCAAGGTCAGACCCATGGATCAACAATGACATACTACACCATCTGGAACACAGAGACAATCTGTTAAAAAAGCTAGCGAAACATAGACAGGATCAAGGTCTGAAACATGAGTTCAACAGGGCCAGGAATAAACTAAGTAGGAAAATAAAATCAGCGAAAACTAATTATTTTCACAATAAGGCAGAGGAATATCAGAATAACCCAAAGAAACTATGGAGGCGCCTAAAAACAACAGGCTACAGCAACAAGACAAGGGATTCGTCTTATACTAATATTGCTCTCACCATTAATGATCAGGTTTGCCACGATAAACGACAAATTTCAACCTACTTCAACTCCTTCTTCACTTCCATAGCAAACACACTTGCACAGAACCTACCTCAACCTCTCAATAAATACACGACAACAACGGCCATCTTTCGAAATTTCTACAGAGATAAAGACACACACCCGAACACATTTGGATTGCAAAATGTTCACCAAAATACACTTTTGACGAGCTGTCTAACCTAAATGTACATAAAAGCACAGGACCAGACAAAATTCCTGCCAAATTTCTACGAGATGGAGCCATTGGTATAGCAGGCCCCCTAACCCACATCATCAACTTGTCAATTAACACCAACACTGTACCTGCTGAACTGAAGGAAGCTATTGTAACCCCTCTATTCAAGAAAGGAAATGAACTAGAAGTTGGCAACTACAGACCAGTTAGCATAATATTATGAATTGTATCTAAAATCCTTGAAAGAGAGGTATACACCCAAATTGAACACTACCTCAAACAAAATGATCTATTCTATAAGTTTCAATCAGGTTTCAGATGCATGTACTCGACAGACTCCTGTCTCATCCACTTAACGGATCACATTCGTAAAGAAATGTCTAAAGGTAACTACACCAGTATGGTTCTTCTTGATCTTCAAAAAGCGTTTGAGACAGTAGACCATGATATCCTATGTAATATACTACAAGCAATGGGCATAGGGTCTATGAACTGGTTTAAATCTAATCTTAGTAGTAGAACCCAAAGAGTCAAAATTGATGATAATATATCTGATCTTATGCCAATTAACTGTGGGGTCCCGCAGGGAAGCATCCTTGGTCCCTTACTCTTTCTCTGTTATGTGAACGACATGGAACTGGGTGTCTCATGTAAATTATTACTGTATGCAGACGACAGCGTGCTTCTGGTTTCAGGAAAAGACCCAATAATTATTGCCGCTTCACTTTCCAAAGAAATAGAATCATGTAGTGAATGGCTAGTGGACAATAGACTATCTCTTCACCTGGGCAAGACGGAAGCCATCTTATGTGGAACAAAACGCAAACTGAAAGACATTGTGGGCTTCTCGGTCAACTGTAATGATATTCCTATAACAACAGTGTCACAAGTTAAATATCTCAGACTAAAACTGGACGCGAGTTTGTAAGGTGAAACAATTTTGGAATCTATCCTGAGTAAGTGTAGAGCACGTATAAAATACCTGTATAGACAGGTGGGATGCTTGCCCGCGGCGACCAAAAAGACCCTCTGCCAAGCGCTTGTTCAATGTCATTTTGACTATTCTGTGTCATCCTGGTACTCTGCATCATCTAAATCAGCACAGCACAAACTCCAGGTCACTCAAAATAAAATGGTTAGGTTCATGCTGAACCTAGGACCCAGATCACATGTTGGCCAGGAACAACTTCAGTCACTAGGTATGCTCAATGTCTCTGACAGACCCCAACAAATCAGGCTCACTAATGCCTTCAAAATTTTCTATGACAGAGCTCCAGAGTATCTAAAGAATGGTTTTGTTAAAGCAAATGAGAGGAGTGGACATAATACAAGAAACAGGATGTTTAATTTTAAGGTCCCGAGAATCCAAGGACAGCGTAAGCAAACATTCTTCTTCACTGCCATCAAAGACTGGAACGACCTACCCTAGTCAGTCCGTGAAAAGAGAACACTGTATTCCTTCAGACGTAGCCTGAAGGAACACCTGAACCGGACAGCTGCGAGAAGGGAGCACCAAGCTTATGTCTACTAAATACGACATAAGAGATAGACAAACCAAACTGAAATGATTACTGATTACGGATTACTGATATTTAGTATAGGATGAAAGGTATCTTAAAATAACCCCCTAGAAATACTTTCTCTGAGGTATCTATTTCATTATCGTCCCCATTTCCCCAGCTAACCTAATCCCACAAGGACCCCAATGGAAATACGCCTAATGGCTTTATTGGGCTATCCTTAGTTGGAATTATGCAAGGCTGGTACATGTCATATTTGTAACATACAATGTGGTACCAACTCTGTAAATTGCTAACTGAATAAATATTATTATTATTATTATTATTATTATTATTATTATTATTATTATTATTAATCGGAAAATAAAATTGAATTGTTCATGTTTTTCTTTTATTTGTCCTTCCTAGTTTTTACAATTTCTTCTCCCCCAGTCAGATGCCTCACCAAAAATAATCCCACAAAAATCTCTCTGGGTGGAGCAGCCCGGCCTGGTAGTCTCTCTCCTATATTAGCTAAAACATCTTTGACTCAGAGAGAGAGAGAGAGAGAGACAGACAGACACAGTGTGTGAGAGAAAGAGAGAGAGAGAGAGTTACCCACTCTCCCTCTCGCTGTCACGCTTCGTATAATGCGTCGCACAGGTGCACCAACACAGGCAACACGGCGCAGCAAGCACACAGAATTCGGCGGCGGTGGCTGTGCTCCGACGATGTACACACTCTCTCTCTCGCTGTCACACTTCGTATAATGCGGCGCACAGGTGCACCAACACAGGCAACACGGCGCAGCTCGTCGTCATCGAAGTCTTCATCCTAAATTTTGTCTCTCCTAAATTGTTGTGGGTGAGTCGCCCCAGGAGCCCGGCCAGTTAGTCTCTCTCTACTGTAGGTGGAGCAGCCCGGCCAGGTAGTCTCTCGCCAAGCGTCCTGGCTGCGTGAGTCTCCGACACAACAATAACAACGTCCGACCTTAGCCTATATTGGTCCTTTCACCTATACTGTAAAGTATAGCAATAGAGACAATATTTTAGAAGAGACAATTTTTAGGAGAGACTACCTGGCCGGGCTGCTCCCACCCAGAGAGATTTTTGTGGGATTATTTTTGGTGAGGCGTCTGACTGGGGGTGCGACACATTATACGAAGCATGACCTAGGACAGTAGACGACGCATGATTAAACAAAGCATGACCTAGCTATACGACGCATTATACGAAACGTGACAGAGAGAGGGAGAGTGTGTACCTCATCGAAGCACAGCCACCGCCGCCGTATGCTGTGTGCTTGCTGCACCGTGTTGCCTGTGTTGGTGCACCTGTGCCAACACAGGCACACACGAGACCGTATTCGGCTCCTCGATTGGGTTATGAAACGATCTTTCGCCCACAAAAATTTAGGAGAGAAGAAATTGTAAAAACTAGGAAGGACAAATAAAAGAAAAACATGAAAAATTCCATTTTATTTTCCGATTTACATTATACGAAGCATGACCTAGCTAAACGACGAATTATAAGTACGAAGCACCACAGTATCAGTTACTCCCATTAATTTTAGGTCACTTCACTTGATCCTAAAGTTAAGAAAGTGGAGGATCTGATGGGAGGGGATTGAGAGGTGCTTAGTCCGCTGTTGTCAAAGATACCCAGAGAGGCGACTACCTGGCCGGGCAGCTGCGGCGTCGCCGCTGTGCGGGTCCCTGTCGTGATTTTCACACACAAATCTTTATGCGATCTTCTGCTGTCCAACGTGAGTTGGTGGAATTGGGATCGATCAGAAATACTTCGATCCGAGAGCTACGACCACCCCAGTCAGACGACTCACCAAAAATAAATTCTGCTATACGACTTGAGTTGACGGTGAACCTTTTTTCTTCGGGAGGGTCTAAATTTGTGTGTGTGAAAAATTTAAAGAAATCTAGTTGTCAATTATTTTGCCACGACATCTTTCACCCACAAACAATTAGGAGAGAAACATTTTAGGAGAGACAAGCACGGGTTCGCCCTCCGGCGCGGGCTTGGCTTCTGGCGGAGGGCGCCTTCGGTGCTGCTCAAAATGTAAAGAGAACAAAATAAAAGGGTGATATCATCATTATTGTTTTATTCATTAACTTAATCTGACAGTTTTGCTTTTTTCCTTGGGGAAGCTCCCAGCATTATTTCAATTTCTTGCAGCCTGTTTTTGTCTCTCTTCTCTTGCTCCCTTCGATTGGCTTCGTCTCTCTTCTCTTACTCACTTCAATTGGCTTCACAACTCTCTTCGAATTTGATTCGTAACTTCTCACACTCCTCTAGGTGCACGTCCAGTTTTTCCATCGCCATATCAAAGTCGTCAACCAATATCTTGAGTACTGCCGTCATCTCTTCGGGAGCGAATAGAGCCTGACTTCAGAGTCACACTGTCCCAAATTTGTATACTTCCGCTGGAGCTCACGGTCGGCCTCAGTGTCTTCTTCTCGAATGATGATATTGGTGTCTACTAACCTGTTATACTCTTCCGCTAAATATAGATATACATATTTTCCATAAATTATCTAGAAATCCGTTGCTAAGGGATTCAATTTAACAGAAAATGTATACCATAGTTAATGCTCTTGGTATTTTTGTATCATTTAAGAGGTGTTCATGTAGCCCTAACCACGACTGTACTTATATAAATATTCATTAACATTATCGCATCATAACATATCGACTACAATAAAAGTAATTAATATATAGCAAAATATAGAAATAACCTTCATACATAAGAATACAAGAAAATAGGAGTCTACAGAAAGCTAATTGGCTAACACAAGGCAGTTCCCCCTCACACTCAACCCTAATTATAAGGCCTAAGTAGCCTATAGAGTCAGACCTAGGCCCAACTCACTAACACATATCGTATATATAGCCTACTAATTATCCTTTGGCTCTAGCCTCTACCTTATGCACCTAATCCATTAACTATTTCATAACATTTGATGCTTAATATATTTGTACTATCTGATAATGTTAATGTGTTAATTAATGACATCTAAAATAAATAATGTAGTCCTCTATACACAGTAACACGAGTTAAGAAAATACTAGTCTGTGTATTAATGTACATTTTCTTATATGCACCTATTACATTTTCTATGTTAAGAAGGGTAGAATAAATTAAAAGTACACAGACAATTCGCACGTATCAACAATCATTTTCATAGTTTCTCGGTTATATATCGCCTCATTCTGATATATACGCTTAGACAATATTATGATACATCTATGGCTCGCTTTCCAAAGCGATTTGTTAGGAAATGCGAAATGGTAGATATTTTACGGAGATGTATTGGGAAATCATGGCGGTATCTGAAAACAATACCTATGGCGGGTGGATTTCGAAGCTAAAAGGATTATATAACCTATTTTCAGCACCACCAGTATAATTAATCAAGTATATAATGCATTTCGTAATAGATAAAGGTATCAAACGTTTTAAATAGGGGCTGCAATTAATGGAATAGGTATTAGGAAGACTTGGCACCTCAAATCTGACCAGTGTTACCAGATCAGATGGAGGTCTATTGTAGGAAT